>JAVRKA010000123.1:0-600000 GCA_034508555.1 Venustoraphidia nigricollis | reverse complement strand
CGGGTCGTCCTCTGTAATAAATATATGCGCTACCAGTGGCGTAGCTATCGAAGTACTACGCGGTGCAGTGCACCGAGGGCCTCAAGCTAGAGATGGGAAAAACGGGTCTTTTTAGTGATCTGCATCTTTGCATCTGGATCCCGTATGTGAGCCGGCTCACTGAACCGGTTCAAAAAAAGCCGAGTTCTGAATATGTTACTGCAGTCTGCCACTGAGTTACCTAGTTCAGTCAATCATATCACGACCTGTATAGAATCAAGAATGCATAGCCAAACATGTGATGCATGAGTCATTTGAGCTGGCAGATGCATCAAAGCAAGAACTGATACGTAAGTGTAAAATGTGCTTCTGTGTGTTAAGTGTTTCACTGAGCTATGCGAATCCGTTGATCCGTTGGCTCAAAAAAAAGTGAGTCGGCTCTCACGGATCTTCTGTCGGAGTCGGCTCTTTGAACCGGTTCAGATCTGAGTTACCCAACTCTAGTTTGGGAACCACTGGCTTATAACATTAATTTCTTCCGCCTGGCTTTGGCCTCTGCAGTCTGGTTCACAAGTTGAAAAACGGGTTAATTTTTGGTACTGCGAGTTAAATGAGGTGTCATAACTGATTGGATTCGTAATCATCTCTAGAAAAATATGCAAAAGTTTGAAATCCGCACGTACACAATTGCAAAAACTATTAACAATTAAAAAAATCTCAAAAAAGGGGGTCTAATTTTTTTCAAGTAACTCAAAAACTATATTAATGCTAATGAAATTAAAGTTACGATTTCTAGAAAGGAGAAAATTTCCAAAAAAAAAATATCGACTCTCGAAACTTCATCTTTATTATTAATGAAAGACTTATTTATTTCGACATTCCAACAGCTGTAGTAAAATCAACAATAATTTATTTATTAATACTTTTCATTTTTGCACCGGGGCCCTTGGTTACATAGCAACGCCACTACACGCTACTACATTTTATTAATAATATTGACTCTACCAACAGTAATAGATATGTTAACAAAATAAAATTACTTGCAATACTGTTCAATATTTTTATTTATATAAAAGACGTTTCAACCAATTGTAATTTAATTTTATATTTGAAAATTGAAAAGGACCAAAACTGTTGGTTGAAACGTCTTTTATATAAATAAAAATATTGAACAGTATTACAAGTAATTTTATTTTGTTAATACATTTTATTTAGTTTGGATATTCAATGCTGCATTTACGTGAAAATGAACCCTTATAGGATCACTCTTGTGTCTGTCACAGCTTTTATTTTCCCCGAATCTACTGGACAAAAATAGTAGAATAGTAATGTATTTAGAGTAAGATGACCCAATTACGAACGTATAGCGTAAATGAATTCCGATTTTGTTTCATATGGTGTAACGTTCCCTTCCCTAAATTTGCTCTTTGCAGTCTAGGGGTGGAAGGGCCGTACAAAATAAAAACCTTTTCTGGATTTTTCACCTTTTTTTATAAATGAACTTTAATTTGACAAAAGTGCTCACAACGAGCGTTTATTAGAAAATTTAAGCGGTTTTTTCTTTACATACAAATTAAAACAAAAAAAACATATTAATCAATAATAAAAAATAAAAAAAAAGTTATTGATGTATGGGTGTAAGGAAAGGAGTTTTGGTGTCTAAACTTGAAAGAATCCAAAGTTTAGACACGGACAACGGGAAACGATAGCCCCCAGAAATAAATCCGTAGAGAAACTGTCGTTAGGAGTCGGTAAAATTGAATTAAGTTACTGTCAACAGGACGAGTAACTGGGTGTAAAAAAAGGGGAATACAAACCAGAAAAAAAAACACTTCACAAAATAAAATACAAAAGATTGAAATAAAAAAATTATACTCCAAAAAAAATCACTTTACTCGATTAATGACAGATTGACAAAATTGTTTAGAAATAAGTATTTAATAAAATATGGTCACCAAACGGCGTTTGACTCTGAATTAACTAGACAAAACTAAAAGAAAGACAAAAAAAAATTACAACGGACACGATTATCTAATAACAAAAAATAATTACATAATTTACAAAATCGAGTCAGTTTTTTTAAAGTAAAATAAATTCTGCATAAAAAGAAATAAAAATTATCAATATACTGTAGCTCGTACCGCTACAATGGAAACCATCAAAATGTATATACCAAAATTTTGGGTTCTGGTCGAAAACTTCATTGTAACCCTAGACTAATCGCCATTGTGTATTTTTTTTTTAATAAATTATTGTTTCGTAGAATTTTTAAAGTGTTTCTTTCAATAAAGCACAGCTGCATGATAATATAGTCTCTAATTTTCCTTGGTAAAGTTACAATCAATTGATTAGGAAATTATAAAACCATCGATGATTGCATATGCGGGAACGGTATTTATTTTTTCTTTCACTTGTCAAGTATAAATTCTAAAAGTGATATAAATATTTATGAATTTATTCACATGCATAGATTTGCAGGTCTGATTACAGACTGGAATGCAGCGATGGTGAGGGGAAAGTTCATACACTAAAAGACTGCAGCCAATAGCCAACTTGATTTTGAATATGGCCGAACGACGCTTATACTGCATTTGTATAATTTAAATTAAATTATATAAGTAATAACATTTTTAACTTAATCAAAAACACTTACAACTAGATAATAACCAAAACAACTAAACAAAATAAATATAATAATAATTTACAATCTATTTATATAATTCCAGACTCTCTGAAGATGGCAAAAAGATTGCCGAAACGTTAGAATAAATGCAATTCACATATCTCAGTATTTGCTTTTTTTCGATCCTGTGCCACCTAGGTTCTTCCTAAGAAAGTTCTCAATTAAAAACAAACGAACCAACGTATCTCAGTGCCAAATTATTGATTAGTTATAATCCTTACAGTAACAGACACGCCTTATTTGTTATTCCCCGCTTTTATTCAAATTCATTTAAAAAGTCTTTTTCATATTGAGCGTCGAAGCATTTGAATGGACTCAATGGCACTATTAAACATACTCGTTATACAGTGGTACCTCGATATATGAATATTTATTTGTAAAAGAGACTTACAGAGAGTCTATTACATTGTCAAGTAAAATAGTTACAAGTCATTCAGACTATAGCAGTTTTTTCCTAATAAAAATTTTTTTCGACTATTTTATTTAGTCTTCGTCTGGCTCTGAAAAATAAAGTAGTCGAAACGTAGCGAGATTAACAATAACACGATTGTTTTGTATTATTAATCCAAATACCTGCGATTTATTATTGAATTATAATAATAATTTTGGATGCGATATAATGTCTAACTTTCATCTGTTTTGGAAAATGAAAATGCTTATAGTCAGTGCCGAATTTACATAAGGACCCTTGGAGCACATGCCCAGGGGCACATACAACCTAATGCAAAATTCAATTTCTGTAAAAAATATACATGTACACTGGTCGATCACCAATACTCTTAATGAAGATTCAATAATAATTTGCAAACAAGGATATTATATTCCTTTGTTGATAGAAAAATCAGAAAATGCTTTATTTAATTTAAATACATATTTTGTTAATTTGTAATTTTAAAATGTGGTTTTAAGCTTTTTGAGTTTTTCACTTTAATAAATTGCGTCATGTGATTTAATATCCAATCTTGATCTACCCCAAACCTTCGTCTTCGTAGACCAAATTCGTCACTGTTGCGCTGATTCCAATTAATGAGCACAAGCAAACACCTGATCTCTCTTAGTTTAGAAGATACGACCATTCAAAGTTTTATTAATAATTTTTTGAAAACTTTTAAACCAGAAAAGATACAGACGTTTGCTTGTATTGTATACAGGTAGAAATAACACGCATCACTAAGTATATTTGTAAATGGTTGCATCAACTGTTATTGACACTGACGACAACCTGTTGAAATCAAGCGCTGCACGTGACCTTGTCAAGGTCTTTAAATTGATTATGTACTCAATTCGATAAACAAGACGTTTCCACTACAAAAAAACTTTAAAAAAATATTAACCTCCTTCAAAAAAATCAGTAAAAAGATGAAAATAATGAAATTTTGAGATCGGAGCTAATTTCATTACAAAAACTTTTAATTACATATCTACTTTTATTAAATAGGCGCCGACCTCAAAATTTTATTATTTTCATCTTTTTAGTGATTTTTTTTGTAATGAAATTAGCTCCGACCTCAAAATTTCATTATTTTCATCTTATTAGTGATTTTTTTGGGAGGAGGTTAATTTTTTTTTTTTAAGTTTTTTTATTTTTTACTTTTTAGGGGTGGATTTGATTTCGTACATTTTTGAAGATTTCCCTCGATTTCTCCAGGGTTCCATCATCAGATCCTGACCTGATAACCATGGGACCACCTGGGATGTAGGTATACCCTTTCAAACAAAAAAAGAATTTTCCAAATCGGTTCAGGCGTCTTTGAGTAATCGGGGAACATACATAAAAAAAAAAAAAAAAGATTCCGACGAATTGAGAACCTCATCCTTTTTTTGAAGTCGGTTAAAAATCGACATTAACGCAAGCGAAGTCGCGGATAATGGCTAGTAATTTAATAATAATGATATCAAAACAATATTTTTATAAATGTATTGTAATTAATCAATTAAGTTTTATTCACAAAAAAGGAAATTAATTTATTTGTTTGATAACTGAAAACTGTTTCTTTTAGGTCAACATAAAAATAAATGATATGATGACAATGTCTACGTATAAATATCTTCTTTTCTGTAAACAAAGAATTTAATTTAGTTTGAATGATTGATTATTTTATCTTTAATCAAAAGGAGACATTGTTGATGTCACATCTTGCTTTCAGGGTGGTTTGTTGACACTGTTTGAGATCTGAAATGAATAATATTTCTAACAAATATCAATAAAGCTATTTTTAGTTCTTGATTACATTTATCAGTTGTCACTTCCTCAACCTTTAGAAACGTGTTAATGCAATATGCAATTTAATAGTTAAAAACACAAGAACGCTGTTATATAAAATGTTCGATAAATTTTGGGACTTGTAAATCGTCAACAAGGGAAATTTCGTAGTGTGAAACTGTAAAAGTAAATGCTTATTTTAATCTATTTCTGCCATTCTTTTGCCCATCTTCTGAAAGAGTTAGTCTGTTACCATAATTTTATGAATTGTTAAAGAGCACAGGTGCCATCGAGAAATTAAAAAGTTTACACTGGACGAAAATACTAATAATTTTGGAAAAATTATTTTGATATTTAAGGTAGTTTTAGCGTGGTATAATAAGAAAAATCACTTTCCGACAGATTTTCCTCATCTTTTTTTCATGGACGCAAATTAACGTTTTCTAATAAATTCCAAAGTTTCAGAATTTTTGAAACGCGAGATAATTAATAACAATTTTTTTTTTTATTTTTTAATGGGAAATTGGACTATTCAAATTTAATATAGTTAAACTAAATTAAAAAATTGCGACGTTTCGGTAAATGATATATTCCCGTTAAAAAAAAAAAACTTATTAATTATAATGGACGTGAACAATATTGAGAATTAATAACAAAGTTTGCAATTTTCGTGAATTACCGTAGTAAGCATGTGAAATTACAAATTTTGTTATTAATTATCTCGCGTTCTAAACGGTCAAAAATTCTGAAACTTTGGGATTTATTAGGAAATGTTAATTTGAGTCCATAAAAAAAGATGAGCAAAATCTGTCAAAAAGAATTTTTCTTATTATACCACGCTAGAACTACCTTAAATTCAACGTAGATATTTTTTATATGTGGGGTTCCAACAAGACTGATTGTTGCCTGGTGGCTACTATGACGCTTTGAGGCACGATGTGTCATATTATTAGTAGTTTAATAAGTCGTAATACAGTAAGTCATGAATGTAAAGTATATTTTAGATATGTACTAGTTTATTATACTAATTTATCTATCTATTCTAACGTTGATTATCTGTCGCCTTCATTAATTACACTTGTGCCGCGTGACGTCATCCGTACTGAGAACGACATAGCGCGGAGAACTGCCAAACTTAGACTTTGAAGTAGCATAAGATTTTTTTATTTTTAAAGATATTACAAAAAATCTTTCGCCATTAATTTAATAATTTTCACGATTTAAAAGTAAAAGAAAAAATACGGTAAAGACCTTAATTATGTACTTGTCGTCTTAGCAAAAGACGAACATTAGATTTTGTGATTCTAATTTCTGCTCTTTTTATAGTCCCGCTCAGTTGTCGGGCGTCTATAATTTAAAATCGTCCTCCATGTAGCTATTCTTTCGATGATGGAATGACGTTTCAGGAATTATTTTTTGTAAGAACAGGCAAGTTTACTGCAGATAATCTAAATTCTAAATTTTACCATGTTTGAAGATGATTTTAATGCCCAAAAAAGAAATAAGCAAAGTTTTAATATATGACCTCTTAATAAAAAATTTGCAAGTATGTAATTAGAGGTACATTACTGTTGAGAAATTGCTAGTACGCAAGGTGTTCTAAGTTAAATAATAATAAACAAATTATTATAGAACTAAAATAATTAAAATTGAGTTTTAGAAAGACGTCGATATATAATATATGTTGTAGGATAATTGAAATAATCGGATCTTCGCAAAAATCCTAGGGCGATTGCAAAAAAACGGGTAATTGGAATACAGTTTTTCGCAAACATTCTAGGATTATCGCGAAAATCCGATTTTTTTAATTATCCTACGACATATATATACAGGGTGCGGCAGAGAGGACGGACGGTTTTAAAAAAATCATAAAATAGTTAATTTTTACTCGAAAACAAATTTATTGATTGAATCAGGTTCGCAAGGAAATAGCATTTAAGACAGTCAAGTGTGGAAAATCACATCAGGCATGTGGTGGCCGAAATCGTTGATGCAGTGCTGGAGGCGTTCTTGCAAGTTCGCGTAGACTCTCTCCAACATCGCTCTCTCAACTTGGGCGACTTTCACGCGAATTGCGTCCTTTAATTCGTCTAGAGTTCGGGGCTTGTTCTCGTATACTGTAGCCTTGAGGTGTCCCCATAAGAAAAAATCGCATATGGATAAATCTGGGGACCGAGGAGGCCAGTGAACATCGCCAAACCTGGAAATAAGGCGACCAGGGAAGAGAGGGCGAATAACGTCCATTGATGCTCTGGCTTTCTTATGAGGACACCTCAAGGCTACAGTATACGAGAACAAGCCCCGAACTCTGGACGAATTGAAGGACGCAATTCGCGTGGAAGTCGCCCAAGTTGAGAGAGCGATGTTGGAGAGAGTCTACGCGAACTTCCAAGAACGCCTCCAGCACTGCATCAACGATTTCGGCCACCACATGCCTGATGTGATTTTCCACACTTGACTGTCTCAAATGCTATTTCCTTGCGAACCTGATTCCATCAATAAATTTGTTTTTGAATAAAAATTAACTATTTTATGATTTTTATAAAACCGTCCGTCCTCTCTGTCGCACCCTGTATAATAGTATTTCCAAGAATCCAAACCTCAACGTTTCAGATTCTCATCCTAAAACTGGGGCAATCGGATTTATTATTATAAAAAACAATAATAATAAATTTAATTAAAACATGAATTGTTACTAGTCCCATTTATGCCAGGACTAAATGGGGTTAGTAACAGTTTGATGTCTTCAATTTATTATTATTGTTTTTATAATAATACTAAATCCGATTGATACATTCCCCAGTTTTAGAATGCGAATCTGAGACCTTGAGATTTGGAGAATACAATTAAAAAAATCATTTTACGTTCATCAGCATGTCGATTTATTGTAATTAAAATATTTACGTATTATTACGCCAACCATTCAGGTTAATTGATAATAACATAGACAAATTTAAAAATCCAATAAATATTCATTTAAGTACTGATTTTGCTAGCTATTAAAAAGCTTGCTTTTAAGAAATCAAATAGGCAGGTATATAATTAACGTTACAGCAACTGGCAAGATACTCTTGAAAGTGGTAATTTCGAGACACGACCTTTGACCCGACCGTCTTATCGTGGTCTTATCCATGACTCGGTGTGTTAGACTGTCAGCTACTGAATTAATTATTCCATAGAGACGAATAGATACTCTATGTAATTTACATAATTTGTACGCAATAAACGATGAAACACGCATCAGACATAATATACAGATACCTAATTAAGTAGGTTTTATTATAATTAACCCGTTTGTTTTTTAACTACTAATTTATTAATTGAATTTGTTATGTCATAAGATACATGCAAAGTGAAATGCAGTGATGGCCCGTGAGGCCCGGGTTTAGGGCGGCATGATTTTAGGAGCGGCAAAATTTTAGAGACAACAAAATTTCAAAAGTAAACACTGTTAAGACAGTTGTAATTTAAAAATTTATTTCATTAATTAATTTATTATCCGTTGTCCAAATTTACGGTTCTTTGGCTTCATTAGATGTTTAGTTTCAATAATCACGTTCCCATAGAGCAAAAAGGGTGCCATATCGGACGGGGCCTAGGGCGGCATTGAACCTAAATCCGTCACTGGTGACGTGGATTAAGAGATAAGAGAATGAGTCGACTTTTAATTTCCCAGTACATTTGAAAGTTACGGGACATCCAATAATTACATGCGACGATTTTGGCGGTTTTTCAATCCCCCCTCCCCCCTTAGTGCGATGTCCTCAGGTTTGGCTTGACCCATCTTCTTCACCCTTATCTCACGTGATTTTTTAAAATGCGCATAATTAGTGTAAATACGTTAATCTGTGCTTGATTGCTTTGGTGTATAAATTTAGCTGAAATTTTGAGCTAATTATTGTTTCAATATATAGAACCATTTCAGAGGGTAGCAACTCAAAAAATTTGAAAAAAATAATTGGCTTATACAAATAAAGGCCAGTCTAATAGATTGGCCGTTATTTTGACTAAAGTTGGAAATTGTCACATGCTAACCTTTAAAATGGTTCTTTACATTGTAAAAATGATTCTCTGAAAATTTCAGCTCAAATGATAAATATTAACCCGTGCCGAAAACGCTGTAACGGTTATAGGTTATCATTAGCATTACGTTCCGTAGTGCGAGTGCGTAACTTAGTCTATGACTTAACACCAACCAATTTCTATCTTAAAGAAAACCTAAGATGTGTTTAAGAGGACAATAATTTGATTTGTCCAGATCCATAGTTAATTATTTTTTTATTATAGTTAAGGCTACTAAGAATGTAGTATAGAATCACAGTGAGAAAATCGAACAATAAAAAACATATTTTGCTTTGTATAACCCAGTTTTCTATCAGTTAACAGCTTACAGTTTCTTGCAGAAAAAAAATTACGTGATATTTGCCGAAACCACCCCTCTCCCCCACGTGTGATTGGGTAAGATTGGCTCGACATTCACCCTCTCTAAACGCCTCACGTAATTAATAGACGTTCCCTTATTGTAATGGGTCCGAAAATAGAAAAAAAAATTTAACACATTTTTAATTTTTCAAGGTTAATACCTACACTACTTTTACACTATTTTTGAAAAGATGTCATTCTGTGTGTATGGTACGTCCGTGGTCATTTCTAAGACGAAATCTACAAAATAAAAAATACAATCGACTAGGTTAAGGGACCAATCGATGCGTATTAATATAAATATGATCTGAAAGTAATCGGTTTAGTCGTTCTTTCTGTTTAAACAAAAAGACTTCAAAAGAGTGGATTTTACACGAAATCTCGCGAATAAAAAGTGTATAACGTACGTAGATAAATAGCAAACCTTAATTTATCTGCAGTCCAATCTTGCTACACCACTGTTAATATTATTTATACCGTTTCTAGAAACACTTTTTTCCTGAAAACTGGTTTATCTAATCTCATTCGAGACATACGAATTCAGTTTTATAACAGCAAATAAAAACTAATTTTTATAGTAGTATTACGCAACTTATCGATATATGTATTTACATCACCATAAACAAGGCAAGACCAGTAGAATACTATAGGTTGGGCGTTAACATTGTTGAAAGTGTGACTCGGCGAGACGGGAGAGAGTGCGGGGATAATAGGTTTTGAGACGTTTTTCCCGACTGTCAAACGTTCATTATATTTGAAAAGGGTTTCGAATGACAGAAGCAATCGAAGACTTGACCACATTTACAGTCTCTTACGCCCCCAACCTATAGTACTCTACTAGCCTCGTAAACAAGGTACATTCAAGCGGATAGTTTCAAGATCCAAGGAGCCGCTGAACATAGTTTTTGTAAGAAAACAAAAGAACACCATAACAAATCAATTTTCTGTAACATATCTTTATTTATAACTTGTCTCTTTCGCGGTTTTTTTCCTTATGCGCATTTTAAAGCTTATTAAAATTTAAAAACTGCAAACGTCTTCGGCAAGTTTTTTTTAATAGCGACTATTGTTGTTTATTAATTTAATTGGTTTAAACATAGGCGCCGGTTTCCTGAAATGTCGATGGGGTTAGAATAAGTACTAAAGAAAAACATTTATGATATCTACGAATGGCGAACGCAAAGCAAACGCATTTCAAATTCACTGCTTGAAAAAAATTTCGACGACTGGAAAATTTGGTTTCGATTCAATACTCAATGATTGAAATATTTTTTAAAAATTCAGTGGATTCCTAAGCCCCGTTGCCGTTGTTGTATTTACAGTAGGGCAGCGGTGGTTTAGGTAGGGTGGAAGTAAAAATTTTACTTGATATGGTCTAGTCTACCGATTTTTGTCATATTTGACTTTTGAGTCTGGCAGTATTTAGTTGTCGGGAGAGGGTGATAGAGCAAAAAATGCATTTATTCAGGTTTATATTATTTCTCCAAACATATTATAATCAATATGATAATAAAAAGTCATTCCTTAAGGGGGTCGTCTTATGTGACAACTGTTTTTTTCACGGCTTTTTGGGAATTTTTTGTGGCGAACAATGAATGTATACTACCTTAATATTTTCATCATATATTTATTGACATTTCACTAACCTTTCCAAATTTTTTCACGTTGAAATGTACAGTTGAACCGACTGTAGATCTCCGGGATGACGCCCATGTAAAAAAAAAGTAGGCTAACGGTTGCCACGATACATACTGTTCTGCTTATCTAAAATCAACAAGTCAAATTGCGTTTTAATTGGTAGGCCTGTGTCTACAGCCGGTACTAGAATTAAGTCGAAATATTGAAAACTTCATGTTTGGCGAAGAAATGAAAAAAAATTTACGATTTTCATCGTTTTTTTTACTATTCCAGCTTGAAGAATAAAAAAACTATTAGAGTTATCACAATGATTTTGGTTCGGGCTAGAACTATAGATGTACTGAAGATACCATAAAAATTTCAACGCAATCGGATCATTAGTTTTTGAGATATCGTGGCAACCATTTTAAAAAATACAGTTTCGAGAAAAACGCGTTTGAAAAATCAAGTATGCGTAACAGATTGAAGCACTTGACTCTCCATCAACCTCTGTAACTTTCCAACGACTTCGAATTTCGAAAAACTCTTTCACAAACATAATCTGGAGATCCTAAAAAGGCAATTTAAGCAAAAAAAAAATTTTCGGTTTTTTTGACCCCTCACATAAGACGACCCCCTTAAAACAACTGAATTCTTTAATTCGCCATATTATTAAAAATGTGAAGAACTTCTTTCAAATCAACTAACTTTTAACTATGGTATTTTTTTAAAGTAGAGCATTGGTATTTTAAGGTAAGGCATTGCCCCACAATGGGGCCTTGCCCCCACGTACCCGGCGCCACTGTTGTCGAAGGTTCAATAATATTATTTTTTTTTTATATTCTTAAATTTGTTGAACGGTTCCTTTGTTACCACATTATCTATTAAATTTAATTTATTCAATGTTTTTGTCGCTGAAAAAGTGTTTGTAGGAAACAAATAAAACCACGCGGTAATTTTTTTGTTTTTGTGTGAGGAAAGGAGTTTAAAATGTTAACTCGCTCCAAGCATAGCAAAGGTTAGTTACTGCATTGTTTTCTTAAAAATAATGTATCACAATGAAAGAAGCAATATGAAAACATTTTTTTAATTAGATGCTTTGAAGTTTAATCAGTGTACATACAATTGCTTAGCTTTACTTTTCGTTACTTAAGTTAATTACAACTTCTGTCCTTATAAGATAAATACGAAGGCAACTGGAATCCTTCCGTCGTCTCAGCTTGAAGTTTACTGATAACTTCGTCCTTTTCAGTGAGCAACTGATTCAGGCGCTGAATTTCAGTGTCAAATTGGCGTTTCATTGCTTCCATGCTTAGGTCTTGTTCTTGGATTCTCTGCTCCACGTTGTCCAAGCTCTGTAATGCTTCTTGTTGTATTGTCTACAAAAATTGCTTATGTCTAGGACATCAAAGAAGATCAAATCAACATGTCGCAAAAAAAGCCCATTTAGTGTGAGTTCACCCACGATTATTAAAAAAAAAAAGATTTTCTTATATACACGCAATTGACGTCAGTTGCTGAACGTCTATAATTTCCAGGAATGACTGTCGATAGGGGTTGCGAAACTTGTAGTTGTATGGGCAAACTCAACAATGACTTCATTCCTTTTAGTTATTTTAGTGATTTTTAAACCAAAATAAACCAAAGCATTTTTGGCAAAGAACACTAAATTATTAAAACTACTTTTTTATGTGGCTTTCTTTAAAATTGTGTGCTGCTTTGATTTGCAATCTATATTTTTTCGATTATTTTTAATACGAAAAAACATAAATTATAAATTAAACAAAAAAGGATCAGGTGAAAAGACCAATTTTTAGGTACGTTTTTATTCGATATACGACGTTTCGTCGGTATTATTCCGACTTCTTCAAGTATCTATTTTAACAGACATAAATAGATATAGGTAATAAATTTCAAGTTAGAAAATAAATACAAAATTATAAAAATTTAAAATACAATGGAAATTACCTCGGAATTTATATACGTCGTATATCGAATAAAAACGTACCTAAAAATTGGTCTTTTCACCTGATCCTTTTTATTTAATTTATTTCAAGACCCGATTTTTCCTAATATAAATTATAAATGAAAATAAAAATGAAATAAAAAAAATATGAAATGCTGGTCATAAAAATGTGTTTGAGGTGCGTTTGTGTACCGCCGCTTGCTATTTGGGTGACCCCTAAACTATTCCTTGGCTCGTATGTGATATACTATCTATTAGTATTGGGAATAATCGAATGATTTTGATATTCGAAAGGTTGCTATTCAAATGATTTTTATAATCGAATGATTCATTCGAAATGATTCCTTCAGCTGATGTATCAGAATAAAAGGTGTATTGGTGTACTATGCAAGAATGAATGAATGTTTCAACTCTCGGTTTCAATTGTCATTTTAGAAAGAGTCACCTACATACAGTGCTGCATAGTACAGACGCAGATAAAAGACCTAAGATGCGACTGAAAATACAATTCATTCTATCTGTCTATGCATTCGATATATAACGAATGAATTTTCGATTATGAGACTTGAGAGACTCGCATGCGTGCAGTGTTGAACAGTGGCAGATAAAAGACTAAATAATCATATATTATATATATATACTGTGAAATGTAACCTGAGAGAGACAACAGGGATGTTGATGTATGATAGAAATACTAAAAACACTATATTTTTCCTTATTTTTAAGGAATTTAATTAATATTTAATAAATAAAACCTAATAAAATCACTCCCAAGTCACCTGACAACGGACACCAATCAGAGCGCATGACGTCACGGAGTCATGTACAAGCATCAGACGTTGTCAAAGGCGTCATAGTTTCGTTAATATTTAATGTGTAATTTATTATTATTTGTTTTTACGAAACGTCAAATTACATGTAACTATAGCAACAGCTACGAAACTACAGAATGGTAGCTCCCGTGTAAACTTTTGAGCCTCCTTTGGTATGACCGCATGACGTCTCGGCAGTCACATGACAAGTATTGGCGTTTTGGACCGAAATTTGAAACGGAATTTAAAATACATGATTTTTGAGGCTTCAGTCGTATTTAAATAAAAATAATAAAAATTTGTGACTATATTAGGTACTTATGCACGATTTAAAACACTTTCCCAAAAATAGTCAACATCCCTATTGCGTGCAGTGTTTCAGAGTAAAGAAAGAGCGCAGTATAATAACTTATTACTATAGGGATTGTATTATAAGTCGGAACTCGGAGGTATCAAAATCATTTGAATGATTTTGAATAGCCTCTCGAGACATGTCGAAATATTTTAATAATCGAATAGTTCGACAATTTTCACTCGAAATATCTCATCTTTGCTGTCTACTGTTTACAAATCGTTACCACATACTTTGAGCTGTGTCTTAAGCGAGTCCATTTTTGTAACAATTCCAGTTCCGACGATGTGCATTTGTCTATTCTCGCGATGTTTCTCGGCTAATTGACTGAGCAACGTCTCTTGTTCGTGAACCAGCTCTCTGGAGAAAGAGAACGCCTTTTGGAGTTGACGTCGGCACGTATCACGTGACATTTGAGTCGTTATTAGCGCGGACTGCGTCTGATCGTATTTCTGCTGAATTCGTCTGAAACAAACAAACAAACGATATAAACATTAATTATAAATCTTCCAAAACAGTACGTATTAAATATACACAGAACGCACAAGTTAATTAGAAGCAAATTCAAGTTACTGTCGACTTAATAAATCGATATTTTAGTAATCAAATTAACATTTTTTATGTGATTTTGAGTTCGTACATGGATCCAACTCTCATTGATCACACAGCAATAGTGTCACAGTTTAAATTTTAAACGTAGTCGAATAAATTTGGGTTTATTTAGAAATTATTACTTTAACATTTTCTCCATAGATTTCATATTCATTTCCAATTCGTGCTTTTCCGTTTTTAAGTCAATTAGTTCCTTTTCCATATTCGGGTTTTGCTGTTCAAGTATTTTCAACTGTTGAGACATTTTCGATTTTTCAGATTCGTATTGAGTTTTCAGTTCTTCAAATAACCTGAAACCAATTGTTGTTACAGAGGATAGGCGACTAATTCCTTAGATTGCAAAATATGCTCTCGGGAAATTTCGAACTGGGGTCGCAAAATTTATTTTATTACTGTTTTTGTTACTTGCGAGTTACCACAATTTGGCTTGCTGCTTAAACTTTCAAAAAACATATTTTTTCATTAAAAATTGAATAAAAAAGTGATATTCGTCAATATTTCTTCACAACACGGCACGAGATTTCGAATTACGGGAAGGCAATATAACATTTTAAAAGTTTTTTCTTTACAAACTTATATTAAAAATACCGGCAAAGGCTTCCTCAATAATTTTGTTCAGTTTTTTCTGTACAAACATTTGTGTACAACTTATAGTGATTTTCTCGTCTTGATCAAATTTTAAATCGTTAATTTAGATCAAATAAACTGTAAAAACTTAAAAAGTCATACATGGCCAGAATGGCATATATTTCCAGTTTATTTTGAAGATTGAATAAGATAATATAAAGAAAAAAACCCGGGTCGCAGTACCAAAACCCTGCCGACAATATAGTGTATTTGCTAATACAGGCCTTGTGGCTTTATTATGTGAACTTAAGGTGATTGTTGGGCAAAATAAAAAAATTAACTCCTTAATACACCCCTTAAAATTACATTTTTTTTAGCTACATCATTATTGTCGATCGAACGTCTACACCAAAATTAAAAACACCTTTAAGGAAATAGCTCACTATCTGCAAACTAGTGTTTTCAGAAAATTTGTAAATCCGGTCCTGTCGGGCCGATTTTATTGAAATTTTAGGAACACTTTTTAATTGCTATTAAAGGGTTAAATTTCAATTTTGGAATGATTCTGAGAATTTTTTAGGTACTTTTGGGCCCAAAAACTTTTTTCATCCCCTAAAAACCACCCTTAAAATGACCCGATTGGGCCCATTTTAAATAGGCTTCGTGCGGTGATGGATTCCAACATGTATGCCGAATTTCGTTAAAATGAATTAGCTCCTTCGAAAGTTATTGCCCGTACACATATATACCTATATATATATATATATATTTTGAAAAATGTATAATCAGATCCTTTTGATGTTAATAAATTATAAATATTTTAGAGGAATTAGGATCAAAGAAATAAAAGACAAATTATTATTTCACAACGTTTCGTATTAATATTAATACTTCATCAGGTGATCTAAAATAAAATAACAAGACAATTTAACAATCAATAATAAAACAAATAAATATTAATTAAGGTATGTTTAATATTTATTTATTTGTTTTATTATTGATTGTTAAATTGTCTTGTTATTTTATTTTAGATCACCTGATGAAGTATTAATATTAATACGAAACGTTGTGAAATAATAATTTGTCTTTTATTTCTTTGATCCTAATTCCTCTAAAATATTTATAATTTATATATATATATATATATATATATATATATATATATATATATATATATATATATATATATATATATATATATATATATACATATATATATAAACATTTTTAAAAATGGTGCCAAAGTGCTTAGGAGGTTATGAAACGTCGAGAAATTTTGGTCCGACCCCTAGGTCCCGCCATCCGATCGACGCTAATAGTGTATGTTGCCATATGGCAAATACACTAATTAGAGATTTCTGAAATGTGGTCATATTACATGCATACACACAATGCTCGTAAGACAGAGCTATGTGGGTAAAAAGGGATAGACAGGCACCTTAAGAGTATTGTCATTGAAAATTATAAGAGACAACAATTTTATTATTGGGCGTATATTTCGAGAGCAATGCTGTATTTTCAGTTCAGTTGTGTCCAGCTTACAATGATAAGTATTTTTCCTCGATTCGTCGTAGCTGAAAAAAAAACCGAAGTAGGCTTCGGCCAAAATAGTTACTAACCTTCGGTCAGACTCGAGTAATTACCTTTTACATTCATTGACGCTGGAATTATAGACGCTGATCGGGACAGTGTTTTCTTTGTCAATTTTCTGTGCCTCGTGTGTTTCTACTAGCACCTGATATTTTCCTTGGAGTGTACATAAATCTGAGCGACTCTTGTGATACTGCGCATGCAATGTTTCGTAGTCACGTGTCATAGTTTCAACTGAAAGAACAGAGAGAATTAAATGGAACCTCATTCCCAAAATTCGTCACAGCCCTTTACACCCGAGAGATGAAATTCTTTTAAATACTGTTAAAATGTGGCTACGTGATTTTCTTAGCGTACAAAAAATTGTTTTGGACACTTGTTTCTATATTAATAAAGTATATTTTGGTGTACTCTCAGATAGACTCACAATCGATCGACGTCGGTTGCATTAACAAAAATAGTTTCAAAGTCAATACTCACGATTGTATAATCTTGGGTGTAAAGGGATAGACAAGGTTACTAAAAACTAAGGTTGGACGTTAGTATTATTAATAAAAAACCCGAGTCGCAGTGCCAAAACCCTGCCGACAATATAGTGTATTTGCTTGTATAGGGCCGTGTGGTTTTATACTGTTATTATGTGAAATTAAGTTTGTTTTTGGGCATAATAAAAAATTTAACCCCTTAATACACCCCTTAAAATAACATTTTTTTCTTAATTGTAATATTATTATCAATCTAACGTCTACACCGAATTAAATACACCCTTCAATAAAATAAATTACACTATCTGCAAATTAGTGTTTTCAAAAAATGTGTAAGTCCGGTCCTGTTGGGACGATTTTATTAAAATTTTAGGGGCACTTTTTAATTGCTATTAAGAGGTTAAATTTCAATTTTGAAACGATTCTGAGATTTTTTTCGGTATTTTGGGGCCCAAAAACTTTTTTCAACCCCTAAAATTCACCCTTAATGTGATCCGATTGGGCCCATTTTAAATAGGCTTCGTGCGATAATGGATTCCAACATGTGTGCCAAATTTCGTCAAAATTAATTAAGTCCTTCGAAAGTTATAGCCCGCACACATATATATATACCTATATATATATATATATATAAATATATATATATATATATAAATATATATATATATATATACATATATATATAAACATTTTTAAAAATGGTGCCAAAGTGTTCAGGAGGTTATGAAACGTCGAGAAATTTTGGTTTAACGTCCGTTTCTCGACTTTATGTCATAACAGACGCCATTCGCACCATTACTATTTTCCATCTACCACACTTCCCGTTATTTTTCTACATTTTTTTACAACTTCAACTTATGTAATAGCAATGGGCGAATGAAGGAATTATAGGAAATTAGGATAAGGTAGGTATAATTTTCGAACTAGGAGTTTGATAGGTAGTCGGCCATGGCCTCAAAAAGGAACCATCTCGATATTTATCTGGAATTAATTAAGGGAAACCATGGAAAACCTCAATCAAGATGGCCGGTACAGGAATTACCGTTTCTCGGTGAGAGGCAGTAGGAAAAAGTTCCAGCCACATCTGCCCCCGCCGGGATTCGAACCCCGACCTCCCGAATGCGAGTCTAGTGCTGTCACCACTACTCTACCCAGCTCGGTACGTTAGTATTAGTAAGGTGTGACTAGGCGAGACGCGAGAGAGAACGAGGGAAGTAGGCTTGTGACGTCACATTGAGTCTTTTTCCAAACAGTTGGGATAGCAATAATTGAAAAATCAAGCCATGGACATCGGTGATGTAAGCAATCGACTTAACCAATCACAGACGTGATCATGTTTATAGCCTCTCACCAAACCTTCTAGTATTCTACTAACCTTGGTCATAGACGCATGTAGTTAAACCACCAATCAACTAAAATAATTTGAACCACAAAATTAACTTCTAAAATCGGAATGCGTTAATTTAGGCAATAGGTCCGTGATTGGATCATCTAACTCTAGATACTTATGCACCAAATTTCAACTTTTTTCATTCAGTAGATTCGGAGAAAATAAGCTGTGACAGACGGACAGACAGAGACGAGAGTGATCCTATAAGGGTTCCGTTTTTTCATCGGATGTATGGAACCCTAAAAACCGGTCAAATGCGAGCCGAACTCGAGTGCAAAGGATTCCGTACCAGTCCGTTTTCCGTGATAACTTTTAAGACAGCATTTTCGTTTAGAGTTCCCTATAAGCTATAGTTCTTATTTTTTTCCAAAATTTTAGGCTCAGTGATTTCAAGCTTGACATTTTCTTTAATATCTTTTTATATATTAATTAAAATTTTGAGTATTATTTTATCCTAGAAAACTATTACATTTCAGCGAAATAAAATTCCTGTGGTTTAATACTATGACATGAACATTTTAAGATAATTTTAAAATTAGAATCAACTTGCGTATTGCGTGTTAAAACGAAAACAAAATTATTAAAAAAAATAATTTACTGCCTATTTTTGATTACTTTTCTGAGCTCTAAACAAATACTCGAACCTAAACACGAGATCAGTGTTTCACAGAAAACAAATTTGTTTTAGTTTTAAGCAGAACCGAGGTAGATGAAAACATTCTTCTCTTGATAATACACTGATACACTGATTTGACAATGACCTTGGGTTGTGATAATTATTTACAGTTTTTAACCCCCGACGCAAACAGAGGGGTGTTATAAGTTTAACCTGTGTGTCTGTCTGTGGCATCGTAGTTCCCAAACGGACGAACCGATTTCGATTTAGCTTTTTGTTTTGTTTGAGCTATGATTGAAGAAAATCGGTTCAACCGATTGTAAACCATCAACTCTTTTCTAGTTGATGAGGGGATGAGAGCAACTTTGCAAGCGTCGTCGCTTTACTTAACGGTCCCCCGTCGCGACGACGCTTGGATAAAAATATTGTGACGTACTACGCTCTGCTACCATGTGACGTACCGTTCTTTGGTGTGTGTGGAAGCGTGATATGGTTAAAAGAACGAGTCACAAATTTAATTAATTTAATGAGATTAATTAAATGTTTTTTTAAATTTTATTTTATTTAAATATTAGTTAGAAATTTTATATTTGATTTTAGTTTTAATTTTGATAAATGAATCAACGTTTTATAGTTATTATGCAATTAGATATTTTATTTCAAAATGACATCATATTTTATGATAGTAACATTTCACAAATTCGTAATAAATTTTACAATATAAAATTTTGATTTTAAATAAATAATTGTTCTTTTATAAATTTCGATTTCGTCCGTCAGTCTTTTAGTTTTATTTTTTTTAAATTTTAATACAGCGATGATTGTTTGGTTTTAATATTAATTACCTATAACTTTGCCGTAGAAATTATACTTATTCAGAAGTCTTTGTATAGATGACTGGATCTTAACAAAATTACTTTGAATATTAGTTTATTTTACGATTTGTTAATAATTATTGAGCTGCTGGCAATGACTGACTGACGCCAAAAAACAGAATAATTTGAAAAGAGTAAATTTTATGTAGCAATGCCAGTTTATTACGTAAAGTTTTGAAACTTTATATAATAAGGGCAAACTAAAATAAAATTATTGAATAAAAAAAGATACAGTACTTGAAATAAAAGTTGGCATTGTTACAACTTGTATTAAATTTAAAGGCCCAATACATATTATTTTTTACTTTTTAGAGGGTTTTTTGTGTTGAGTTTTTTTAAATTTTTTTGATTTAAATTTTTTATACATGCAAAAGCAGCCTAATGTCGTTGTGAAACTCCCTGTCGTGTAGTAGATTGCATATTCACAGAAAAACAAATGATTGAATTACAAAGGAAAAAATCGCATTTCAAGCAAAATTTTGATTAAAATGCGTAGAAAAATGTCGTTTCGAAGTGGAAATTGTATACATACATGTATACGCAGTTAAAAAAAAATATCTTTTGAATCGATCAATTGTTTTTCAAGCATTATTAATTTAAAACTCAACAATGCTTTTCTTATGAAAAAATATGTGTGGTCACCTATGATGGATTTACGCCTACGCTCGTGAGGCCCGAGCCTAGGGCGGCAAAATTTTAGAGACGACAAAATTCAAGAGTAAACAATGTTAGGACAGTTGAAATTCAAAAATTAATTTGGATTACTTTTGTTATGAATGTATGGAAGATTTTACGTAAGATATATATTAAATAATCTAATTATTGAATTTATATTCAACTGTTGGGGAGAAAGATCTTTTTCTACTTTAAAAATGGTAAAAAGCAATTTACGTACAAGTATGTGTTCTTGGACTATTGTTGTTAAAGCTCGATTAGTGCTAGAAATTGATTATGAAGATGTAATCGACGTTCTCGCGTGAAGCAAAGCCAGGCGGAAGAAATTAATGTTATAAGCCAGTGGTTCCCAAACTAGAGTTGGGTAACTCAGATCTGAACCGGTTCAAAGAGCCGACTCCGACAGAAGATCCGTGAGAGCCGACTCACTTTTTTTTGAGCAGACGGATCAACGGATTCGCATAGCTCGGTGAAACACTTAACACACAGAAGCACATTTTACACTTACGTATCAGTTCTTGCTTTGATGCATCTGTCAGCTCAAATGACTCATGCATCACATGTTTGGCTATGCATTCTTGATTCTAAACAGGCCGTGATATGATTGACTGAACTAGGTAACTCAGTGGAAGACTGCAGTAACATATTCAGAACTCGGCTCTTTTTGAACCGGTTCAGTGAGCCGGCTCACATACGGGATCCAGATGCAAACATGCAGATCACTAAAAAGATCCAAACTTTTTCAGTTCGCGGCGCACTTACAGGTTTAGAATTTTGTCTCGGCGCCCTAGCTAGTCGAAATAGCGTAAAATGGTACTACATGAAGCTGAGTTTTTATATTTATATTAACACACAAGAATACATTTATTACTTAAGAAAAACTGTTTATTTTGTAGCCGCAAATACAAGTTTAGTTTCTGGAGAATGGCAAACAGGAGGACCTCACGGCGTCCCTCTTTACTCACCTACGGCGCACCAGGGCGCCGCGGCCACATTTTGGCAGCCACTGTTATAAGTGATAATTAAAAAAATGTATTTATTAATTATCTTTGAAAAAATATATTTAAATTAATGAAGAGTTATATTTAAAATAATAATATGAAATTCGCAATAATTTAAATATTTGAAAATTAGATGTTTAATTTCAATAATCACTTCCACATAGAGCGAAAAAGGCGCCATATCGGACGAGGCCTAGGGCGGCATCGAACCTAAATCCAGCGTCGGACTGGCCATATAGTCGAGGTGGCGTTTGCCAGCTGGGCCCCAGCTCCCAGCTCTTGCGACCTAAATGTAAACTACTTAGATCAGATTGTTCGCTCATACAATTAGAGAGAAATGAAATAGAAAACTATCCTATCTACCATTATCCAGTCTCGAGCCCCGGGCTTGTGGGAAGCCACTCGGGCCCTTCCGGCCCAGTCCGACCCTGCCTAAAAACCAATTCAGACTAACCGTTCTCGGTTACGATTCACCGGTCCGGTTCGGTTTTCGATTAATCTAGGCTGCTCACACTATCCCGATTCGGTTCTACGATTATTCTCGGTGCGCATGCGCAATTTCGAAATATGATTTGACGTTTGATGTGTAGTTAAACAGCTGGCTAGTCACGTGACTCCAGCAAGCGTTCTCATTGGCTACGGTTGCGAACGGTCCGGTTGAAATTAGAGCTGAACGTAAACGCTCGAACCGAACCGCAATCGGGAACGACTACGCCCTGATTGGTCGAGCTCCCAACCGGACCGGTGAATCGTAACCGAGAACGGCTAGTCTGAATTGGCTTTAACTCTGCCACTAGTGGTCACAATCTAAGGTCATTGTCAAATCAGATTTTCTGACAACACTTTTTGCAACTCATCATTTAGTAAATTATACGAAATTTTAAGCAGTAACAAATTCAATGACAACATACACATGTTGCGAAATTAAAATATACGTCAGTTTACTTTTATTTAAAGCCGTTTTATGCATATCAAAAACCATCTGTATTTCAATACATATGCTCATTGTTGTGAACGAAATGGCCGATTTCAATTTGTACAGTTGGTAATGAAACAACAGAACAACGTAAGTTCAAAAAGTATATCGCGTTCACGAAAAGTTTTCATTGCAATAACACAAAATGGCCATTTGCGAACACAATTTTCTGTTGTGAATTATGACGAAAATTTGAGGGCAAGAGATTCGCGACAAAAAACAACACAAACATGTACGCGGCTCGCTTGAATACGTGTAAAGGATGCTCTCTGATCCAAGCAACGTTGCGTTACATTGCAACAAAGATATGTGTTCACAGCTTTCGGTTCAATGAATTTTCTGGTAGCATTAGGCTTGAAGTCAAAAACCTTACATATATATCGCATTATTCAGATTTATATCCGGTTAAACGATGCAATTTACTTGATCGGATTTGAATGAAACTTGTTCGACTAAAATAAGAGCAAATACAATATTGCATTTGACTATGAGGTAGACAACGCAACGCACGTCACTGTACAACGTGTTAGCTTGCTTGCCGTAATTTTTCAAGTTTTTTTTTATCCAGAAGGTCCTGGTCAGGATAATTGGAACAAACTTATTAAATTATTGTATTTTCATCGGTCCTTGATAAGTGTCCAAATCTTCAGTTTAATCTGACGTTTTGAAGTTCCTTTACAAGCATTTAACCATTACAGGTGAAACTAATAAAAGCGTGTTAAAAAATAAATTGACTTCAAAAAGTTAAAAAAACTAACAGCAACATACAAACGATAAATATAATGTCGAATAGACAAAGAATGTCCGTATTTTGTGTAAAATTACAATTTCAAAGCGGAAAATTATTTTTAAAAAGTATGCGTGTAACCTTTATGAAGTAAAACCTATTATTAGGTTTACATTTTTTGTATGATACAGATAAATGTGCAGACAGAAAATGGCGAAAACTGAAAATTCGCTTTAAGATCATTAAAACTGTATAATTACAAACTAAGTTACGATTTTATTTGTTTATATATTCATTCAACTAACTTTTGTATAATTCATTAAAAAAACAACTCTCGCAGTATGTGGAGTTTGTAATTCATCGTTATATATAAATAACTAGCGGTCCAGTCCGGCTTCGCCCGGGTGTAAATGTAATATATAGGATATAAAAGATGAGAATCAGTATCATTAAATGCTCAACGTGTATTGAATTTGCGCGAATTCAAAATTCGAAGAAAAATCTTATTTCTCAAAAAGAAATTTAAAAAATTCTGTTGATCCGCTCGCTACCAAACTTCAGAAGATCACTCGCTGGGCTAATCTAAAGATTGTCTGAAAATTTCATCAAAAATGGTCTACCCGTTTACATATACAGCGTCTTTTATCTATATAGATTATTAAATTGTAAAAAGTGGTTATTGTGACATAACGATAATAGTTGGACATATAGTATCGCGAAGTTTTTTTGTAGTTATTGATATGTTCTTTAATATTGTAGAACATACTTTTGTTCTATCATCAATAGTTTCCGCAGCGCATGCGACGAAAGATGTTTTATGGCATTTTTTTTTACACCTTGGGTTACGTTACTAAAGTTTTAATAAGGATCCCTAATATTTTCTACTAATAAATATAGCCTATGTCACTCAGGGTGAATGTAACTTTCTAATGGTGAAAGAATTTTGTAAATCGGCACAGTAGGTTTTGAGTTTATTCATTACAAACATACACACAAAAATACAAATTTTTCGTCTTTATAATATTAGTGTAAATATACTGCATAACGGACTTATTAGACTGCACAAAAACGCCAACACTCAGCGAGTAGGCTCTTCGCAAAATTCATAAAACGCGCCTAAAGAAGTTTCACTTTAAAAAATCGGAATTTGTTTATTTACGCTAACGTCGTGGTTGGGTCATCGAACTCTAACTATGTACCAAATTTCAACTTTTTTCAGCTGTGACAGACACGTTTTTTTATCGAATGTACGCAGCCTTAAAAAGGCAGTTATTAATTCTAACGAAACATCCATTAAAACGTCTGTAGATATTTTATAGCAAGTTTCACTTCTACCGAGTATGGCCACGACACGCCTGATCTCTTGTTCTATTATTTTTTCTATTTGTATTCAACTCATATCAAAAACATGAAATTGCTATATTATAGTCTAATGTTTATTTTTGTTAATATTGTAATAAAAGTTTAAGATTACTGAGAACATGTCCCAGTCTGAAAATAATAGAGATAAGTAACGCAAACGTGTCGAAATTCACATAAAAAATAAAATTACACAAATTTCTTTTTAAAGAAATGATAACAAATAATAACTGAGTTAGGTCAACAAAGTAAAACATATTTGTCAAAACTCAGTTCACACCAAAAACAACACAAAATGGAATACAAAAACAAATGTAAGTGAAACAATTACCTTTTTGTTCGTAACATTTCAAAAATTCTTGCATTTTGTCATTAGATATATTACATTTTCTAGTAAGCATTTCATTTTGTTCCTTCAGCAGTTTCATTTGTTTTGTCATTTCATTTAGTTCCACCTCGTTTTTCATACATTTTCCAGCATCTTCATCGATTGCTTTATGTAACTTAGTGTTTTCTTCGAGTATGTCCTTTAATCTTCCGGTAACTGTGTCAATTTCTTTTTCGTAGCCTTGTATTATTTCATCTTTTTCTTGTAATCCTTCCTGATAGGCGTCTAGTAAAGGTCCTAGGGTGTGGGTATTCACTGATCCCCAAGAAACCGGTGCATGTTGATGACTTGTGTGAGATTCTGCAGAAACGATTCAAAAGTTAAAAATTCAAATACAAAATTTTCTCTTTTAGAAGTGCAATTGAGTTTTTGAATGATTTTTTTACGTAAATGGAATGATCACATACAAGTATTACGCAAAACTACTTTTATTATTTTTTTTACTTCATAATTAAAAGTTATATATAACTAGCGACCCATTTCGGATTCGCTCGGGTGTAAATGTAATATATAGGATATACAAGATGAGAATCATTATCATAAAATTCTCAACGTGTAGTGAATTTGCGCGAATTCAATCGCTTTTAATTGTGAATGTTCAAAAATCGAAGAAAAATCAAAATTATCAAAAAACAAAAATCTTCACAGGATCACCTGCTTGTCATTAAAATCGGTCCAGCCGTTTTGGAGTCTATAGATAACATGCATACATATGCATATATAGATTTAAAAAATAATTTCGATAACGCGTCAAAAATGTGCGTGACGTTTAATGATCCTGGTATCCATGGTTACTTTGATAGTATGTAATAATACATAACACAAATGCATAACATAATGACGTCACAAACAATCTTGATGCGTGTTGTAGTCACGTGATCTTTTATAAAGTTTTATATATTTCAATTAATTTGGGATTAATTATCTGTGGCTTTAATTTTATTTTTCTTTTCGGAATTCAATATTATTACTAGTTCTATACATCCGATGAAAAAAGGGACATATAGGATCACTCTCCTGCCTGTAACAGCTTATTTTCTCCGAATCTACTAGACGAAAAAAGTTGTTTGGGATATCTATAGAGTTAGCAGCCCCAATCACGAACGTATAGCGTAAATAAATGAATTCTCAAATTTGGGGGTTAAATTTGATTTTTTTTTAATTCAAAAAAATTCTTTGTGAGGTAATTTTCCTTATCTATTAATTATCACTCACCGTCTATATTACTTAGATTTACTTTATTTTCACTAAAATTTTTAAAATTTATTTCTTTCTGAATTAACTGAATATTGGAAGGCTTTAAATTATTAGACTGGCTCCGTAGTTTTTCTTGATACTTTTCCAATTGTACATTTAATCTATAAACTACATTTTTTAGCATTTTAATATCTTCTTTCAATTCAACATTTTCTTTTTTCCGATTTTCCAATTCTATTACATTTCTGTCGTAAATCTTTTTCATTTCTATACAGTTTTCGCACGACTGGACGACCCTTTCTTTTAATTTTTGTCTCAACAATTCATTTTCTTTAGAAAAATCTTGATTATAATGTTGAAACTGCTCGAGTCTGTCAAATAACTTTTGAAATTCGATTTCTTTATCACTCACAACATTTCTTAATTTTTCTAATAATTGTTTATTTTCCAGTTTTAAACTTTCATTTTCATTTTTCAACATTTTCTTACTAACTTTGTTTTTCTTGTCTTTAAAATTGCTGACATCACCTATCAAATAATCCGGTTCATTTTTTTGACTCATATTCATCTCGTTCGATTTTTCATTATCACGCATTTCTTTTTCAGTTTGATTTATTGCATCGCCCTCATCTTTTCGTTCGTTCTTTTTCTAGAAAAAAAAAAACAACGCATTTTTAATATGAAATTATCATAACAAAATGTGAGCTTCATTGACATACGCTCGCGGGGAATTAAAACTTCTTTAGTCGTAGATGCTATTTATAAGTACCTATATTTAATTTTTTATGTCGAATTTTACCCTCTCTAATTTTTGAACAGAATAGGGATGTTGACTATTTTAGGGAAAATGTTTTAAATCGTGCTTATACGTACCTAATATAGCCACAAATATTTATTATTTTTATTTAAATACAACTCAAGCCTTAAAAATCATGTATTTTAAATCCCGTTTAAAATTTCGGTCCAAAGCGCCAATACTTGTCACGTGACTGCCGTGACGTCAGACTGTCACAAAGTAGGAGGCTCTGCTCATAAACGCTGGTAAACTGATGAGGCGATAAAAGGTTGTTTCGTAGCTGTTGCTATAGTTACATGTAATTTGACGTTTCCCATAAACAAATAATGATAAATTACACACTAAATATTAACCAAACAATGGAGCCTTTTTACAGCGTCTGATGCTGTACACCACTACGTGACGTCATGTGCTCTGATTGGTGTTCGTTGTCACGTGACTTGAGAGTGATTTAATTAGATTTTATTTATTAAATATTAATTAAATTTCTTAAAAATAAAGAGAAATATTGTGTTTTTTAGTATTTCTATCATAGAAACTACCAATTAACGTTAAAATTATGTTTTTATTTGAATACAGTCAACATCCCTATTGTTTAAAACTTCCCTCCTCTAATTTTTGAACAGAATAGTTTAGGAGTCCCCTCCTCTAATTTTTGAACAGAACAGTTTAGGAGTCCCCGCCTCTAATCCCCCCTCGTCAACGTAATATAAAAATTTTTGGAAAATATTTTTTGGCAAAACGGTTTAGGAGTCTCCTCTCTATTTATTTGACAGAATGGTTCGGGAGTCCTCTCTCGTCTACGTAATATAAAACAAAAATTTTGGAAAATAATTTTTGCTTAGAATGGTCCCTCATCCCCTTCTAGTTTTTGGACAGAACGGCTCGGAAGTACCTCATACCCATCTAATTTTTGTACAGAACGGTTCAGGAACCCCCACCCTCCTTTACGTAATATAAAACAAGGCATTCTTTCTTTCACTATATTTTCGTAACCGTTCTTGTTCGTAACCGTAATGCGTAACGCGTCACAGAAAATTTCAAACAGATACCCTCGCTAAAGAAGATTTACTTCAAAAATAATGAAATAATAAACCCGAACGTCACCGGAATAATGTATCGAGCGTCTATAATCTCCGCAATCAAGTCGAATTACCGTATCGCGCTGACGTTCGCCGTCTTCGTTTGCATTGAAATCTCCGCGTTCATTTCTTACGTCTTCGACGCATTGATAAAAACTTTCGGTGTTCGGCGGCAGCGTGGCTTTTTGTCTGTATCGTTCCGAATGGAAGTTGGCGCTGAACGTGTGCTTGTGCGGTTGTGCTGACGTGCCTTGGTCGGATCGCACGGGCTTCATCGACATTTTTCTGGCCGCCTTATGGACGCCGACTTCTAGATGTTTTCTGTGACTATTCCTGCGCGGTTTCTGCGGAATGACGGGCGGTCGGAATGTTAATAATTCCGGTTGTGCCGTCGGCAGTTGCGGTGACGAATACGAATCGACGACGCTCGACGAAATTATTTGGAAAAGTGGTAGCATTTGTTTTGGGTTCGATGCGACAAATGACGGTCGCGATGTCATTTCTTATTTGTTGTTGTTTTGTTGACTTTGTAACAGAAAAAGATGTTTTACTAACAATTAAATATTGTCTTTCTTATGGCTTAAATATACTTAAATAAAAAACTCTAGCCAATTGGGCGACATGACCATTCCAACTTTAAAAATACATTTGACATATAATAAATAAAAAAAAATTATACTAACGCGCGAGTGGTGCGGTTAACGGCTGGTAACAATTAATATGGTATTTGCTATTTGTTTACATGGTTACATAATATGGTTTTACATATAAAAATTAATCAAAGCAAGATTGTCAGCTACCTAACTTAATTTTGACAGTTCTTCAGAACAAAAGAACAGAATTTTTTTTATTTTCAAAATATTTTCCAAACTATAAAGTTTAGAAAAAAATTTTTTTACAAAACTTTCTTAGAAAAATAAATAGAACATAAATCATTATGGAAAAGTATATCATTATATGAGAAAAACAACGTTATAATATATATTTCTTTTGCGCATGCACCGATTTTCCCAAAAACAATAGGGCTCTTCATATTTGCAAATCAAACATTCTCCCAAAATTTGGTTTCAATCCGTTCATCCGTTTGACCTGTATCGTGCTCACAGAAAAAAAGACGCACAGAGTTTTTCCCAAAATATGTATGTTTTTTGGATTCAGGGAATCTCAAAACGACAAAATATTGTAAAATTTTGATAAGTGAATTTTGATCTAAATTAGTACCATTCCCCGCTAGTGTGTTGAAATGGTAAAAAATAAGTTCACGGGGTAAATGAAACTGCTTTAGAGTAATGAACTCGTTTCATTGATGCACTATCTATTTTGTGTTACCAAGGTTTCTCTTATATTTTCCCGCTGCTGAATTATTCCCCTTTAACGTGACAGAAAATTTCAAAGAGATACGTTGCTAAAGAGTTTCATTTAAAAAAAAATGGTCGCAACAGGCCAATTTTTAAACGCTTAAATATTTTTAATTCGATGATAACTTCAAAGGAAAATGAATCTTGCAAAACAAGTGAACGAGAAACAATATACAGTCAACCGTTAAGAAAGACCAAACCCACAATAAATTGTGGATAAAGGAAAAATTTTCACTTGTTTAAAATTTTAACAAAATATATAAGTACTTAAACACTTCTGTAGCTATAAATATTTAAGCTGTGCAGAACAATTCTCTGAATAAAAAGGTTCAAAGCAGGGTTTGCAATTTACAATATTTCTTCTAGTTGTACAGGGGTTCTTAACAAGCGTATTCTTAAATAAGACTTCTTAAAGAAGCGATTCCACCGAAAATTAAGCTAAATTTATATAATGGGAGCAATATAATTCTGAGCTACTTTTAAATTATTGCAATCGATTTCATAAAAACGTGCTCTTAGAGAAATTAAAAATGTTCTACATGACAATTGTGCGTCAGGAAATTATGACGCATTATTTTTATGACATCTAGTTCGCGTGCCAGTTAATGGTTATATTTCTAATATGTCATAAATTTGTACATTTATTTAATCAATAAAAAGCCCGCAAAAATGGTACTTATTAAATGTACTATACTTATATATTTATGTATTGTATAAATATATTATCGTAACTAAATTTTTTTCGCAAATGTTATAAACATGTTATCAACTTAAAAGAGATAAAGAACACATTAAAAAAATAAAATTTAAAAAAAACTTAAAATATATGAATCCCTTATAAGTTTAATGCAAGGATTATTGGTTCGTGTTTGTACATATAGTTTTTTTAGTTGCTGCAAAAAATTATATTCTATTCTATTAGAAATATAATAAAACAGAAATATTTTTTTATAAAAAAGCGCTCTAGTGCACGATTTAATAGATTTTTCTATGAAGCGGTAGAACTACGAAACATAAACTAACTGTACAAGTAATTAAATTAATAATAAAATCGATATTGCATAATTTTATGTATAAAAGTACCTCCAAATTATTTACATCTTTTAGATATTTTTGTTTATTACGAACAGCAACACGAAAATGTAGTTAAATCAATAAATTTGTACATTTTGACGTATGTCAACAAACTTCGACGCCATTTGTAAACAAACTTTCCGCGAGGTTTATTTCTACGCCTGGCGTCATATATTAGTTCCCCCGCGAGTCCAGTAGAGGCAGCACTTCCTGATATACTGCTACTATTATATCATACTAATATTATAAAGAGGAAAGATTTGTATTTTTGTATGTTTGTAATGAATAAACTCAAAAACTACTATGCCGATTTAAAAAATTCTTTCACCATTAGAAAGCTACATTCACCCTGAGTAACATAGGCTATATTTATTGCTAGACAATATTAGGGATCCTTACTAAAACTTTAGTAACGTAACCCAAGGTGTAAAAAAAATGCCATAAAACATATTTCGTCGTATGCGCTGCGGAAACTATTGATGATAGAACAAAAGAGTGTTCTACAATATTAAAGAACATATCAATAACTACAAAAAATTTCGCGATACTATATTATGTCCAACTATTATCGTTATGTCACAATAACCACTTTTTACATTTTAATAATCTATATAGATAAGAGACGATGTATATATAATCTATGGACTCCAAACGGGTAGACCATTTTTGATGAAATTTTCAGACAATCTTTAGATTAGCCCAGCGGGTGATCTTCTGAAGTTTGGTAGCGATCGGATCAACAGAATTTTTGTAATTTCTTTTCGGGAAATAAGATTTTTCTTCGATTTTTGAACATTCACAAATAAAAGCGATTGAATTCGCGCAAATGAATTTTGTACTGTTTAAGACTATAATCGAGAGTAAAAAAAAAAACCCGGGCCGCAGTGCCAAAACCCTGCCGACAATATAGTGTATTTGCTTATACAGGCAGTGTGGCTTTATTACGCGAACTTAAGTTGGTTTTTGGACAAAATAAAAAATTTGACTCCTTAATACACCCCTTAAAATAACATTTTTTTTTCTTAATTGCAATAATATTAATTATCAATCGAACCTCTATACCAAATTATATACAACTTTCAGTAAATAATTCACTATCTGCAAACTAGTGTTTTCATAAAATTTTTAAGTCCGGTCCTGTCGGGCCGATTTTATTAAAATTTTAGGGACACTTTTTAATTACTACTAAAGGGTTAAATGTCAATTTTGAAACGATTCTGAGAATTTTTTCGGTATTTTGGGGCCCAAAAGCATTTTTCAACCCCTAAAAACTACCCTTAAAATGCCCCGATTACGCCCATTTTAAATAGGCTTCTTGCGGTGATGGATTTCAACACGCGGGCCAAATTTCGTTAAAATCAATTAACTCTTTCGAAAGTTATTGCCCGCACACATATATATATATATATATATATACGTATATATATATATATATATATATATATATATATATATACATATATATATAAACATTTTTAAAAATGGTGCCAAAGTGTTTAGGAGGTTACGAAACGTCGAGAAATTTTGGTCCGACCCCTAGGTCCCGCCATCCGACCGATGCCAATAGTGTATGTTGCCATATGGCAAATACACTAATAAAATTGGAAACTTCTTCATTTTTATTTTAAACAAAGTATAAGTAATCTGTTTTTTCCAGGGAACGTTTACATAATGGCGTTGACTCATTTCCTAGCATGGCTTTTCCCAATTGCTTGGACAGTCGACAGCAACTGTGATTTTCGGCAAAATTTAGCCCTAGGAAAATCGTATCCTATCTACAGCAGGAATTATCCAAACAATTATCCCGGGGGGATAACATGTAGATGGTTAGCTATAGCGGACTCCAACGCTAAAATTACTATCAATTGCAATGAAGTCAACATTCCGGCCGTAAGTATTTACATCAGAGTTTAGTGCTGCTACTTTTTGTATCCAAATCATCGCGATAGCAACGGCATTGCGATTACTCAACTCACGAAGTATAGATATGAGAAGTTTACACGCAATGTTAAAAACAGCTTTAATTTGGTGGTTAAACTATTTTTTTAACATGAAAACCGATCTATCGCCGATAGCACTGCAGCCTCTAGGACTTATTGTGCTATCTCCCAATTTCTTTATATCACCCGGTCCAGTATCCTCTAGAGATGGGAAAAACGGGTCTTTTTGCATCTGGATCCCGTATGTGAGCCGGCTCACTGAACCGGTTCAAAAAGAACCGAGTTCTGAATATGTTACTGCAGTCTGCTACTGAGTTACCTAGTTCAGTCAAGTGATGCATGAGTCATTTGAGCTGACAGATGCATCAAAGCAAGAACTGATACGTAAGTGTAAAATGTGCTACTGTATGTTAAGTGTTTCACTGAGTTATGCGGATCCGTTGATCCGTCGGCTCAAAAAAAAGTGAGTCGGCTCTCACGGATCTTCTGTCGGAGTCGACTCTTTGAACCGGTTCAGATCTGAGTTACCCAACTTTAGTATCCTCGTTCCTTGTACTAACTTGCACAATCCGTAGACTGGATGGTTGATATAGTCTTCTGGACCCATTGCTGATTGTTGAACTGGTTTCATCATTTTATTACCGACTGATGCAAAAAGTAGCATGAAACTGGTTCCAAATTATAGACCTTTTAACACAAAAAGTCACAACAGTATATGACATATGTTCTTATTTGTTTCTAGTCGTCGAATTGCTATCAGGATCGCCTAGTGGTCTCCACGACCGGAAGTATACACCTAGAGGATGCCCACACGTATTGTGGAAAGGGCACCTTCACCTTGACTTCAGATGCGAACCAGCTGTCCATAGGTTAGTCACTTTACCTAACACGGTTGCATTGATAGATCTACTCCATGGTCTTTAGATACACAGGTTACCCCGTTAATGAATGCCGTCAACTGGGAGAGCGTTCAATATTTTGTCAACCACGCAATATCAATTGACAATCCACTGGAAGACGTCATCTCACACTACTGTCCAACGATACGAGGTTACGTCTGTATCTAAACCTTGGGTTACTCGCTATATAGTTAACGTTGGGGGGAGATGGCAGTTTACTAAAGTCAAAATTTTAGTTCATGGGAGTGGGAGGCAAATTTAAACATTTTATTGAAATAGATAAAAGATTATAGAAAAGGCGTAAATCTTGTCAAATGCGTAAACAATTAATATAAAAGTTGTTCATTTCTTTTTTACATTTTTTTGTTTTGTCTCACGTTTTACCTTCCTGATCGCAGCGCCGCTGTCGTGAACTAAATATTTGACTTCAATAAAAGTCACCTCCACTCTAATCTGTGGTGTCAGATATAAACGACAAATCGAAAAATCGTTAATAAGTACCAAACGAAAGAGAATACAATTTAGACTTAAGTCCAGTAGTAAATGAAATTTAACAATTTTTTACTGTCAGTGTCCAGACCGGTCTATGCGTACATGATTTGTGAATACAGTCATTAAGAAACTATGTTTCTTTGTTTACAAAATTAAAATTTTCTGCTTTTCAGCTCAATGTTTGCTATATATGATCAGTATTTCCGATATTTTTATTTTCAATTTTATTTTGAGATCATAGTTATTTGGACCCAGTACATAAACGACGATATCCTTACGATCCTAGTATTATTGTCAAGCCCTATATAGGCAATAAAAAAAATAGATAGCTTGTTACGCATAAACCGAAAGTTTGGAATTTAGTAAATTTCCAGAGAGAAATATTTGCAATTATTTTTCGTTGAAACTTTACTAATACTTACTTACAGTATGTAAATCTTTAAATATTTTTGTTTTTAGGGTTCCAATCCGCACAGGCAACCGTTGGCGGCCGTTTTTACTGCACAATTATTTCAAAACCCGTTTCAAATCCAATGACTCCACCACCTCCACCCCCTGGAGGCGATTGTGAATGTGGCTGGCGAAATAACGTAACCTAATTTATTACAATTAAATACTAATCAGATTTTTTTGTCCGTAAGGTTATCATTGGGACTTTTTGGGAGCCCCCTTTTTGAATTTGTTCAGGTTTAGAATTTTTAATATAATGTTCAGATCTCGAAAAGTACGAAAAATTTCTGGAAAGAAAAACAGACAGGCTAAGGCACGGATTTTGTACAGTACAGTTTCACAAACCCGGACATTCCAAAAGCCCGGATGGGTAATGTTTCTGGACATTTGACTCTAAAACTCGGATACTTATATAAAAATTAATGACCTGTTTATGTTTACAAAACTGCTCGTGAATCCGCGGCTAGTTAAAATAAATTACCGTGGTTAGTTAACTGAATATTTAGCCGGTAATTTATTCTTTTACATCACTAAACTTACTTATTCTAACAATCTAGAATCTAGATAAAAATGGATAATCTACATTTGTATCTAGAATGTTAGAATAAAAGTAACAATCTAGATAAAATGTAGATTATAGACGCTCAATAATCCTAATAATTACAGAGACGCATAGTTGGCGGTTCAGAAACGCTTGTAAACGAGTATCCTATGATGGCCGGTTTGGTTGACGTCTCTAAAAAGATAGTAGCTTGTGGTGCAACTATAATTTCTAATTTTTATGCGGTCACTGCGGCACATTGTCTCGTAGTATATCAACCCGCTGATGTGGGACTGCTGGTAGGCGATCACGATACAACAACCGGTAAATATTATTCGAATCCAGACATAAAAAGCGATCGGTAATACGTTTTCTTGAATCGCATAGCCATATAAAAAAAATTGCGGGACACAAACAACTAGTTGGTCGTACCTTTTCACCCGAATGCAGAAAGATCTTCCTTCTGCAAATTTGGACGACCCTGCATAAAGGAGAGGTTCGAGAGCCGCATCTGTTTAGCGGCCCGCTAATTGCCGATCGCTGTACTAAGCCTTCAATTTTATATATGTCGCAGGGAGATGATAAAAACCGGGATTCGACCAAATCCCTAAGCTGTTCTAGTTAAAAGTAGTGTTGGGCATAATCGATACATTTCAATAATCGAATGAATCGAAATAATCGGTTTTTGTAAGCGAATGATCATTCAAAATATCGATTATGAATGACGTGCTAACTTTGCAATTCTTAATTTTCGATTTGTTAATATACTTAATACAATACACAGTAATAATGGAATCGCTGGTATGATTGAATACATAAATGAAACGAGTTCTTTATTATTATAAATTAATAATTAATTATTAATAACTCACAGATTTGTGTTTAAAAAAACAATATAGTCTAAATTTTTGGGTGGGAGTCTGTTCCTCCGTGAATTAGTGATGACACCAGTTTTTGAAAATATCCTTTCGGAAGGCACGGAGGTAGCTGGCGCACAGAGATATTTTTCATGAAGTTTGTATAATTCAGGAAACAAATTTTTGTTTTCTGACCAAAAAGTCAGTAGATTGGAAGAGCGAGGTATATTGAGCATTGACAAATATTGTTTAAACAAACGAAAGCACCCCCACTTTCCCAATGTGTGCAGGTGCAGAAACCGAATGATATATCATAATCGACAATCGACATAGTACTGTGTCGGGATGAATTCACATACATTTCATATTTCATAATCGATTCAAGTGAATGATATCTCGGTTACCATAATCGAATGATCGATTATTCGGCCATAATCGAAATATTTCGATTATATCATTCATAATCGCCCAAGACTAGTTAAAAGATGAAATATTGTTTATACAGGTGGCGCAAAAGTTGTCATTCGATGTTCTTTGACTGTAATTTGTTTTATGAATGAAAAACTTTGGTTCTGCTTTTGGATTAAGTATGTTTCTTTGATGTTTTAATTTTTTTTTCATTAAGTCGAGAAAATGCTATCGGCCAAGCGGCTGCCGCCAGAATTGATGATCAAACGGGCCCGATTTATGGAATTTATTGGCGCAGAACTTCCGGCGATAGGTTCTTGCATTCTTGACGGATATTTTCTTTGAGGGCTTCAAGAGTCTGAGGCTTGTTGACATAGACTCGTGACTTCAAAAACTTCCTCAAAAAGAAGTTTGGAACGGTTAAATCGCCTAATCTCTTGTTTTGGTGGTTTGTACTGGCCCGCAAGATCGCCCGATTTAATCATTCTAGACTTCTTTTGGTGGGGTTTTTTGAAGTCACGAGTTTATGTCAACAAGCCTCAGACTCTTGAAGCCCTCAAAGAGAATATCCGTCAAGAATGCGAGAGCCTATCGCCGGAAGTTCTGGCAAGAGTGATCAATCGGGCTCGTTTGGTCATCAATTCTGACGGCGGTCACTTGGCCGAAATTGAAAAAAATATTAGCATATAAAATAAACATAATCCAAAAGCAGAATCAAAGTTTTTCATTCATAAATCAAATTACAGCCAAATAACATCGGATGACAACTTTTACGCCAGTTTATATATTAAAAGTATTTATTTAGTAAGCCATGCAAATACAACAATAGTCATTGAATTACAAATCATTCATTTTTATTAGAACACGTTATTAATTTGTGGCAACTCGAGTTACAAAGTATTTTACTTTTTTACAGGCACATCTTTTTGTTTTACATTGTATTTTGGTTCACAAGAACACTTCTTTAATCCTTGATAAACAAATAAGGATACTTTTCCTACAATCTTACGCAGATTCAAGTTAGTTTATGAAACTGTTTCGGTAAATGTTGTAGTAGCCAGTCTTTTATAATTTCACCCGAGGTTCCAATTTGGTATAAGCGAAACATAGAGCTGTACGACTTGTTTATTTCATCTTTTCACTAAAACAGTTTAGGGATTTGATCAAATCACTTACTTTCTTTAGGGAAATCACCAGACGGATTTGTAATTGTACCAGCTTCCGTGAATTGATCATCTCCCTTAGGGGATCAAATCTCCGTTTTCATCATTTCCCTGCGACATACATGCACCCAATTATTAAGACACATTATTAGACTTGCCCTCGGAAGGCACTTGCTTCGAATCCTGGTGAACGCCCCAAGATGGCGGATATCCTTTTTATTCACAACCCTCTTGACATGAGTATCAAATGAAAGAGAGGAATACGATACACTATGTGACGTCAGCCTAATATGGCGGATTCCATATGTTCGATCGATTCGAAATTTTGGATGTATATGAGAATACATGATTCAATAGTTTTTAGAATTAAATAATCAATTCATTTTAGTAAATTAATATGTAAAAGTAAAAATGTTTAAAGACTAAAAAGAACAAAATAAAATATTAATAAAAGAAATGTTTGACAAGCTTTTAGTAAAATGTATCAAAAATAAAAAAAATATTTAAAAATGTATATTCATAATTTTAAAAGCTTGGGTTGTGGTTATAGGTTATGAACCTAAATTTTTAAAAACTGTTTTTCCTTTTTAGTATATTTTAATAAAAGCTTGTTTTTAGAAAGTTATTTTTATTAATATTTTTCTCTAATTCGTATAATTTTTTAAAGGTGCGGATACATCAGCTGCGAAATTGTACGCCATAGAAAGTTTTATAAAGCATCCTAATTATAACCAAAAAACTTATGTAAACGATATTGGCTTGGTGAAAACGACGTTCCAAATTCAGTTTAATTTAAGGGTTGGACCTGCTTGCTTACCGTTTAATTATCAACGTTACGATTTAGTCGACCAAGTTGTATCAGTGCTAGGTGAGTAAAATATGTCTTCTATTATCTACCTGAAAAAAATTTCCGTTCATCTGATGGAAAAACGGAACCCAAATAAGGATCACTCTCGTATCTGTCTGTCCGTCTGTCAAAGCTTATTTTCTTCGAATCTACTAAACGAAAAAAACTGCAATTTGGTACAATCACGGACGTGTAACGTAAATAAACGAATTCCGATTTTGGAGACCAAATTAGTAAATGACGAAAAAAAAAATTACACGCGCAAATCAAATACAATTATATTTTTTTATAATTTTAAAATACGTAGTTTAAAAAATTTTAAAGAAAATGTAAAAAAATCGAGCATTCCCCCTTTATTTTCGAAACTACCGAGCCTAAAATTTTGAAAAAAATAGGGAATATAGTTTACTTAAACGAAAGTCTAAAAGTGCTCACAGAAAAATAAATGGTACGTAGCCCTTTCCACGCGAGTTTGGCTCTCAGTATTTTATTTGTCAACATGCATTGTTTTTGTTTTTTTTAAGGTTGGGGAACATTGTCGTTTGGAGGACAGAAATCCGACACTTTGCAAAAAGCAGATCTGAAAGTTATAAGCAATCAACAATGCAAATCTTCTTTCGAAAATATTATAAACATGCAAATGTGTACTTATGCTCCAGGAAAAGATGCTTGTCAGGTAAAAAACTGCAACTGTCTGTACTCTTTCGTTATAGACTGTCTTCGTGCAGGGCCGCATTTAGGACGGAGCCAGCGGGGCCATGGCCCCAGGGCCCCCACCATTCAAGGGCCCTCACCAATGCGGCAAAAATTTGAAAAATTATGAGTTTATTTTAAAAATTAGTCCCGATTCTGATAGAGATGAAGAAAAAAAAATTGATGTAGTTATTTTGGCAGTCATTGATGAACGATTTGGTTTCTTGGCTGAAATGACCACAATTGAAGCTTCTCAGTTGGAACTGAAGGCTAAAAATCTAGTACATTCTTATCCTGAAGATTTGGAATTGAATTTGGCTAATGAATTAATTCATTTCGCCACTTTCGCAAAACAGTACGAAAAGGAAACGGGTGAAACGAATGAAATTTTTTTCTATCGGATAATTTTGCAAAACAATGTACAATCTACTTTCTGCAACGCAGAAGTAGCACTTCGTATGTACTTATCGATGATGGTGACGAATTGCAGTGGGGAAAGATCTTTCTCGAGACTAAGGACAATTAAGAACAGATTGCGGACAACAATGTCTCAAGATCGCTTGTCGAATCTCATCCTTCTTAGTTCGGAAAGTGACATACTTCGCGAGATGGACTTTGATGATATTGTCAAAACTTACGCAAATCAGAAATCGCGCAAAGCTTTTTTTACTTAAAATCGCAAAGCTGTCAGTGAGCAACACACTTTACAAGAATAAAGTTTTTAATATGTCGTGCGTAAGCATGTCGTTTTATTCAAGAATACACGATTTTACCCAGAGAAATTATAGGGGCCTCCACCAAATGAATGCCCCAGGGCCTCCAAATTCTAAATGCGGCCCTGCCTTCGTGTGAACATAGGATATTGCGTCTTCGGGTTTTTGTCTCTTGAGTGTTGGTGTAATTATTTGAACCGATATTACTCAATTGATTATAGCAACGGGCGTCAAGAAAAAAACTGTCAATTCTTTTTAACCGACTTCAAAAAAAGGAGGAGAACTTATCAATTCGGTTGTTTTTTTATGTTTGTGCACCGATATTTTCGTCAATTGTAAACCGATTTGAAATATTTCAACGCCATTTTGTTCAGAATACTACCAGATTGGTACCATATAGTTTTTATATTAAAGTTGGTTCATCATTTTTAAATGACATCAAGAAAACATATTTTATATGAATGCTACTTCATATCGCCAGCATTTGTGAACCTATTTTGATGATGGTTCTTTGCTTATTTAATAGGGCATACCTTCAGGGTGAGCCCACATAAATTTTACTTAAATCGGTTCAGAAGTATTTTTATTATAATTTATAAACAAAGCAACTACGAATTATTAATAAAAATGTACGAAATCAAATCCACTAAATAGTAAAAAATTAAAAACTTAAAAAAAATATATTAACCTCCTTAAAAAAGTCACTAAACGTTGAGAATAAAGAAATTCTGAGGTCGGAGCCAATTTCCTTACTAAAACTTTTAATTACATATCTACTTTTATTAAACTAGCGCCGTCCTCAAAATTTCATTATTTTCATCTTTTTACTGACTTCTTTGAAGGAGGTTAATATAAATTAAATAATCAGTTTGATCAGACCAAAAAAATTTTAATGTTAGTTTGTTACAACGTTTCATCGGCCATCCCGACTTCATCAGGTAATCAATATTATAAAAGTTTAATCAACATTAAACATTTTTTGGTCTGATCGAACTGATTATTTCATTTATAATTTATATGGACCTGAATAATACCATTATGGATGAGATTAATATATATTTTTTTAAAGTTTTTTTATATGTTCTGCTCACTTTTTTCGTATTCAGAATAAATTATCAAGCAATTAAATTAATTTCAGGCTGATTCCGGTGGACCAGTTTTATGGCAGTCAAATCCATATGGTCGCGTTCAGCTGGTCGGTGTTATAAGTTACGGAATAGCATGTGCTACGACTTCGCCAGGAATCAACACACGTATGACGTCGTATATGTCGTGGATAGTCGGAACTTTAGCAGGTATATTTTTTACGAAACGGAATTCAATAAAATCAATTATAAACGACCAGACCGCATACATCATCACATGCTAGTTTTTGTAGCGATTTGACAACTACATCGCAACTGCTCTGTAACTGCTTTGCAACTGCTTTGCAACTGCTTTGCAACTGCATTGCAACTACATTGCAACTGCATGATGATTTTACAATAGCGCGCGACTTAACAATAGCATGGAATTTCAATTGCACTGTCGCGCGATCGATGAGTTTGCGGTCCATTTAGCATCCGATTTTAATGGATTTTGATGTATTTGGGCACAGTCGGTGGAGCTAGCGATCAAGATGACACCTCCCAATTTTTATTGTTAGATCAGCAATAGTTTTTTAATAAACAATAAAAAACTAACGCGATCGGATGCTGGATTTCGGAGCTCGTTTCTAACGTCCAGAAGCCGTTTAAAAGAAACGTAAATAATGAATAGTCATTAAATTATGTTATTCTTGGTTGCTCCGTCAAAAAATTCGCGAGAAAGTCGTTTAAATATAAGTTAAAAAAGAAAAGTGTAAGCTTAAGAATGATCCACACTGCGCGTTGTTCGCGGTTGCTGCATCTGACGATCTTCAAATAAAACGACTTTATCGCATAGTCATGATACAAAAAGTAGCATATGTGTCTAGCTCTAAGATTTATATTACATTTTTTTTTTATTTTTCAGACCAGGAGTTCTGCATGAAAAGCTAATAAATTATTTTAATTAAATCAATGGTGGACGAATTAATCACTTGCGCCCTATTGTTTTTACAAAAAAGGGTCTACCCTACAATATGTTTGTAATTGAAATATATGAAAATAAATAATTTATTATCAATTTGTTTTTGTTTTTTTTTTATTACAACTTATTAAAAAAATATAAACACAGGTACAATAAGAACTCGCTTAACGCTGTTTCAGTATTACGCGATTTCCAAAAAAAAATCTGAAAAACGGTTGACTCTGCAGGCCATCCCTGGAACTTCCCGCTATTTCCGATCTATTAAGGCTTACACCTACGGCGTTTGTAAAAAAAAAATGTTTTTAAATTCCAGCCAACTGGGCGGTGGACCATTCTAACTTCATAAATATTGACATTTGAAATATAATAAAATAAATAAATAATTTTGAATAGATGAAAAGGACCACAAAGTTTGGTTGAAAGGTTCGTTGTAAATTTATATCAATAAAAATATATTGAACAGTATAGCAAGTAATTTCGTTTTGATAATAAAATAAAATTTCTGTTAACGCGCGCAGTAACGCGGGTAACGGCGAGTAACAAATATAATAATCAGGTAAAAAGAATCAGGTGAAAAGACCAATCTGTACGTTTCAACACATTTAAATTCATTATACGACGTTTCGTCGGTATTATTCCGACTTCCTCAGGTATCTCGAAAATTCTGTTAAAACATAGTTATACCGATATTTTTTACAATAAATAATGAAGTACAATAATAGATAAGTCCAAAAATTATTAGATTAACCGATATATATAACGAATAAATGTGTTGAAACGTACAGATTGGTCTTTTCACCTGCTTCTTTTTACCTGATTTATTTCAAGACCTGATTTTTCCTAATATTTTCCTAAATATGATAATATAATATGGTATTTGTTTCCATGGTTACATAATATGGTTTAACGTAAAAATTAATCAAAGTATAAAATTTATTTGTTGGGAAAATAAATTTTATATTAATTACCAAGGACAAAAAAGCAAAAAGTCAATTAATCAAAGTATGCTTGTCAGCTACCTAACTAATTTCTTTTTGACAGATCTCCGAAACAAAAGAACATCTGTTTTTTTTTTATTTTCAAAATATTTCCGAAATTCTGGTATTATAAACCGTTATAGCGTTATCGCAATATTCGCTACCTGGTTAGATATGAGATGGAGAGTCCAGATTAAGTTTTATTGAAAACTGCAGTATTTGATAAAAAATTAAGAATAGCTCCTCAAATAGCATTAGGGTAATTAATGATAAATGAAAACAGTTTTTCAAAAATTTCGAATTTATTTTGTAAGAAATCGTGCTTCAATTCCCTTGGTCTCTTTCTACGAAACTAATCTGTGTTACCCTCCCCCTTCCAATTTAGATCCTCAGTACGCCTTGCACATATTGATCGTCAGAGTGAAGCTTGTTCATCGATAAAATTTAATAAATATTGACCATCTTGAGGGCCCCTTTACTTGTTCAAATGAACCTCATATTTTGTGTTTCCTGATGACTGATAACGTAACCTCGAGCGAAAAGGGGTCGATTGATTGTTGCAGGTTCAACGCTCGATGTATTCTAAAAAGAAGTCGGAGAACGCTTGGTCCATGACTTCATTGGCCAACAATTTTGAGATCAACTCAAATATGAAAATGGGAATCTGCGACTAGGGTCTTCAGAAGCCATCTTCACGTCACCTGTAAAGCCAACAACCGCCTGTTCGACTATCGTTGGAGAATATATGTATGTACCTACAAGTATTTTTTTCACTGTATAAAAAAAGTTTTCTATAATATCTTAAAGTAACAGAGTCACTGTCGGTTATTTCATTTTCTTTTGAGTTTTAAAATTTCGTTTTCAATAAATTTTGTTTAACGCTAAGATCTCAGGCAATACAAATTTAATGAAAAGGACAGAGAGTGCTTTTCTTTACTTTTTATATAGTTGTGTAACGTATTGTCTGCAAAAATCGAAAATATTGTTTATGTACAGAATTATTTAATAGTTAATATTCTCATATACCTATTTGAGAGCTGCTCTCCTGATACTTTTGTGATTGTATTTGAAGGACGGAATTTTTATAAATTATGTAATGTTGTATAAGTACTACAGTTCCAAGTCCAAAACGTTCTATCTGCATTTTTACAGTTTTTAGATATTTACTATTTTGACATAAAAAGTTAAACATTAATATTCCAAGGACGCAAGTCAAAACTATTGGAAAAGTTTTTTGCATGACTCCCTTTAAAATAGCTTTTTTTCATGCCTGTATACCCTTTTTCGCACTAGTGCAGCGTCAAGTAATGCGATTTTACCAATACAATAGTGATATCTTTGTCAGTTGTCATTTAATTCTATACTAGTTGACCTGTGCAAAACCTTTTTGCAGGCAACTTAACACCGATTTCAAAGATCAATGTTTTTGGTATGGGTCTGCGGAAAAATTTTTTTTTTACAAAATTTTTTTTTTTGCATCCGTTTTTGCCATGGTTTGTAAAGATCACTGTGATTTGAATCACACCTGCGGCGCCAATTATCTTTAACGGGGTACGCAAAACTTTTTTAAATGTGTTTCTACAATAGTTTTCCAATATCGATGTGTTTAGAATCACGCCTGCGGCGCCAATTACCATTGCTGGCATACACAAAACTTTTTTGAATGTGTCTTTAGAATAGTTCTCCAATATCAAAGTGTTATAAAATTTGTCTGGGACCCAATAATTACTCGGCCTAACGGCCTCGCCATATGGTCCCAAAAAAATTATTCTGCGATTACTCGGTCTTACGACCTCGCCGTTAGGCCCAAAAATAAATTAGGGCACAGCGGGCCTTCGGCCCGCAATAAATTGGTCTGCGGCTCAATATCTACTCGGTCTTACGACCTCGCCATTAGGCCCAAAAAGAAATTACGGCGCGGCGGGCCTTCGGCCCGCAATAAATTGGTCTACGGCTCAATATCTACTCGGTCTTACGACCTCGCCATTAGGCCCAAAAAGAAATTAAGGCGCGGCGGGCCTTCGGCCCGCAATAAATTGATCTGCGACTCAATATCTACTCGGTCTTACGACCTCGTCATTAAGCCCAAAAAGAAAATAAGGCGAGGGGGGCCTTCGGCCCGCAATAAAATGGTCTGCGACTCAATATCTACTCGGTCTTACGACCTCGCCATTTGGCCCAAAAATAAATTAAGGCGCGGCGGGCCTTCGGCCCGCAATAAATTGATCTGCGACTCAATATCTACTCGGTCTTACGACCTCGTCATTAGGCCCAAAATGAAAATAAGTTTTTCTAAATGGAAATTTTCACTATTTTCTGAATAAATTAATTTTTCTGCACTACTTTGCCTCTTTAACCGACTTTCTATCTCCACTAACAACAAAGTTACCCGTGTTAGCCCACGTCGGTTGAAACACCCTGTATATATTATGTGTAAATAAAGTGAATTTGACTCCTCGCATTAATATTCAAATTTTAAAGAAATCGGGTATTTTTCGTCAGATTTTATGTATTTCTACACTTGTTAACTTTTTTAAGCCTGTGTACCGAATACTAACTTCATCGAATCAATGGCTTTGCCTTTGTTGAATAAATATTATTATTATTATGCACTACCGTCTCTTAACATTCCACGGGCCTCCCATTAGCGTCTAGCTTATACATGGCTGACTAATTTTGTACCACAGAACTCGCTGAATTAAAGCAATTTCGAACGCAGTTATATCTGTTTCGGTATTGAGAGCGAACTATTTTCATTATTTCAAAGGAAAAACATATTTAAAAAAATGCGTAATTACTTTAAATATTATCAATAAAAATAATTTTATTAACAATTGTCAAATCATAACAAAAAGAAATATTTACATAACCTCACATTTTTAAAAACATAATTCATGAGAAATAATATTATATATATGATAATATCGTTAATAAATATGATTATATTTTGCAACAAATCCGATTGACCAATGTAGTCTTCTCGTTTAAAATTCCAATCTTGTCATTCCATCAATTTCACACATTCGAATTCACTGTAGGTAAAATATTCAAAATTCTAAGTATAATAGGTAGAAGATACAGGAAATCAATTTGTAATCTGTTTCAATAGATCTGTAAATAAATTCATATATGACTAATTTCTATATTTTAGGAAACAAATTATTATTTTTCTTATTATAACCAAATAATTTTCAAGGTTAAAAATGTTTTTTTTTTCTTAATCGTTACATAAAAAGTTAATAATATATAAAATAACGTATAAACAAACCGTTTTATAATTGAAAATATCCCAAAATACATCAATTTCCATAGTAAGATATGTATTTATTTTCATAGATCTGTCAAAATAATCTCACGCCATTTTTAATTTTATCTGAACTGCTCATAGACATACGTCGTAATCGACATTACGCGACTCGATTTTATACGTCGTCTCTTTCTGACCAATTGCATATATGGCGACCTCTTGGCGGAATTATTTTTCGAAATATCTTCGCAAAAATTACCGGATTTGTTTCGAGCGTCTGTCAAAAGGTTCTATAATTATCAATTTGCACGATTTTGGCAAAAAGTTTACGTCCGATGGCCATAATTTCGCTAAATAATGTTAAAAACCAATTCAACTGACAGCTAGAAAAAATTCAAATTTTATCAATCATTTGTTTTAAATTTTACATTTCAAAATAGAATTGACTTGTTTCACGAATCAAAATGCAACAAAAAATAAACTTCTGTCCCCGTCACTTTCGTGTAATTTAGCGACGTATGTTTTTAAAAAAATTTGATCGATTTGTCGCGTGTTAATTTTCCACTTAAGTTAGACTGTGACTTTTATTTTTTTTTGCTATTGCCCTAGCAAAACGACTGTTTCACAGTCTAAACGACAGAGAAAAAAAAGAGAAACGAATACTTTTATCGGCGAATTAAATACTTGAAAAAAGTCGCTTCGAACGCATCTTTTGCACTTTTCAGTTAGTCTTTTTGCTACTGAATCGTTTAAAACGCGCCCCGACGTCGTACGACCAAAAATGGCCGAGATATGAGCAATTAAAATTTCCCCATGTTAAACGTCCTATGGTGACTCTGCGCGGGTCCGAACTTTTGGCTTTGGCGGCCGAACCGCACGCTCGAATTTCGCGTTCGAAGCGTCTCGTAAAAATAGAAAAATGAGCGAAAATCGTCCCAAAAGCGCATCCTCGTGCGATTTTTTTTACTATTTTAGCCGTCGATTTCAAATCGGCCCAATGCGTTTCAAATGGGGCCGAGGCCCTGTTTGAAAAATCGCCCCGACCGCGCCCCTAAAATGCAAAAAAAGCCCACCCCCCTATACAATAGAGCGTCGCGAGCTCTACAACCGGTAATTTTCCTGAATTTTTTCGTCCAAAAATGTAAATTTGTATAAACATGAAACTTTTTGCCTCTAAATTTTTGCATTTTAATATATAAGACTAGTTGACCTGTGCAAAACCTTTTTGCAGGCAACTTAACACCGCTTTCAAAGATCAATGTTTTTGGTATGGGTCTGCGGAAAAAATTTTTTTTTACAAAATTTTTTTTTTGCATTCGTTTTTGCCATGGTTTGTAAAGATCACTGTGATTTGAATCACGCCTGCGGCGCCAATTATCTTTAACGGGCTACGCAAAACTTTTTTAAATGTGTTTCTCCAATAGTTTTCTAATATCGATGTGTTTAGAATCACGCCTGCGGCGCCAATTACCATTGCTGGCATACACAAAACTTTTTTGAATGTGTCTTTAGAATAGTTCTCCAATATCAAAGTGTTATAAAATTTGTCTGGGACCCAATAATTACTCGGCCTAACGGCCTCGCCATATGATCCCAAAAAATTCGTCTGCGATTACTCGGTCTTACGACCTCGCCGTTAGGCCCAAAAAGAAATTTAGGCACGGCGGGCCTTCGGCCCGCAATAAATTGATCTGCAACTCAATATCTACTCGGTCTTACGACCTCGCCGTTACGCCCAAAAAGAAATTTAGGCACGGCGGGCCTTCGGCCCGCAATAAATTGGTCTGCAACTCAATATCTACTCGGTCTTACGACCTCGGCATTAGGCCCAAAAAGAAAATAAGGCGCGGCGGGCCTTCGGCCCGCAATAAATTGGTCTGCGACTCAATATCTACTCGGTCTTACGACTTTGCCATTAGGCCCAAAAAAAAAATAGGCCGCGGCGGGCCTTCGGCCCGCAATAAATTGGTCTGCGACTCAATATCTACTCGGTCTTACGACCTCGTCATTAGGCCCAAAAAGAAAATAAGGCGCGGCGGGCCTTCGGCCCGCAATAAATTGATCTGCAGCTTAATATCTACTCGGTCTTACGACCTCGCCATTAGATCCAAAAAAAAAAAAAAGGCGCGGCGGGCCTTCGGCCCGCAATAAATTGGTCTGCGACTCAATATCTACTCGGTCTTACGATCTCGCCGATCAGTCCAAGAAGACAGTTTTTGTTTTTTTATATCTGTCTAAATAAAATAATTTTCACTTATACCATTTATTTACTTTAGTATCCAAATAGACGATCTTTGCAAAACCTTGCGAGTTTACACCGTTTTCAATGATCAATGTTTTTAGTACGGGCCTTTAACATACGTTTTTTTATACATTTTTTTATACCTATTCTGCAAGTTGTCTCGTTGACTTTTCTCCATTAATTTCAAAGCTTGCCAAAACTAATTCGTCTTCACATTGTTGAATGTTGCTTTTTTTCTTTGAAAATAAACCGTATACCATTAAATTTCTATTTAAGTTCCTTAAAGTTATGGAATAAGGTTGTCGCTTTTCTGGATAAACGTTCAAGTATTCTGCTTGAACCCATGTGGTGTTTTTGTTACGCTGAATGTGTGCGCAAAAATAACCTGTTTTTCAAATTTGAAAATGCTTGAGCCATCTTAGAGAGTAAATCAAACAAAATGAATTAGCAAAACTGTAGCGATCGCTCGACAGATTGTTAACCTGTCGGTATGTATTTGTTTCAACAAATTTTGTTTTACACGGCACACTGATCAGTATGGATGACGTCAAAAAGCTATTTTGGTCAGTTTTGTAACTTCTGGTTCGTTTAAATGTAGGATGTGCTATATCAAATTATTCAAAAAAATAAGCAGAATTTGAATATCTGAAAATCCAAAACAGCGTTCATAAGAAAAATCAAAGTTCATGTCAATATCTCATTACGTAGTGGAAATAAAAATATTAAATTTACGCCACTGAAAAGACCTTAAAAAGTTATCATAAAATGGTTAATGAAATTTTCAGATATCTTCATAAATAAAAAAGTTATGGCCAGTTTTTCTAAATGGAAATTTTCACTATTTTCTGAATAAATTATTTTTTCTGCACTACTTTGCCTCTTTAACCGACTTTCTATCTCCACTAACAACAAAGTTACCCGTGTTAGCCCACGTCGGTTGAAACACCCTGTATATATTATGTGTAAATAAAGTGAATTTGACTTCTCGCATTAATATTCAAATTTTAAAGAAATCGGGTATTTTTCGTCAGATTTTATGTATTTCTACACTTGTTAACTTTTTTAAGCCTGTGTACCGAATACTAACTTCATCGAATCAATGGCTTTGCCTTTGTTGAATAAATATTATTATTATTATGCACTACCGTCTCTTAACATTCCACGGGCCTCCCATTAGCGTCTAGCTTATACATGGCTGACTAATTTTGTACCACAAAACTCGCTGAATTAAAGCAATTTCGAACGCAGTTATATCTGTTTCGGTATTGAGAGCGAACTATTTTCATTACTTCAAAGGAAAAACATATTTTAAAAAATGCGTAATTCCTTCAAATATTATCAATAAAAATAATTTTATTAACAATTGTCAAATCATAACAAAAAGAAATATTTAGGTACATAACCTCACATTTTTAAAAACATAATTCATGAGAAATAATATTATATATATGATAATATCGTTAATAAATATGATTATATTTTGCAACAAATCCGATTGACCAATGTAGTCTTCTCGTTTAAAATTCCAATCTTGTCATTCCATCAATTTCACACATTCGAATTCACTGTAGGTAAAATATTCAAAATTCTAAGTATAATAGGTAGAAGATACAGGAAATCAATTTGTAATCTGTTTCAATAGATCTGTAAATAAATTCATATATGACTAATTTCTATATTTTAGGAAACAAATTATTATTTTTCATATTATAACCAAATAATTTTCAAGGTTAAAAATGTTTTTTTTTTCTTAATCGTTATATAAAAAGTTAATAATATATAAAATAACGTATAAACAAACCGTTTTATAATTGAAAATATCCCAAAATACATCAATTTCCATAGTAAGATATGTATTTATTTTCATAGATCTGTCAAAATAATCTCACGCCATTTTTAATTTTATCTGAACTGCTCATAGACATACGTCGTAATCGACATTACGCGACTCGATTTTATACGTCGTCTCTTTCTAACCAATTGCATATATGGCGACCTCTTGGCGGAATTATTTTTCGAAATATCTTCGCAAAAATTACCGGATTTGTTTCGAGCGTCTGTCAAAAGGTTCTATAATTATCAATTTGCACGATTTTGGCAAAAAGTTTACGTCCGATGGCCATAATTTCGCTAAATAATGTTAAAAACCAATTCAACTGACAGCTAGAAAAAATTCAAATTTTATCAATCATTTGTTTTAAATTTTACATTTCAAAATAGAATTGACTTGTTTCACGAATCAAAATGCAACAAAAAATAAACTTCTGTCCCCGTCACTTTCATGTAATTTAGCGACGTATGTTTTTAAAAAAATTTGATCGATTTGTCGCGTGTTAATTTTCCACTTAAGTTAGACTGTGACTTTTATTTTTTTTTGCTATTGCCCTAGCAAAACGACTGTTTCACAGTCTAAACGACAGAGAAAAAAAAGAGAAACGAATACTTTTATCGGCGAATTAAATACTTGAAAAAAGTCGCTTCGAACGCATCTTTTGCACTTTTCAGTTAGTCTTTTTGCTACTGAATCGTTTAAAACGCGTCCCGACGTCGTACGACCAAAAATGGCCGAGATATGAGCAATTAAAATTTCCCCATGTTAAACGTCCTATGGTGACTCTGCGCGGGTCCGAACTTTTGGCTTTGGCGGCCGAACCGCACGCTCGAATTTCGCGTTCGAAGCGTCTCGTAAAAATAGAAAAATGAGCGAAAATCGTCCCAAAAGCGCATCCTCGTGCGATTTTTTTTACTATTTTAGCCGTCGATTTCAAATCGGCCCAATGCGTTTCAAATGGGGCCGAGGGCCTGTTTGAAAAATCGCCCCGGCCGCGCCCCTAAAATGCAAAAAAAGCCCACCCCCCTATACAATAGAGCGTCGCGAGCTCTACAACCGGTAATTTTCCTGAATTTTTTCGTCCAAAAATGTAAATTTGTATAAACATGAAACTTTTTGCCTCTAAATTTTTGCATTTTAATATATAAGATGAGCAACAGACAACAGTACTCATAAAGACCAATATAGCCGAATGTAAACTGTCAAAAATGACGCCAATTATCATATTTATTGCATTAGTGAAATATGCCTATCTATCTATTCATTCAAAGTATACTTATTATGATGTAAAAATCAGCTATTTTATAGGAGGTACGTGCAAAAAATCGTGTATGTATATTGTACGTAATGATAGCGCAGGTTACAACTAGTAACATAATAACTGCATTTACGTACGAGATATATATAAACTACTATTATTAATCACTAAACATACTAAAGCTACCATTTTATCAAAGAAAGACATTCGCTTGTGAAACTCCACAAATTCAGAAATTAAAAAAAGCAGATACTATATTATGATTTAAGCCGACGATAATATTAATTTTTGTATTTTATTAAGACACTCCCCTTTCAAAAAACTAAAAACGACCTTATGCAGTGGGAGTGGTTTTAATTTATTGTCTTTTATTAGAGTACTCCCATTTCAAAAATATAAGTAATTAGATAACTTGTCGTTTATTCCAGCGGCGCAACAAAAAAGTACCACTAAATACTATATAATCAAGAAATAAACTTGTTCATTCTAAAGAACGAGAGTTGTAAAAAAAATACTTGAAAAAACAGGCATAAAATGTCTCAACATTTTATTACAGTTATTATAATTCAACTTTTTTAATTTTTTTATCCAGAATTTATCCAGAATTAGAAAACTGATCATTTTTCTACTTTCCGCTGATTTTGCAAACCAGATAGTTAGACAGTATTAGCATTTGGGACATTCTCGGGTACGTTTTATATTAACCATACTTACAGAAAAATTCATCAAGACTATTCGCAGCTCTTAATAGAAGCGTTTATATGCATTTTTCTTGAATTTTTTTTAAATGCTATTAATTTCTTCATGTGCTTATTCGATTCAGGGTGATTTTTTCTTTAAGATTAGGTTACTTCGAAGCATATATTATTATCTTTATTATAAAAAGTGGTACGAAACACCGATTTGCATAATAGTGTCTGAGTATCCGATACTAAATTTGTTTAACGAATTATAAAATTGATTAATATATTTACATGTGGATTTATTGAAAACAGTATTCATACTGAAATTTTGTTATTACATCAGTATGAATGTTGTTTCTGAATCATTTTTAATCGAATTGTTAAAGATGTGTATTATAAAACGTGAAATATGCAACTTTAGTTTTTATTTTGAGTCGGCCAAAAATAAAATTTTGCACGAGCTACTGATTCGAAAATAAAATTAAAATTACATAAGACTATTTCGAACTGCAATCCTAATACAATTAGTTTTATTCATTCAAAGTGAAGTCATTACAATGTTTAATAATAAAACATATTTTACGCAGTGTCTCATAGCATTTCGAAAGTACACGGTTGTGAATACAGGACTTTGAAAAAATAAAAATAAAACACATGAACATAATTCGAAAAGTCAATTGTTACAAAATATGGGCACATTTAACATATTTTGTACCTACTTGATTACACATATTAATGAAGTCTGGATTAGTAATTTTGAAATGAAGTTGATTTTTTTTGCAGACGGGTCTAAATAAATTATTGAGGTTACCTTTCTTTCAAACATTTGTTAATCTTCGAAGTGAAGGTTTTTTTTCGGACGGTGAGCGCTCGGCTGTTGAGGAGTAAAATGAGAAAAAACGTCATGCGTCACCGTTAACTGCGCGCGTGCTATAGACGCTTGGTTAGCTAGTGTGCTAGACGCTTCGCTAAGTAATCCGCAAGTAATCGTGCCTAACATTGTGCCTTATATAATATGTTAATTTGATGTTTTTTTACTCTGACTGAATTGAAATTTATGAAACATCGTTACCTCATGTAAACATTTGATTGTTGCAGATTCAACCCTGGATGTCCTTTAAAAAGAAGTCGACGAGCGCTTGGTTAACAATTTCGAAACCAACTCCAAATTCACATATGAAGATAGGAACTTTGCAACAAGTATCTTCAGAAACGATTGACCGATCCAACAACCGCCTGTCAATTCTTGGCTACGTAAGTATTTTTTTGACTGTGTAAAAACGTTATCTTTAAATTATGTATTTTTGTTCATAATGATAGTAACCTAACTTAATCATATAAAAAATCGTAACAGGATCTCTGTGTCATGTATGTAGTTTCATTTTCTTTTGGATTTTATAATTTCGTTTTTCAGTATCTTTTATTTAATGCTAAAATCTCCGGCTGCTCTATAAGTATAGACGCTAATAATCTTTGCTGTCGAGCGTCTGTAAGCATAACGGATTACACATTAATCGGAGGATAGTCTGTGTAGACATTTTAACACACAACAGCGACAGAGAGCTATGGAACACTTCGTATATACAGACTTATGCAACTGCATTTTTATAGTTGTGCTAAGTTTTATTAAATACCTCTTAGATGCTTCTGGGAGCTGGATAACAAGTTTTTGATATTTCGGTTTTTGACAATATTTCAATATTTTTTAGCAAATTTTCTGACTTTCAACCTTTAAAAAATACAATATTCTAAAATTATAATAGATTCGAGATTGTAAAACAGATGCTCGACAACACAGATCAAGCGTGTTGTAAATTGTGGAAGCTCTTATTTTTTTTTTATTTAAAACTAAAATTTAGATATTTACAAAGTTTAAAACAGAAAATTGTAATTGTGTCGAAGGCAATCTCCGTGCAGCCATTAAATTAATCCAATAATCAAGCTGACCTCAATAATGCTCTAGGTATTAGAGGCTAGAACCAAGAATTTATAACAATATTCTGTTTTCGCCTGTGTCAATTACATTTCAAATGAAGCCTTTAGTAGCCTATATTGAAACCTACATGAATGCGTGTGTGTGTAATTATGAAAAACAAACTTTTTCTTTTTTTGTTACATATACTTCAATCGTATTGAATCGACATCAAGTGATTGCAGGACTCCCATTGTTGGAACTTTGTCAAGTTGATATCGCCTACATTAAAAAAAAATGTATTTTTTGTGTTTATTATTCATCTAACGATAATTATTGTATTAGAATGTTTGCAAAAAATGTTTGTATTACTAAATTTTTATTGTAAGGTAAAATGATTGTGAGAAAATAAACACATAGGTACATATTTACTAAAAAAAAAATATTTTCAATTGTAAACCGCATAAATATATCTTCGTCTGTATGGTGCTCTACTCCTAAAATGTCGAATTTTATCAGTTCGTATAAATGGAAAATATAACAAGTAGAAATATCTCTTCATATTTATGGTATCCTATTCCTAAAATATCAAATTTTAAGAATTTTATCTGTTGTAAACAGTATAAAATACCTCTTCATCTCTATGGTGCCCTACTCCTAAAATGTTAAATTTTAAGAAATTAACAAGCCGTATTAAATCATTTTTCAAACAAATATAAAATACCTCTTCGTGTTTATGGTGTCCTAGTCCTAAAATGTCAATTTTATCTTAGTCGAAAAATAGTTTTTCAAATGTAACGTGTAATAAATATATACCTCTTCGCTTGTATGGTGCTCTATTCCTAAAATGCTAAATTTTAAGAAATTAAACAAGCCGTAATGAATATTTTTCAAACAAGTAAGTACTCTTCGTGTTTCTGGTGCCCTACTTCTAAAATGTCAAATTTTAAGAATTTATCTGCTTTGCAAATCTAGAACCGGCGCTATCTTCGAAACAGCTACAGATGATGAGTTTATTGAATTCAGCGTATCGTTTCCTATCGGCATATTGATTTTGAAAAGGCTCAGAGATATTTTTCAATTTTGACCAAAAACTAACCTAAGGCCTATGGGAAAAAAGACGATTTTCGAAAAAAGATAAACACTCGTTTTTTGATTCCCAACCGCTTAGACAGCTTACTAATAGAAAATTATACTTCTAATTCGAAAATAAGCTCAAGTTTGCGATCGGTGGCTTCTTACAGATGTTTTCAAATTACACCAATTTTTGAATGACTGTATTTTCGAAACGGTAATAGACTTCTGGGTGGGTTCATTGAATTTGGAATGGCGCCATTCCAAATTCGATGAACCCCCCCAGAAATCTATTACCGTTTCGGAAATAGTCATTCAAAAAATTGGTGTAATTTGAAAACATCTTTAAAATTTGAAAAGGATCTGGGCATTATTCCAAATTTTGTTCTTTTAATTTGTGATTGTTAGAATAAAAACACGATATATTATAATGATGCATTTATTAATTTTTGTTAAGGTTTTATAAATTTTTAACTACAAGCATAAATTATCAAACTGTTAGAGCTAGATAATCATTTTTCAAATATATATTTGCAATATAATTTGTTCTCCTAAAAATAATATTACATATTTTAATTGGCTCTGTCACTATATTACAAAATTATTAAAATAATTCAACTAAAAATAAAATAATATTAATTAGTCAATACTCATAGTAATTAACAACATGCATATTAAAATCAATTACTATGTTACTCTTGTATTAAAACGATAAAAGCTTCATCCCCATTTCAAGCTTTGAAGTCTCAGCCGTGTAATTTAAAAAAGTAAAATATAAAAACAATCCAAACACAAAAGTTCATAACATTCGAAGTCCAGCTAAATGATTCAAATTACGCCATTTTGTGCATTCAGTGTATTTCTTTTGTTATTTTATTGCATGAATAACAACTGACTGTTTAAGCGTCTTTAGTTAGCAAATCTGAATGCGCTGAAATTATTTTGTGAGATTAAACAAAGCGTACAGGAGTAACATAGTAAATACGATGATCCTATTTAAGTCATATTTACATAAGATAAAAAATGAGTACTGAAAAATATTTGTACAAAAAGAATCCTATGAAAGGTCTGGTCAACAAAACTCTGATTAATATCATTTGGTAACTGCTATCTAATTCTTATTTATTAATATATAGAAGACTAGTTCTTGAAAAATAATCTCAAAAAAAAATCTTTACAAATAAAGCTGACAATGTAAAATCTATAGGATTGCCATTTTATTTAAATGTCGCGAATGTCTTTTTGACAATTCGCAACCCAAGTCTGATCATAGCCCTTAAATAAATTCAATTTTTTATTTGGTCCGTCGTATATTCAATGTTCTTTCAAAGCCAAATATTAATTAGTTTTTGTTCAGAAAAATGTTTGCCAGACTCGATAAAATTTTTGGACAAAGTTAATTTACATCAGACAAAAAAGAACAACCGATTAAAACAATATTTAAATATAAAATTGCGTTTTTAATTAAACAAAAGCGAAATCTCAGCAGCTTGTGGTTTTAAAAATAACCAAAACGGATTTCTGTTAAGTAATATAAAACTATTTGAACAAACCGAAATAACCAACACCTTCCTCAGAAGGTGTTTCGTTTTAACTGCAGAATTTATATTACTTAATCGATTCTTGCATGACATCAAAAATGGCTGGAGTTCAGCATACAGGGTTTGTCTGTAAAGTAATGAAACTGACCGCTGCGCGGCGCTCCAGTCACCAGCAGCGCGCTCCCTAGCGACGGCAACGCATCAGGCGGCATTCGCGTCCAAGCTCTGACACAGTTAGGATCACGCGTGGCGTAAAAGCGGTTTTTGAGTTTTTGTCACGGCAGAAAACGTCAAAAATGAAGCGTTTGCTGAAGCAGTGCCTTCGTTATGGTCGCCTACTTGGCCCGGATTGGGGCCGCAACCTTGTCGCAGGTACTGGTACAGCCCTAATGTGAGCCAGGTAGACTTTGTCCTTTTTCCAAAACACAAGAGAAGCCTGAAAGGTCACCGTTTCGAAGATGTTCCCGCCATCCAACGGGCTGTCTGAAAGAAGTCAGCTACCGTAAATTAAACACCCAAGGAGACTATTTTGAAGACTTTTAACAATTTCATCAGCTTAATAAATTCTTTTTAGTAAACGCAGTCTCATTATTTTATAAACAAACCCTGTACAGGACCAAGATAAGTTCAAGAAAAAAGTAAACAAAAATTTGAACTTAAATTGTCAAAACACGCTGAATGATTTTGGTGACTCTTCGTTACGTGATAAATTATTTGCTTTTGTTTAACAATAAATGAATTCAGTACTTTTTTTTGAAGCGAGTGCATACTTCGTTTCGTCTCTCTTTTATTACAGTAGATCCTATGACAATGACCGCCATCATAATTTAACCCCCATACAGAGAAGACTGAGGATGGTATAGTGAGGTAGGTTGGTCAACTAAATGAATCGAATAGAAAACAAAAGTCAAAGCAGTACATGGATCTGCTAAAGACTCGCCTAGGAATCGTCAAAATGAGCTTGGTGTAACTCATGTTCCCCATGGCTTTGTGTGATTCTCATTTAAATAAAGCGTTTGAATGAAACTCTATAAATATTTTCCGATATCGCTTGTATGTAGTAGCGTGTCACCAAACTGAAACCTGTCCAGTGGTTTTCAAGTAAATCGTGATTTACTTGAAAACCACTGGTCAGGTTTCAGTAATAACGTAAAACTTCTTGTTTCCGGGCTTGTACGCCTTGGTCCACTGGTATTTCTACCTGACGTTTCGTCTACAACTGTGGTAGACATGATCAAAGGCGATGTGGTAGCGAGCGAAACATCCTTCTAGGCTAATCACCGGTAAGTGTGTCGTCAACTCAGTAGCTTAGTATGCCTCAGTGCTGATATCCAGGTTTTACTTAGATATAGGGCTTCTTCTTTTCGGTTGAAATTTTGCGTAATTTTGCGAACTACGACCGAGTAGAGAACGCTAAACCCACGATGCATAAAAGAAGAAGTAGCAGTCGTTGACACACTTACCTGTGAACAGCCTAGGACACTTCGCCAACTGCCACACAGCTTTTAATAATGTCTACCGCAGTTGTAGACGAAACGTCAGGTAGAAACACCACGGCGTACAAGCCCGGAAGCCAAGAAGTTTTACAACACCAGCCGTGAGAGCCTACACTCTAGAATAATAATGCGTTTAACGTCCGTTTATCGGCAACGTTGTGTCATAACAGACGCCATTTGCGCCATTACTATTTTCCATCTACCACACTTACCGTTATTTTGTTAAGTTTTTAAACTTCAACTTATTTAAGGTAGGTAACTTTTGATCATAAGAGTTTGACAGGTATTGACCATGGCCTCGAATAAGAAAGCATCTCGATATTTGTCTGAAACCACAAAAATCTTTGCAAGATGGCCGGTACAGGAATTACAATTTCTCATGCAGAGGCAGTAGGAAAACGTCCCAGCCATATCTGCCCCCGTCGGGATTGTAAACCACTAATATAGAGACAGACGTGATTAGACGGCTTTGTTGTCTTCTCTGTTTATTGACCAGCTGTCTTTAATATGTACAATCCTTCGGAAGTGATGTGGTAATTGTATACACAGGATCTACTGCAATATATCTTTCGCGAATCGAGTATCGTCCGATGCGTATTATTTTCGTATAGACTGAATCAAAAACTATACTGCGTTACAAGACTTAAAAAACTAATGAACCCAAACAATATAGTTACTAATTCAATCTATACGAATTGTGTATTTAGAATTTACTACAGAGGCCATTTCAAAAAATAATTACAATTCTGAGCAAGACAAACGAACATGAATTTGGTGTTACCGATTCTATATTACTTATTTAAATAGTGACAGTTTTTTTCATAAGAAATTTTTTCCGTAATATTACGGCAATACCACATCTAGGAGTTCGGGCGTCCCTGGCGAAGTGATGACTCCACCCTTGGCGTCTCTGGCGAAAGGACTTACTTATGTTGCAAAATTTACACAAAGTAGTGATGTGAAAAAATAAATTACCGCTTATACATTAAATCATAAATTAACCGGCTAAATAATCGCGCTAATTTATTTTAAATCACTGTGGCTATTTATTATTATTATTATAGAAGGCTGCGCAAAAAGTTCTGCGCATGTTTAGAATTCCCGGTCGAGATTTTAGTTTTAATTCATTATTATTTAATTCTTTCGATTCCACTGTTGAAAACTGCTCTATTGTTTTCTTTTTTGTTGTTCTGAGAAACAGAAACCGGAAGCCGCCATTTTGTTTTATAGATAGCCGGTTAATTAACCGGTAAGTTTACATCACTAGCACAAAATGAACTAGGAGTCAGGAAAAGAAGAAAAAGACAAACCAGCGTAATTTTGATAAACGGCTTCAAAATGCTTCAGCGTTATTTAAAATCTGCATTTTGCAATATTAATGTCACTTGGCGTCCCTTTGCTTTGGGCGCTCTGGCCGGGAGCCATTTCCTAGATATGGCGCTGTATTATGACCTCACTTCTACACAAAAAAAAAATCTTGACATAAAAAAACAAAATCTTTGGTTGTATTTTAAGCACAGTCAAAGCTGTAAGTTTGACACAGAACGACCTTACGGTAGTTCCTCGAAATTTGCGATCGCGATGGAAGACATCGATACGCGACAGGTCTCAAAAGCACCGAATAAATGACACTGAACGCGGTGAACCGGTTCAAGACGAGCGACCTGCGCGAGAACCTTGTCGCAAGTTTCGAAACACTTCGTTTACAGATTTCTTCTTGAATATTTTTGCGGCCAAATGGAACTTATTCCAGTTCCATGATGCATTTGAAATAATGGACGTGGGCATATGACGAGCGTAGCGTAGATGGCAGCAGGTACATAACGACCTAATTAGTTTTCACTATGGCTTTACTAAATACCGCGATTAAAAACTCAAAGTAAATACATGACGTTTTAATATTATAACCACCATCTAAATAAATATGATTAGTGTTTCTGTCTGAAATTTCTCCTTCTGTGGCAAGACCTTGTTTAGTAAAGTGGACTTCACAAACTATTGTCACAGCATTTACAGTAAAAGTTTTTTCTCTTCTGATAGCATACCATTACTTATATTTCAGTTCAGGATCCTTTGGAAATCCAAAACGTCTATAATTTGAACATTGGTAAACACAGCACTACGGCATTGTTAATGTTTTATTAACACACTGCTATGAACTATTCACAGATTGAGGTCGTTATATAGCTAGCGCTCCTAGCGGTAAAGTTTGACAGTGCCCATCTCCATTGTTGACATTATAATGCAATACTAGAAAAATTTATTATTTATTAAACAATATCATTGTCGGGACTCAATCCGAATTTTCGACTATTGCGGCGGCTGAATCATCGTTTATTCAAAAGTTTCCATAACGAATATAAAGTTATCATTTTATTAATGTTCGGTCACGAGCGCGTGTAATCTAACAGCTTTGACAGTGTATTTTTTAAATGTAAAACCTGAAAAGGCAGAGTAATTTCGATGTTATCCAGAGAAAATAAATACAATGTATAAATATTAATAGATAAAAATTTGCTCTCAACAATATACTCTTATAGCACAAATGTAGTTTTTACATAATCTCTGTTTCTGTGAAATAAATAACAAATGCACAGCTAAAAAGACGGTCTACCAACTGCTAAAAGCACAATGAATAAACAAGCTAACACCAGTTAATAGCAACCATTTTGAAAGGATTCTAACAATGTAAAAACTGACACCGCTATAACTTATAAATTGTGTAAAAATGTTTTAAATTTCTCAAGATAAATTGTTAAACATTCATTGTTACAATGCTAAACCAGAAAAATTTATTTTTATCCACCAACACCGTCTGGACTCAAACCAGAATCTTTCCACTTTCGCGGCGGAATGAGTTGTCAGTTACTCTACGGTGCGATATCTAAACAATCAATTCTTCATAATAAAGCAATTGTAACATAAAATCCACTAAGTACATGTTTTTATGTTACAATTGCTTTATTATGAAGAATTGATTGTTTAGATATCGCACCGTAGAGTAACTGACAACTCATTCCGCCGCGAAAGTGGAAAGATTCTGGTTTGAGTCCAGACGGTGTTGGTGGATAAAAATAATTTTTTCTGATTTAGCATTGTAGCAATGAATGTTTAACAATTAAAATAGCAAACGTTCTGCAGCTTGTAGAAATTAAAACATCTTATATTCTCAAGATATATGAAAAAATAAATTACTGTAGTCTGGTACCTAAACGAGAACAGTGTTTAGAAGTTTGCCGAGAAAGCCTAATTTAACGAATTCAAAATTGAACCTATATTAAAACAAATATAAGTTACAGCGCTGTTTACAATATATTAAAGTCAATGAAACGACTTTTGACGAGGTGCTCGAGAAAATATATTTCAAGAATCGTTGAGCCTCATAAATTTGTTCCTCCGAATACCTACGGAACATTTTCACAGATAGTTTAATTTGTTTTTCAGTACTAACTTTACTAAAAAAGTTGACTACAAACTGGTCGAATCATTTATGACAAAATACAGCTAAAGCACTGATTTTAGCACCTTTGCGGTACAACTCTATGCGGACATAAAAAGATACGTCAATAAGGCTGGACAATACTGACAATTACGCACTGTTTAACAATATTAAAATTATATCAATCGATATAATAATTTAAAATAATGAAATAATTGAATATGGTAAAAGTGTGAGTGGCGTTAGACAAACCAAATCTTTGAATTCTACGAATCCATTTAATATAAAAAAACAAAAAAATAAAAAAAACCCACTGCGTTAAAAGCAAACTATAAAGACGGAAACAAAATTAAATGATAACATGAAGTCGGAAGCACACATGTAGTAACTGTAATACGTTGAGCAGAAATACCAGATGCATCCGACTGCATGTTATCATTTAATCTTAATGTTTGCGTCTTTATAGTTCGCTTTTAACGCAGTCGGGTTTTTTTAAATATTTTTTTTGTCTTGTTATTTTTTTTTTCAAAGACATGTTTTTGCAGTCGGGTTTTTTGTTTTTCAAATAATTTGGTTTATTTGCAGTTTTGTACGAATATTTTCTTTTATATATGCCCAATAGTTTGTCTTGACACTTTCGAGGTAAAATTATTTATCATAGAATGGTTGAATTAATAATTTCATTTTGCAATTTGCCTTTCCAAATTACATTTAAACATATAAGTTGTATATATTTTTGTAATCACTTTTCAGTATTCTTCATTTTGATACTCTATTGGATTCATTCGGTGAAAAAAACAATTTTGAGCTACACATTATGGCACGTAAAATCCGTCATTTTGATTTTTTTTTGACGTCACCTATCCTAGGACACTTGGGTTGCTGAGACAAATCCAACGATCCCTCAATTTCAGAAATCCGTCCAGCCGTTTGGATGATACGAGGTAATAAAGAATATTACATACACAGACGCGCAAAATACATAACCTTTCTTAGCAGGTGGGTAAAAAAATCATGCGTTGAATAAATATCGATAAATATTAACAACAAATCAACAGTTATCGTAATTCAATATCTCCAGCCTTTTGCGCAATTTGTCACATACAAATTAAAACAGTTACTAATGATAAAATTGAATTTCTTACGACTGATATACAAAAAGTTGTATGACTAATTTCAAAATATAATATTTAGATAGTCAATTTTTCTATTGGCTTTTTATATTACTACCTATACAAAAGTGATTTAACACTTTTTGATCACAATTTTGATTTTTTTTTTAATCGAATGACATTTATTAATTCATAATATACAACGGTACTAGAAAAAGTATTGTGGTAAAATCACAGCCAATCACACTCGAGCATAATCTGTGACGTAAATATGCTGTGACCAATCAAGCACATGTATGTGTAAGAAAATGTATTTCTACTACGAGTGAACAAATGATTGCTTATTAAACAATTGCACATCATGATTATACGCTCTCTAAAAACAAACCACTAACTGTCTACTTTTGGTATAGTTATTGTTTTGTTTATTGAAACAATCAAATAACAGCAGAGTAAAGAAAACAAAGGCGAGTGACGCGGGACACATGATCGAAGTGAAACTTCTATGAATAACATAATAATAGACATCTATTTAAATGTTGTTGGTATAACTGTCATAAAATTTTTTTGAAGTATTTTTAGTTATTTATTTCTTTACAAAACAATAAGAAAATCAAATAGGGGCAGGAGCACTTGTGCTGCGTCGTGCGAAGTCAGAATTCGAATGACTTGCGCTGATTGTTTCAAGGTTTAAATTTAGGTTTGAATGCAGCTACAGACTATAACATACAACACAGACAAGACAGAAGAAAGAATCCATTCCAAACATTCTTTTGTTCCATCAAACCCAAATGGTCGAGGCAGTGGCACCGAATAAGAAGTTTCACTTCAAAAACGTTCTAATGAGTATAAAAAAATTGAAAACGGAATGTAAAATATGTTAGTTATGCAAATATCCATCGACGTCTTGGTCAATTGAAATAAAATAATTATACCGTTTTCCATAAGGCCAGATTTACTCAAGTCCCGTCCTGAGGCACCGTGAAAAATGCCGGCTCATTACCTAAAGCGGTATAGTTTCCAAATATATAAAATGATTCATTTATAGTCGAAAATCTTTTTATTATAAACGGGATAATAACACAAGAAACACTCTTTTTCGTATTAAAAATCATAAATTGACAAACAAATTGATTGCTCATAAGTTGCGAGATATACATCTTTTCAGAGGCAAACTGGACAATTTGTGCAATTTAAACTAAAAATAATGATCATATCAAACAAATTGTGATCGATCCAAAAACTTTAAAAAATAATGAATAGCAAGATACTTATTCTCTTTACCAAAAATGTGAGTAAAATTATGGACACTAAAATTTTTTTCACAATTTTGAAAATTAACACTGCAGTGTTTATAATTTTACACAGTCTTAATAAAGAGAAAAGTATTTTATTTATGAATGTTTTCAACACGATCACACTTTTTGAAAAATTTTCAATAACATTAAATTTTTTTTCTCGTGTTCCAAATTTTGCCGTCCTTGGAAATTGCCGCTCTGGACACTAGCCCCTAATGTGTTTCCATCATTTGCTAACAGGTTACGATAGCAAAGGATAAAAGCACATTAAGTGGGTAAAAGTGCAGAATTCCAATTATCTAACGTACCAACAAGCCCTTTTAAGGAAGTGTCATTATTTATATTTATAGTATTAATCCGCGCGTTAGGGCTTGTCTGTCTCAATCTGTTGTTTTTGGTCAATTTTTTAAGCAAACCAAACTTGTCAGTATTTTTACCATGCGTTTGTAAATCAAAAATTTCAATTTGTTAATTTGCCTTCCCGTAATTCGAAATCTCGTGACGTGCTGTAAAGAAATATTGACGAATATCACGTGTTTTGATTCAATTTTTAGACCAAAAATGTATGTTCCTTGAAATGTTTACGCAGCAAGCCAAATTCTGTGAAGCTTAATGCTTAATCACAACTAATAAAAATAGTAATAAAATTAATTTTGCGACCACAATTCGAAATTTCCCGAGAGCGTATTTTACGACCCGACTGCGAAACGATTGATGTAATCATGATATGCAATTCGAATGAATGTAACTTTTAATACCGTAATAAAATCACACGCACGCGCACACATATTACACTTCAGCAATCGTAAATAAAACTTTATTAATCGGTTTCTTAAACTAACACCGAGTTTCCCTGCATCATGCAACACCACTATCCAAATGAGTTCTTTTCTTTGATTCAGTTCTCGTTACACTTGAGCTGAGTTGATGATCCGGTGTCGATTTTAAAATGTCCGGTTGTTGTGCCGTCGAATGACCCAACGTCGACGTCAAAGTGTTATGGCCCGTCGACGCGTGTCCTTGAGGTAAGGTTGTAACGGTCGGTCGAGATCTGACTGATCTGTGTGACCCATTCCGGGTTAACGTGCCCATTTGTGGTGTTCCGGGTAACGTGTGTCCTAGCGCATTCATGTAATCGGCTATGAGAAGCGTCAGTTCCAAAATCTGTAATGAAAAACATAGTGTCATTTATAAATACAGGTGATGCTGTTGTGATCAGACGTAACAGAACTCATCTTAGTTAAATTAAAGATTCAAATAGAATGGGGTGGTCTTTTAGCCCAAATGCACCACATCCTGAACTATAAATTTCTTGGTTTCCGTGGTCCACTGGTATTTCTGCCTGACGTTTCGTCTACAACTGTGGTAGACATTATCAAAGGCGATGTGGTAGAGGGCAAAATGCCCTTCTAGGCTGCTCGCAGCTAAGTGTGTGTTGACGACTGCTGCTCCTTCTTCTAACATGGGTTAGTGTTCTCTACTTGGTCGTAGTTTGCTTTTCTCTGATTGGTCGTTGGGCTCATTACTAAACTAATGAGCCCAACGACCAATCAGAGAAGAGCGAACTACGACCGAGTAGAGAACACTAACCCACGTTGCATAAAAGAAGGAGCAGCAGTTGTCGACACACCTGTGAGCAGACTAGAAGGACACTTCGCCCACTACCACATCACCTTTGATAATGTCTACCGCAGTTGTAGACGAAACGTCCGGAAACCAAGAATTTTTACAACAACGCCAGCCATGAACTATAAGCGTTTCCGAGTAATATGAAGATTTACCTTAGGCTTACTAAGCGAAAATAGTAATTTCTGTGATGCTTCGCCTTCTTCGGGACAAACGACCAACATAAAATCGTCCTGACAACCCCCAAACGTGACGACCGATGTATAAGAATATCTTACGAGTACAGTCATCGATGCTAGTTCTAACAACGTCACACTATCTTCAGATACCGCTAACCAAACCATGGCTGGTTCCGTTTGCTTCAACTAAAACAGAACACAGATCGTTAAAATTATCGAGGAAACAAAACAACAGCTATATTCTCAACTTTACTGTTAATTACATTAACTCGCTTCAAATTCATAGTTAAATACAGCAAACAGACTTCACAGATGTTATTAGATAAAAAAATCTATACTTGCCACTTAATGATTTTTTATTATATTTCTGTTTGTTACAGTACTTGATAAAGTTCCAAAATGCGGACGAAACGTTGTACAAAAATAAATAAAAAATCACTAAGTAAGAGGTATAGATTTTTAATTCAATAACATTGGTGAAATCTGTTTGCTTTACTGTTAAAATTTGTTCTGAAAAAATAAGCAAATAAAATTTATCGTACCTTAGCTTGGAATAATGTAGCACCGAAGAAAGGCCATTTTCGTGTACAAGTTAAGTATATTCTAACACAGTCCAATAAACTACGACCTTTTAAGGATATCCATTTTTCCATTAACCGTTCTTGAAGATCCCTACAAAAAATGTTTCATTTAAATGTCGTTAACATCTAATTGTACGGAGTTTCAGGTAATATTTAAGTGTGTTCTAAAAATAATTCGTATTTCAGCCAAATTAACAATAATAACAATAATGCGTTCGACGTCCATTTGTCGACGTATCATAACAGACGCCATTCGCACCATTACTATTTTTCATCTAACACTTTCAGTTATCTTGCTAAGTTTTTAAATTTCAACTTAATCAATAGCAATAGGCAAATGAAGGAAATACCATAAAACCTCGCTTAACGCTGTTTCAGTATTACGCGGTTTCTAAAAAAAAAAGATTAGCCACTATAACGTAAATTATGGACCAGTTTATACGAAATTATTCAAATGTTGATAGAAATTAGAAGCTCAAAGGCAAGACGAAGTGTCATTGATGCAATATCTTGCTATCGACAACAGCTTGATGAACAAAACAGAAAAAGACAAACGACATTAGATGACTTCTTCACAAAAAATTAAATACGTCAAATGAAGAACCTTCTTCATCACAAACATAACTTCATACTGGAACTTTTGATTTATGTTTTATGAACAAAAATCGATATTAGCAATTAATAAATCTATAAATAATGTGATAAAAAGTATTTAACAATAAATGTTACAAAATTAAACAAAAAAAGACTAATTTTCTTATTATTATCTACGTATTGATGACCTCGTTTAGCGCTGTTTCGTATAGCGTAGGAACTTATTAGAAAGTATCTCCCGGGTTAAGCGGGGTCTTACTGTATAGGAAATTAGCAAAGGAACTTGAGATGTACCAGCCATGCCCTTAAAAAAGGAACAATTTCGATATTTATCTGGAATTAATTGAGGGAAACCATGGAAAACCTCAATAAGATGGTCAATACAGGAATTACCGAGTCTCGGCGAGAGGCAGTAGAAAAAAGCCCTCAGTTACATCTGCCCTCGCCGGGATTCGAACCCAGTACCTCCTGAAAGCGAGTGATATACAACTTACTTGAGACCTTCTGGAGATAACGCATCTTTATATCGATAAGGATAAAATTTGTCAAGAGCTGTGAGAACAAGATGATGTGGGTTGCCGCTTTGCCCACCGGAACCGCGGGCTTTATCCGAATTATATTCACCGAAATCAATTTGTGCCATTAACGATGCCAGTTCCAAAGCAAGTTCACGGTTTAATGGAAATCTTCCTTGAACCACTGAAAATAACAAATAAAATATGTTTTATTATGATCCTGTTTTAAATTATGCATTATCTTCTTATTTATATAATACTAGGCACTCCCCGCGGCTCTGAACGAGACAAATGAAATACTGCAGCAACAATAGTACTGGAGCCTAATACATATTAGAGCCCAAGAGCTATTAAGCATTTTTGGGTAGGTATTTGAGGAGCTGTGAAAATTTGTACAATAACTCAGTAATATTCAAGCCTGCAATCGTTACAAAAAAAAAAATTAAAAAATCAAATTAAGAAAAATATACATACCTTGTTGGTTTATTTGATAACAAAGCAACAATCTTTCTTTGTCAGTTTCCATTTTAGCTGCATGTTTCCAATAAAGTCTATTCTTATATGTCAACTGTATGACTCTTGTGTTTTCGAATTTTCCAGATCCTTTTTCTCGAAGCGCAGTTTCCCATTTCGATATAACGTCGCATAACTGCAAAGATATTTTTGATCAAGCAAAACTTTTATCATCATACTTAAATAAATCAGGATATAATACACACCGCGGTTCTAAAAGGTTCTGAAGTTAGATGCTAATGGAGGCTTGCGTATGTACAGTCGGTTGAAAAACTACAAACTCGCGCTATATTATTATATTAAATTTTAAAATTTTTCTTTAATCTAAAGGTCTAATCCCTTGCATAAAGTCATCCAAAAATTATTTTTTGTGCTTGTCTATGCAAAACTGTATTAGGCATCTTGATCAATTAACAATCAAAGAAACAACTTAACAATAGGGTACTTTATAGCAGGAAAGCGACAAGTGACACGGCAACCAGCGATAGCCAATCACTGACGAGCGCACGTTCTGTGCTGGTAGCTAGGAGGTGGTGGGAGTCTTCCTTTCCCACAAAACAACCAGGACGGCTAAAAAATATGCATTTGCGACGCTGTTTGTGACTAACTTCAGAATCTTTTAGAACCGTGGCGAGTATTATACACTCTAAAGTCTAAGGCAATGTTTTCCAAAGTATGGGTAGAAAAATTTTGCCGGGTCACGAAAAAAAAATTGCATATTCTTGAGTATGAAATAAGCAAACAAAAAACTTGATTTCTATTAAAAAATAAAATTTGTTTTTGTTACAAAAAAAAAAAAAAAACACTGAAAGTAACTTCGCGTAACAATTACCTTGATTAAATTAAGATTATAAAAAAAATACCTTTGCCTGATGGTCAATGAAGTGTTCCAAGTCTTTTTCAATGGGATCATCACTAAACAATGTAAAACCATTACTAGCCGAATCTCTGCAACCAATTTCTTGGTTAAGTGTTGTGAGGAATTCTTCAATAGTTGTAGAACCATCGAAACTGACTACTTGGTATGTCCCGTTCAGCATATGAATCGGTATTGCGTGTGGTAATGAATGGTGATATGGATTTTTCAACAGTATGGACAGAACTTCCATACGCGACGGTTTCACTTCTCGGCCTCCATTTTGTAAAGTTCTTTCTAGCGCTCTTTCACAATAAGCTGCATACTTGCCACATTCGGTTCTATAAAAAAAAATATAGAAAATTGTTAAGTTTTTGGGTGAACAGTGACTCACTAATTTAAGGATAATGTCAGTTCTCGAATTGAGCGGAGTAGAGTAACGGTGAGAACACTAGACTTGCATTCAAGAAGGTACTGGGTTCGAATCCCAACGGAGGCAGAATATGTAGCTGGAACTTTTTCCTACTACCTCTCCCTGAGAAACGGTAATTCCTGTACTGGCCATCTTGTTGAGGTTTTCCATGGTTTCCCTCAATTAATTCCAGATAAATATTGAAATAGTTCCTTATTCGAGGCCATGGCCGATTACCTATCAAACTTCTAGTTCAAAAATTGCCTGACATCCTAATTTCCTATAATTCCTTCATTCGCCCATTACTATTAATTAAGTTGAAGTTTTAAAAACGTAGAAAATTCAGTGATATTGTTTGCAGCACAGATTATACTAGTATCGTCAACGTACATTATTACAGAATCTAAAGATGATAAGAAGTTAGGCAAATCGTTAATAAAAATGAGATATAAAACAGGTCCAAGAACTGATCCCTGGGGAACACCAACATTTGGTGCTACACAAATAATATGGTCTACAACTACTCTTTGAGTTCTTCCGTGCAGATCGGCCTTTATATTTTGCAAACAAACGCCTCTTAATGCCCACAGTTTCCATTCTGTCTAAAAAAAATTGTGTGGTCGACTAAATCGAAAAAATAACGGGAAGTGGTTAAGTGAAAAATAGTAATGGTGCGAATGGCGTCTGTTATGACATAAAGTCGAGAAATGGACGTTAACACATTATTAATATTATGTCAGTTTTCGATACTTACTTTGACTCAGCGTTCCTCTGCAGATGTAGTTTCAGGTACCACAGCAGTCGATTATTTCTCGGCACAAACAGGGACACGGCCAACGCAAGGAGCTGCCATCCCTGAACGAACGCGTACGCCGGCGGGTTGGTCTTGCAATCGAGAGCGGCCGATGTAACAGCTCCGGCCTGTACGGATGTAGGTGAGCCCTTCTGAGTGGCCGAGCAACCGCCGCCGCTGCCCCCACTTCCTCCGCTGCCACTTGCGGAGTCGCAGGTAAACAGCGATTGCGTCGCACACAGCAGCAACTGCTGCAAATGGAATGGTGGCGTTTCCCTAAACAGTTCCTTGAACTACTCGTTTACACGGAGTGTCTTATGTACAGTCAGGAACATAATTTACGCAATAACTGATAGCAAATAATAACTGAACAAATAGCTTTCGTTTGTCTGGTAGACTGAAAATAATGCAAACGATAGACAACCATTCTTAAAAAAAAAAAAACAGTTGGGTTATTAAAAACAAATATATTAAGTTTATGTCACCTCCGTAAACATTGATAAAATAATTTAAAAAACCGTGGGAGCCTCATCCAAGGTTAGTAGAATACTATGGGTTGGGCGTAAGTAACTATACAAGTGGCCACGTCTGTGATTGGTCGAATCGATTGCTTACGTTATTCGAAACACTTGGTTTAAGTTTTCAATTATAATGATCGTTTGACAGTTGGGGAAAAGATCTCAAGGCCTACTATTCCCGTCCTCTCTCCCGTCTCGCCCAGTCACAATAATGTTAACGCCCAACCTCCAGTATTCCACTAATCTTGGATACTTGGTACTCAAGGTTAGTAGAGTACATAGGTTGGGCGCAAAAAGTGGTCACGTCTGTGATTGGTTTAGCCACGGATCTAGGAGGGGTGGGCAACCGGAGTATCTGTCCTGGGCGGCAGTTTCAGGGGGCGCCACAATCATAATATAATGTTTGAAAATTATTATCAAATTATTAAAAAAAAAAATTACTAAAGGGTTCTAATTCTCTCCTTCCGGTCACAAAAAATGCCACCTATTATATATTTTTGAGTTTTTTTAAGCAATTTATCTCAAACGCTGGAGAGAGAGGGCGCCACTATCAAGTTTCTGCCAAAAAATCGTAGATCCGGAGCCGGATTGGCTAAATGGAGCGCTTTCGTCATTCGAAACCATTGGTTTGATTTTTCAATTATAATCGACAGTCTCAAGTTTCAAGGTCGTCTACCCCCGCCCGTCTCGCCCAATCAACCTTTATTAATTTCCACTAATCTTGAGCCTCATCCACATAAACTCACGGGGGAAGTGAAACTTCTTTAGGGCTATGAGCTCGTTTCATTGACACGTTGTTCATTTTGCGTCACCAAGGTTTTTCTTATATTTCTTCACCCTTGACTCATTTCCCCTTTAATGTTACAAAAAATTTCAACAGACACGTCGCTAACAATTAAAAAAAATTGTGATTATAATACCGAGAAAAAAATTAAATTAATATCAAAACAACTGAAATTAAGTCATGTAATCATGAAACACCTGGTTTGACATTGTCTTGACGTTTCATCACCAAATTATATATCTATTATTGTCAACCGCCAGTGTACCTCAATTACATTGCAAGACATCTGCTCTTTTGACACCAATCAAAGACATACATATTGCAATGTATAAAAATAGAGGGTTTTTTTAAAAAAATTTCCCTCAATAAAAATTATAATTTTATGTATATTAATATTAATTCTTATAATCATCCATAGTGGTATTATTCAGGTCTATGTAAAATATAAATTAAATAATTAGTTTGATCAGACCAAAATTTGTTTTAATGTTGATTACACCTTCATTACATTACAACGTTTCATCGGCCATCCCGACTTCATCATTATCAATAAGTACATCGTATTTGATTAAATGAAGTTTAAAAAAATTTATACAAGAAGCAGGTGTCTTCATTTAATCAAATACGATGTACTTATTGATAATGTGTTGATTTAATTTTCATGATTACCCGATGAAGTCGTGATGGCCGATGAAACGTTGTAATGTAATGAAGGCGTAATCAACATTAAAACAAATTTTGGTCTGATCAAACTGATTATTTATTTCAATTCTTATAATATTAAGAGGTAGAGTTATAGACCTAGGGTCTCGAATTTACATGTGTAACTTTTCTGTTCTTTTCTTTTTTAACTAATGACAATAAAGAATCTTTTTATTTATTTAATGCAATGTAATCGGACCTACATTTGTTCGCAAAATGTTGAGTTGATTGGATATGTGGATGTGGGTCAAAGTTAGATTACAAGATTTGACCCTAACTAACAAGTAAAGTTAATAAAAAGCTTGTAAAAAATACGTTTAATAACCCAACTGGATAATGTGTTCTTTTTCTGCTTCCAAAATGTTAAAAAACGGCGTTGAAAATAAAGTCGACAGAATTAATTAATACATCGAAGCATCATCGATGTATATTGTTAGTTCTATATTTATCAGAAATCAACATGGCGTTTTTAAATAATAATAAATGGACAAACATTTTTGAATTGTTACGTTCGTTATATAAAAATAATCCGATGAATATACAATATTAAAAATGAAAATTCCCTTAGCTGTGAAGTAAAGCCAAACAAAACCCAAAATCACTTAAAAAACAAATGTTTTGTGAAAAATGTGAATCTTTTAGTAAAAAAAATGAATATATGAATGGTTGAGCTACCAGTGCATATTTTATAATCTAGAATTCTAAAAAATGTGTAAATTTAAAGTCTAAGTTCTATTTCTTTAAAAATAAAATACTATTTCCAGTTGAAAAAAAAAAATGTGTTGTGAAAAGATACAGATATTTCTAAGAACCGTAAAACAGGCAAAACTATAAAATAACCATCTAGGCGTATTTTTTATGAAAAAGGCATTCAACAGAACGAAAAATAATAGAAACACCAACATTCCATTCGGAAGGGTCGAATATGTGTGAACATTACGTTCTAATAAAATAACACATAACCGAAACGAAACACCAAAACAGTCTGAATTTATCATATTAAATTTGAACTGCGACGATTGTATTTCGCTACACAAAATACAATTGTATACGTTTAACGATCGAAAATTAAAAATTCAATGACTTTGTAAATCAATTTTTTTTTTGTGAGTTCAAAAATTTAGATAATGTGACATCTAATACAAATAACATTATTGCATGCTAACTGGTAACTACTAAAAAAAAATGTACATCCATGCTTTCATTAAAATATCTTATTTTAAACGAAAACATAATTAAACATATTATACAGAGTTTGCCAGTAACGTAATGAGACGCTCCAGTCGCCAGCAGCGCGGTAGAATTTGTGGTGCGGGGTATAAGCTAATCAACGCACTAGGTGGCATTCGCGTCTGAGTTCTGACACAGTGAGGATCACGCGTGGTGCAAAAATCGTCACCGCGACAAAGCTTCAGCCCACACAGCTTTCATTGTGACCACCTGGATAGGGGCTGCAGCCACCTTACAACCCTTATGTGAACCAGGGAGACTTTTTCCTGTTCCCAAAGTTCAAGAAAAGCCAGCAAGGTCACCGTTTCAAAGATGGTTCCGCCATCCAACGGGCTGTCGTAGAGCCTCTGAAAGACGTTATGACAGCTGACTTTCAGGGAGCCTTTGCAGCGTGGGAATTTGCGTCAGTAATGGCGTATCGACGCCCAAGGAGACGATTTTGAAGACATTAAACAATTTGTCTTGATTGAATCAATACATTTTTTTTACCAGATTATCTCATTACTTTATGGACAAACCTTATATAAGAAAGTTGCGAGTGTCATTAAGAGTGATAATCAAAATTTGATCAAAAATAATTTGTCTCAAATCTGTTTGTATAACACAAAAGAATATTAGTACAGTAAGAATCTGCTTAACGCGGGAGATACGTTCAAATAAGTTTCTATGCTATACGAAACAGCGCTAAACAGGGTCATCTTAATACGTAGATAACAGGCAAAGTAAAACAGAACCGAGAATAAGAAAATTTGCTAGTTTTTTTTTGTTAAATTTTGTAACATTTATTGTTAAATACTTTTTTATCACATTAATAATTATAGATTTATTAATTGCTAATATTTGTTCACATAGCATTTATGAAAACCCTTTAAAAGTTTGAGTAAGCAGTTATGTTTATGATGAGGAAGGTTCCTCAATTGATATATTTTGTTTTTTGTGAAGAAGTCATCTAATGCCGTTTGTCTTTTTTTATTTCTTATAGCAAGCTGTTGTCGACAGCAACATATTGCATCAATGGCACGTGGTCTTGTCTTTGAACTTGTATCAACATTTGAATAATTTCGTATAAACTGACCCATAATTTACGTTATCTAATATTGTTTGTCTTTTTTTGTTTTTTGTAGCAAGCTGTTGTCGCTAGCAACATATTGCATCAATGGCACTTTGTCTTGTCTTTGAACTTTTATCAACATTTGAATCATTTTGTATAAACTGATGCATAATTTACGTTATAGTGGCTAAACTTTTTTTTTAGAAACCGTGTAATAGTGAAACAACGTTAAGCGAGGTCTTACTGTACATTACGTTCTTTTTAATCCATCGCCTCATTATCCGAGGAACACTTTAGTCTGCCATTTTATAATTATTAACTATTTAAAAGCACAATGGAAAAATCAACTATTATATCAGACACAAACAACTTTCTTGTTTCATTTATAAATTATATACATTAAAATTAAGATAAAATTTACCAACATTTCAGCAATGATAAAAAATATTTTGAATTTAATCAAATACGACGAATCTTTTATGGTTGGTAAATTCGATCTTTACAACAATTTTTTATATGAATGATTTGTGAGGATGATAAAAGCTGTGATTAAGCGGAATAAAGCAGCAATAGGCCAATCGCAAAAATTAATAAAAAAAACATCTTATCAAAAATGTTTAGTTTTACCCTGATGACACGACAAAAAGTAAAAAGATATCCTTAGTATGTTGAAATTCAGATAGAAGATTATTAAAAACGTTTCATTAGTAATGTAGAAGTGTTAAATCGTTAAAAAATGATTTAATTTATTATTGATGAGTCGATTTAAATATTAGAAAAATTGTTGATAGAAAAATAGGTGACAACGAATCTGTTTAATAATTGAATATTTTTATTTGACGAGACGTCAAATAAAAATATTCGACGTCCATGTTATATTTTCAATTATATAAAATACAGTAGTCAGTAACGAGGTTACTATTATATAACAGATTTGCCCGTTACTTGATAAAATTAATGCAATGCATTTCAAAATTAATAAAACTGACTGATGTATCAGATTGTAAAATATGCTCTCGGGGAATTTCGAATTTTATTAGTTTTTATTAGCTGTGATTCCGCATTAAGCTTCACAGAATTTAGCTTGTTTCTTAAAAATTTCAAAAAACATATTTTTGCACTAAAAATTGAATAAAAAAACGTAATATTTGTCAATAGTTCTGTATTTCGAATTACGAATTACGGTAAGGTAAATTAATAATTTGAACTTTTTTCCTTACAAACTTATGTTGCTCAATAATTTTTTTCAAATATATTTTTTGTGCAAAAATTTGTGTAAAATTTATGCTAATTTTCTCATTTTTATCTGATTTTAAATAGTTTATTTAGATCAAATAAACAGTAAAAACTTGGCTAAAAATCATATGTGAAGAAAGGTACATATTTCTAGTATATTCTGAAGCATTAACAACAAAGATCGAATATGATTTTTTACAGAAACTTATGTAAGTGCATTTTACATGCACTCACACATCCAACTGCGGGTGAAAAAGGGAGCATATTGAACAGCCTGTAAACAGTCACTTTAATTTAAATTAATATAACATTAATTACAATCAAGTAGCATCTAATTATATAAATTGATTATTAAACAGACCTGAAGGCATGTTTTCAGTCAACAATTTATCAAAAAAGATAACATATCGAGAGAAATGTCTCTGTATTCGTTTTAGACAAAACAAAAACAGAACGGTACAAACAAAAGCAGCAACAAATAGATGCAGCACACTTACGCGAGACGGTTTGAGACGAGATACGGCGCGGTTTACCTGCACGCCGAGTTTGTGAGTCGTATGTTTCGATGTCTGTTTGACGAGGGCGCACATAAGCTCCGTCTGCAGTTCCGGTACATCGAGACATTGCTGGAGTGCGTTTTGCGCCAAAACTACGTGGTAATCGATACCGGCCTGCTCCACCGCAACCGACATAAACAGTTGGCAGCACTGTAAAAAAACAATACAATTCTAGCTTCAAGTCAATGAAATAAATAAGGGTCAGCTAACACGTGCTACATTTAGCAGATAATGATTACTCAGCGGCATTCTTTACTAAGTGCGGTCCCTGCTTCAAATTTTTACCGCATGAACTAGTTTCCCCTTGTAGTTCGTTAGTTCGCTGTTAAGGCGCTTCGGGTTCAAATAAATAAGAGAAAAAGAAGAATAAAATAGTGAAACTTACTTATAAGCGGACAAAAATATCAATTCAAAAACAAGAAAATTTCTTAGTTTATTTTTGAAAGGGTAACTAATAAAAAATTGTCTCACAGATTTTTTTAATAACTCAATAACTGCGTGGTAGATAATGATAACTGAACTAACGAACTGAATTCTTGATTGGCTGCGAACTAGTAGAACGCTCTTTTGAAATAGTTCGTTCGTGAACTACACAACTCTACTTAGCTCACTGTAGGGAATAAAATAAAATTTTAATTGTTGACAACAATAATAATTTTGTTCTAATTATTGTTATAACACAATTTTAATTGTTGACAACTATTAAAATGTACCTACTTCAGAACAGTTATAACACTATTTTAATTGTTGTAATTGTAAAGGACTATTTGTTTATAATATTTAATTTATTTCCCCAATGTTTCTAGCAATAATGATAAATCCCTAGATTTGCTAGCAAAAATGTAGCAATTTATAAGTCGCTACATTTTTGCCAGCAAATCCAGACCGTCGAATAGGTTACATGAAATTTCTCGTTCAGTCGAGCGATTTGATAACAGCATAGAAACTCAATCGAACTTTTGCGTGATTGATGTGTTTGTTTCGCATTTGTAATCGTGATACAAAAAGTTGCAAGTGCTAGCTGTCCTTGAACCATATTTTTGTGTTATTTCGATCCAATACGACGAATATTAATTGGCACATCATTTACAGGAAGAATATTTTTTGTCATAAAGATACTGTTAACTTTTACCTTAAATAATTTAATAGCCTCTTGTTGCAGTGCCTCCGAACTTAGAGTCGTCAACGGCGATACGATATTGTCTTTGGAATGTAAAAGTTGAGGATGCCTCCATAATACACAATCTGAAATTCAAAATTTTCATGAAATACGTAATCAAATCAGTTTAACGAAAATCTCTTTTATCTTTTAATAACAGTGGATAGCTATAGATTGCTCCAATTGTTAAGAAATATCCGTCGTTATAATGCTATATTAGAAAATTTGAATAATCAAACACTGCCACTCGGGTCTTAGACCCAAAAACTTTCCACTCTCACGGCGGAATGAGTTATCAGTTACTCTATCTCGACATTTAATCTTTCTCATAATAAAGCAAATTGTAACAGTAAATTCATATCATGCGAGAACTAATTTTTATCTTAAGTAACGCTAGACTTGAACCTTCACAGTAGTGAGAGTTTATGGGTGAATCAAAGATAAAATTTTCATCTATCAATTTAAATTTTTTCACTTACTTGGATCTCCGTCCGTTTCCATCAGTTTTTGTACGAGTTGTTCGTATTGTGTTCCGGCATTCGGACCTCCGCCCGATACAACCGTAAGATGGTACAACCAGTTGTCTTTTTCCTGTTTACTGGGGAATAATAGATAAGTGGGACCTTGGTGCGTCGGAAATATTCCAACAGTCAGTTCGGTTGTTCCTCCTTCACCTTCCCGTTCCTCACTATCCGAATCCGATACGTGGTCCACCTCTTCGACGCGGGCATCTCGCATGTTAATTTGACCGACGGGGTTCTAAACATACACAGTATCTCATTTTTTTTATACGAAACGCAGGTTCAAATCTAACTAAGTCGAAATTTCATTAGCAATGCAGACACAGTAAGGATTTTGTTTAATTGTAACAATGTATTGATCATTTCAGTACAATAAACACTTCTTCATTGTTATTATTATTATAACAATGATGGATAGCTATAGATTGCTTCTAATTGTTAAGAAACACCCATTGTTACAATGCTATATTAGAAAAAACATTATCGCTGTCACCATAATTTACACTTTGTTAAGTAAAAAGTGCAGGTGACAAGTGATTAGTTAACATTTTTATGGTGTTCAGTGTTAAGTGTAAACAAAACGTTCACACATTGTTTGGTATAATACTCGTCACGGTTCTAAAAGGTTCTGAAGTTAGTCACAAACAGCGTCGCAAATGCATATTTTAAGTATTATGTCCACTTGCAAGTAACTTGCGATAGTTTTTTCACCAAGTACTTGCTGGCGTGTCTACACTGTATTTTAGTTATTTCAAATTTATTCTGGTAAGTTACTCTAGCAAGCTCATTTGCTTTAGTTCTTTACTGACACATGTACACACACTTTTGATTTACCGGGAAAATGTCTCGACTTCGGCAAATGGCTGCTGCGGTTGTGATTTATATTTACTTAAAAAAACTAATATAAATATAAATTTTAACGCATCAAAGAATTCCCATGTGCTCTTATATAGTTCATTTGTTCCTTGTCCACTCTTTTTCTTTTGCATTTTTTTCCATTCTTGATTCAGCTGTGTTCTTAAATTGTGTAACTTGCGTTGAATTTCATTTTCAGAAGTATTAAATAATTCTGCTATTTTTTTAAAGCGCTTTGCTTTTTAATTCTATTTTTAAAATCTTTGGATTGTACATTCCATAATTCGGGATATAATTCAACATTTTCAATTAATAAATTCGTTTCATCTCTATTCCATTGACGACGTTCCTCCATTTTTGTACAAACTTTCACTACTTGCTGCAAATATATCGAAACAGTTTCGAACTTTTTAGTGCAAACTAATTTGCTTAGATCAGCCGTGTACACTACAAGCTCTAACAAGTCAGCAAGTACTTGGCGCGCAAGTAAACTTGCAGCAATATTTCTCTAGCACTGCTGTTTACACGCATTGCAAGTGAGTTGTGAGAGTAGTTTAGGCAAATTTGCTTGCAAGTGGACACGAGGCTTTAGAGCCGTCCTGGTTGTTTTGTGGGAATGGAAGACTCACACCACCTCCCAGTTACCGGCACAGAACGTGCGCTCGTCGGTGATGGTTATCGCTGATTGTCATGTCACTTGTCGCTTTCCTGCTATAAAGTACAGTCCAGCACGCTATTGTTAAGTTGTTTCTTTGATTGTTAATTGATCAAGATGCCTCATACAGTTTTGCATAGACAAGCACGAAAAATATTTTTTTGGATGACTTTACGCAAGGAATTAGACCTTTAGAATAAAGAACAATTAAAAAGCTAAAAATAATAATATAGCCCAAGTTTGTAGTTTTTCAACCGACAGTACCATGGCACCTACTATACTATGGCACTTTAGATCGTGCTTCTAATCACTTTGCTTCGCACTTAACAGCGTGACCGTTTACACGTTGATTTTACTAAGCACTTAACACCTGCACTTGCTACTTAACAAAGTGTAAATTAGCCTTTAAGCCCGAAATTTTCCTCTTTCCCGGCGGAATGAGTTATCAGTTACTCTACATTGTCATATCTTAACATTTACTCTTTCTCATAATAAAGAAAATTGCAACAATAAATTGACATCATGCGAGAGCTTATTATTATACTTACGTTGTCATTCGGAGATTTGAAGTACAGGAACATTTTACCAATAAGAACACACCAACATTTCTTAGCGTGTCCGTTTTTGACTTTGGTAAGCCACCCTTGAACGGACGGTTTATTATCCTCTTTACTAAGCAACAATTTTGTTGCATTTCTTCTTTGAACATTCTGTAAGACAAATTATTTACAGAAGTTAGTTATCACAGCTGTTGAATAATATAACATATATTACAGTGCTATTGAAACATAGATATAGGAATATAGAGACAGAGCATGTACTAGGGTTTTAAATGAGGTGAATGGTGTCCGCTTGTCATTTGCCGGCGCACTGCGCATGTCTAATGACATGAAATTTATGTTGGTAGTATAGTGCAAAAAGAAAATTTCTTTTGTATGCAGCACAATGCGACGGCCAATAAAAAATCGACACCATCCTTACTTTGTACCCGTCCCTCAATGGATTCCCCCCCGTAACTGTATACTCCATCCCTATAATTACTAGATCCATGTATTGAAATAACTCAAATAGTAAAAACAGCTGATCCTAACCTGTAAAACTCTAATCCAATCTTCCATGGTAGCTATAGAATCAGCTGTTAAATAATACGTTTTTTTACCAGTCGATATTTCAAACGTGGCAGCACCGTCAGCTCTAGTTATCCTACATATTTCGTCTAAAACAATTTGTCCTTGAGGTTTTCTATTAACGTCATTCTGTGACTTCCAATACGAAAGTACGCCGTTCTTCAGAACGAACCATCGTTTCCTCCACGTCTTCAGTTTCCCGCCCAGTTTAGCTAAGTGACCAGATTTTTCTAGAGATTCTACCCGTTTATTTGGACTGTCCATATACGACGACACTCGCATCAATAAAGATGGCATCGATGATTCTATACTAGTTGTGTCACATGACATTGCATCCGGAGGTATTGCATAATCGTCTGACATTCCCGACTCGAACGATGTATCTGAAACCCCTTTCGTAGTTACGATTGTTAAAATTTAATTAAAAAAAATAAAAGAAATCTTCGTAAAATAAAGTTTAAATAAACGAACAAAGGAAATTTTTTTACCTCTCGTTTTACTTTTTGAAGGCGATCCAGAAGAACTTCGTTTGGCCGGCGACAAACTCGATGCGGTTTTCAGACTCTTGCTTGGACTAGATGCGGAGCCGCCCGATAACGACGTATCCGTATGATCGCTGCTGCTATTGGTAGCTCTTGTGTGCGTTGTTGAATCGGCAAGTCCGCCCGAGGTTCCGTGATCGCCTTCACCGTCGCTGCTGTCATCGCTTGAGTCGCCCGTAAAAGGCATAGATCTAATTTGACTAGCTCGCTGAAACAAAAAATACATTTTAATTTTTTCGGTTTTCAAATCAGCTAAGAAATATTGTTTATAATAACGAAAGTAAGATTGATCTTGTTAGAAAACATTCATTGTTACATTGCTAAATTAGAAAATTTTTTAATTTTTATCAACTGTCACCGTCGGGACTCAAACCCGAATCTTTCCACTTTCGCGACAGAATGAGTTATCAATTATTACAAGTAACTTGTACTTAGGTTGGATTAATAATAAGATTGGAAAATTTTGCATGTTTCATTCATACTCTCACTACTGAGAGGATTCGTGTCTAGTGTTACTTAGCTAAAAAAATCGACTCTCGCATGTAGTGAATTTAATGTTACAATTGCTTTATTAGAATGAATTAACTGTTAAGCTAGCGCATCCTAGAGTAATTGATAACTCATTCCGCCGCGAAAGTGGAAAGATTCGGGTTTGAGTCCCGACGGTGACAGTGGATAAAAATTAAAAAATTTTCGAATTTAGCAATGTAACAATGAATGTTTTCTAACAATTATCATTAGGTATCTACAACTTATGTAGAGATCTTACGTACTATAAACGTAGGAAAATATTTATCAAAATAGATTAATCTTGGCAAATAGTGCAATCAGACAAAACCAGATAAATCCATTTTAAATAGTTTTGAGTCCTAAAGAAAGAAATGTTGGTAATATCAAGTGACGTAGTGGCACTGAAGTCTCTGAATAGAATAGAATAAAATTTATTTCCACCGTATTATATTACGTAACTGACTACTAGCGGTGCGAAGTATTCGCACGGATCCGGGTACCGGACAAATAATTTTATATTTATTAATACGGATACTGGAAAACAATTATACCCAAACAAATAGTATACAAATATATATTAAAATTAAATATAATTAATTAATTGAATTATTACTCATTGTAAAAAAATTGTATGTTAGATTAATCACTTCAAATTCAATTATTTTGCAAAAAAATATTTTGACCAATGTAGAAACTAAATGCTGACTTATGTTGGCAGCACTAAATAAATTTTAAGTTTTTTTCAGTTCGTATGGGTGGTAACAATACACACGAATTTAAACTTTAGAAAAAGAGGGAAAATAAACCAATTTTATTGTTAATTTTTAGTTTCTCATAAAAAAAGATTAATTAATGTTATATTATATAAAGTTTTTACTGATAATTATTCTAAAATGACTTTCGTTTCTAGCGTTTATTTTGCATAATTTTCGTAATTTAAAAACAAAAACAAAACATAATTATACCCGTATAAATAGTGATTATTTTATTTATCCAGTGCCCGTATAAATAGTGATTATTTTATTTATACAGTACCCGTATAAATAGACACTTCCAATAATAAATTGATACTGGGATAAATCTGGACATTGGTAGCATTAAATTTAAAAAGAAACTTACTCCTTTAACAGTGGCGTAGACCGGTACACTAATATCACAGTAGCCCCCTGAAGCCGTTTGTTGTATCCTGCTAACGCCGGCAATGGAGCCATTTTGTGTTTCATGACCTTCAGTTGTACTATTCTGGCCAGTAAGTTGGAGACCATCATTAGCGACCTGGTATATTTTAGCTTCCCACGAAGGAAACCTGTGTAAGGGTGGCGTTGGCGGTTTAGCAACCGGTGCTAATTCGCTTATCGAGCCGCTATTCGTACTACTGGTGCTGCCGCCGCACTGCGAAGGTTCACGAAGCCACGGCGTGCGTTCCCGACTCGGAGTATAAATTTCAGCATAATCGTGAGTTGCGTCTCCGTCAATGGAACTCGTTCGCGTGTCGTTGGGAATAATGACTAGACTTTCAACGGCGGCCTATAAAAATAAAAGAAAAAGTGTAAGGCTCACCTCACAGAAACTCACGGGGAAGCGAAACTTCTTTAGAACTATTCACATTACAAAATTATTAAATAAAAGTGTATGCAAAGAATTAAGTTGTGTAAGTTGTAACCCAGAAGGCTGTGACTTTAAACATAATATTAATGAAAACGTGTGAGCCTCATCCATATAAGCTCACGGGGAAAGTGAAACTTCTTTAGAGTTATGCATTCATTTTAATGATGCGTTATCCATTTTGCGTTACCAAGATTTCTCTTGAATTTCCCCGCCTTTGCATCGTTTCTCCTTTAACGCTTCCGAAAATTTCAAACAGATATGTCGCTAAAGAAGTTTCGCTTCAAAAATGACCTCATATAGATTATAACATATTTTATTTTAAAAGAGACCATAGGTTATCTTTCTTACTACACTGTGTAACAGACAAAGACAACCAAAACTAGTGCGCGATTTATTAGGTAAAATCGAATTTAAGCAGTTTTTATTTGTATCAAAAAACTGTTTGAAAACATTTTATTATACGAAATGTATTTAAAAATGTCCCCTCTTTCATTTAAGACAGGTTTCGAACCGATCTGAGTTTAATTGCGTGAACTATAAGCAAATAAAGTTGAATCATTTCCCCTTTAACATTACAGATTTCCCCTTTAACGCTACAAATTTCCCCTTCAAAAGCACAGATATTTCAAACAGAGACGTCGCTAAGACGTTTTACTTAAAAAAATTAAATTGCAGGTCTTATCTTGTTACTAATAAAATGTTGATAGTAAATTTTCTTACAGCAAGATCATCGCCAAGTAAATTTCTCGTATCCATAATTTTTGGGCCGATATGATTTACTGCAACTTGAGGCTCTGCCACTGGCACTCCACAGGTTGACTGATGTCTCCTGTGTCTCGTCACCCCCGGTTCAACTTTAGAATACAGAGGTTCAATGTGGTTTGATGGCACGGGAGACGTCTCTAAGCTGCCTGATCTTCGCCTATCACTCAATAAAGTCGACAGTGGTCTTGGAGGTGGTGTGGGGGAGTCATCCGATCCTATTTATACAAAAAAAAAAAATAGTTTAGTGTCTCTCTTACGATTATGCCCATATTGGGTTGTGGATTGGGATGAGCATCTGAAATCGATGTTTCGTAAATATCGATGGTTTTCTTTGGATATCAATGTTTTTTTTTCATTGATGTTTTACAATCGATGTAGGTATTTGTGACGTTAGTGTTTTACAACCAATGTTTTTGTGACATCAATGTTTTACATCCAGTAGTTTTAACATAACTTTGTAAAGAAAAGATTTCAATATGTTAATCTACTTTCGCGTTATGCGAAATCTCGTGACGTGCTGTCAAGAAATATTGACGAATATAACGTTTTTTAATTCAGTTTTTCAGGCAAAAATATGTCTTTTAAAATTTTCAATCAGCAAGTCAAATTTTGTGAAACTTAATGCTTAATCACAGCTACTAAAACCAATAATAAAATTTATTTTGCGGCCACAGTTAAGAATTTTCCGAGAGCATATTTTACGATCTGAGAGATCAGATATTTAATAAAAGCAACTTAATACTAAACCGAGCTGGGTAGAGTAGTGGTGACAGCACTAGACTCGCATTCGGGAGGTACCGGGTTCGAATCCCGGCGGGGGCAGATGTGGCTGGGACTTTTTCCTACTGCCTCTCGCCGAGAAACGGTAATTCCTGTACCGGCCATCTTGATTGAGGTTTTCCATGGTTTCCCTCAATTAATTCCAGATATAAATATCGAGATGGTTCCTTATTTGAGGCCATGGCCGATTACCTATCAAACTCCTAGTTCAAAAATTACCTACCTTATCCTAATTTTCTATAATTCCTTCATTCGCCCATTGCTATTACATAAGTTGAAGTTGTAAAAAATGTAGAAAATAACGGGAAGTGATAGATGAAAAATAGTAATGGTGCGAATGGCGTCTGTTATGACATAAAGTCGAAAAACGGACGTTAAACGCATTATTATTATTATTATTAACTTAATACTAAATAAATAATAAACATTGATTACTTACTCTTACCTCTCACATCTAGACTGAGGCTGTTTCTAATTGGAATTGCGCTTGCGCGCACACCTTGCGTCGCTATATGATTTCGTAATAATTCTAATTGTTGATTGCACTTGATGTTTTGTTCCCTCAATAGTTGATTCTGTTCCTCCAATTCTCTCAGTTTATTCGTGACCCATTCCTTTATTCGAGCTGCCTTCGCTTCTACTTGTTTCGCGTCTTGTAGTCGCAGCTGACGCTACAACAATAACGACAAGGAGTGTTAATTATTTACAACCGATCTGTTAATTCACACGATTATAAATAGAATGAAATTATGAATCACCCAACGTATTGATTCAGTTAAATAAAGAAAACCACTTCACGTGCCACGTGTAGCTAATACTTATAGACGATGAGCTGATCACGAATTTAAGGTACCGTGAGCTGATCAAGTATGATGTAATTAATCACTACAAATTGTATTATATATTTTTTAATAAATAGGTATGCTTAATTAAACTCACTACAACGACAGGTGTACATGATAATCATTTGTTTCGAATTCATATCATATCTGCGATGATAATACAGATAAAAAATGAAAACACGAATGCATTGTTGCAATAATATATATGAGCAAATGGTAAAACCAAAAACGGTGACTAAACATCATTACAACGATTAACTGGGAAGGGTTCGGTCAAATAACCAACAGGTAGTTCAATAAAATTGTTCCATGAATTTTAATTAAAAAGATATTAGTCAGGGCTGGCGTGAAGTATCAAAAACCCGGGTCGCAGTGCCAAAACCCTGCCGACAATATAGTGTATTTGATAATACAGGCAGTGTGGCTTTATTATGCGAACTTAAGTTGGTTTTTCGGCAAAATAAAAAATTTGACTCCTTAATACACCCCTTAAAATAACATTTTTTTTTCTTAATTGCAATATTATTATCAATCGAACCTCTATACCAAATTATATACAACTTTCAGTAAATAATTCACTATCTGCAAAGTAGTGTTTTCATAAAATTTTTAAGTCCGGTCCTGTCGGGCCGATTTTTTTAAAATTTTAGGGACATTTTTTAATTACTACTGGAAGGTTAAATGTCAATTTTGAAACGATTCGGAGAATTTTTTCGGTATTTTGGGGCCCAAAAACGTTTTTCAACCCCTAAAAACTACCCTTAAAATAGCCCGATTACGCCCATTTTAAATAGGCTTCTTGCGGTGATGGATTTCAACACGTGGGCCAAATTTCGTTAAAATCAATTAACTCCTTCGAAAGTTATTGCCCGCACACATATATATATATATATATATATATATATATATATATACGTATATATATATATACGTATATATATATATATATAAATATATATATATATACATATATATATAAACATTTTTAAAAATGGTGCCAAAGTGTTTAGGAGGTTATGAAACGTCGAGAAATTTTGGTCCGACCCCTAGGTCCCGCCATCCGACCGACGCCAATAGTGTATGTTGCCTTATGGCAAATACACTAAAAACTCCAGCAACTACCCGAAACGTTAAGAGTTCTAGGGTGCCTTCTCGTGTCTCGGAATTGTTATATATGTATTTAATGCACCTCTTATGTAAGAAGCGTAAAACTTCTTTCAATCGATAACATTTATTCTCTAGTCAGTCATGAGCCAGGCAGATAGAAAAATGAATTATGTTTATTTCAAATGATCATGATTATAATATTAAAACATCGCAGATTTACTTTAAATTACTACTTATTTCAATCACGCAACTTAGGAAGAAACACGTAAATTTGGTTTTTGCTATACTCCATAGTGAAATGCAATCATAACTTAGGTCGCTATGTACCTGCTACCATCTATGTTATGCTGGTGATGTGCCCATGTCAATCATGTTAATATTATAAAAGGCTAGCGCACACGTGTTCATTTTTGTATCGAAACCGTGCGACTTAGCAGCTAAATCGTGATTTGATGAATAATCTACTCAATACTTTTCGTTAGATTAGTCAAAAAAATAAAATAAAAGATGCGATTTACCTGTTCCTCGACCTGTCCTTCAAGCTTGTTGATCACCTGCTGACGTTCTTTGGTCACCGGATTCGACGTCTCACCGGGAGTCCATTCCGCCGCGGCGAGCCGCTCCTCCATCATCCGCACCTGCAACAATTGGACGACATTACTTTACAAAATTCTTCAAATGACCCACGAAAATTGGTTCTGATTTAAATTATTACATAAAGATAAGTCACAATATCTTATTTTATTGACAAAAATTCTAGAAACACTCCGAGACGGAGAAAGTACACCCCGGTAAAGGATTAATGTGGAGATTGTACCAGAGCATATCTAAGCAATTTTCACCGGGTGGCATCGAAAGAAAAGCAAACACTAAGATTGTAATGTAAGTGCTTCCATTAGAAAGGGTAGTTCGATTTCCTTTCCAATGTAGACCACATACATTATAATCTTGGCGTTTGTTTTTCTTCCGATGTCGTTCGACGTCGGATGACATCGGATCAGGAGAAATACGGATCCAATGTCCAATACACAATCGAGCCTTCCTTTCCAATTTGTGTACCTACATTATAATCTTGGTGTTCGTTTTTTTTTCGATGTCATCCGATGTCGACCGACATCAGATCGGGCAAAATACGGATCCAATGTCCAATACACAATTGGGTTTTCTTTTACAATGTACGAACCTACATTATAATCTTAGTGTTTGGTTTTCTTCCGACGTCGATCGATATCGGATCGGGAGAAATATGGAATCAATTTTCAGTACACAATCGGGCTTTCCTATGCACCTACATTCTTATTTTTGTGTTAATTTCTCTTCCGATGTCGTTCGACATCGACCGACATCGGATCGGATGAAATACAGATCCACAGTGGGTATAGCCATACTTAGAGTAGACTCCGGTTTCTAAAAGGCTTGTAAAACTCTTTACGTTCCATACTTTCAACATAAGCATCCTCAACAACGACTTATTCTTCGAGGATGCGTAACAGAGCAACTTCTGCAAAGTGCAATCGTCGAGCCTCCTTGATGCTTAAAGGGGTAAAACCAATTCACGTAACAGGTAGTTGATTACGTAATTATACAGTTTGTAACACCATGTTTTGCGTGATTGCACTGACTACTGAAGTATTAAAATTAATTCCGGTGACAATTTTCTTCCGCAGAGCAATCGATGGATGTCATTACTAGATAGCGAAACCATAAAATCGGACTTGTGCTAATTAGACAAAGAATTCATTTTATATTTTAAAGTCATCAAATGCTAGAATTGTCTGGACCTAGTACTAATTCATATTTCGGATACATTTTACTTTTAAGAATACACTAAAAATTCAAGTGATATTGTCATCGCCGTTTTCATTTTAGAATTTGGAAATTGTCATGAAAACGTCATATATACAACGGCACCTCTAGAAGCTTGGCTATATTCAAACACATTTTAAATTATATTCAAAGCGCTGTAGGTTTATGCAATTTTGGGTATTTAAAGTAACAGAATAATAACTTTGTATCTTGTAAATTAAATTATCGTAAAATATTTCTTAACATGACGCTGTATGCACGACACATTTAAAAGGGTTAAAAATAATGTAACTGTAGAATTATTAATGGAGAAAGATTAATACTACTAACAGGGGTGGAACGACATAAATCATATTCTAATCATTATCGCCGCTATAAAATTGTTCCGGTCCAACAGTTGCTGTTAGCTTTGGATCAGAACAACGCGACAATTTGCTGTACTTGGGGTTTTAAAGTATTTAACAATACGCTCCAAGCCATTTCTCTAAGATTGTTAACAATCTTTTATTAAGTCCACATTTTTTTATAAGTTACCTAAATGTAATGTATTCGATATAATATGAGACGAAATTTTGGGTTACTTACTACGTTTTTTTAAAAATATACAGTAAGACTCCGCTTAACGCGGGAGATACGTTCCAATAAGTTCCTGCGCTATATGAAACAGCATTAAACACGGTCATCTTAATACGTAGATAATAGGCATAAGTGAAACAGAATCGAGAATAAAAAGTTTGTTAGTTTTTTTTAAATTTTGTAACATTTATTGTTAAATACTTTATCACATTAATTATTACTTATTGCCAATATTGATTTTTGTTCATGAAGCATTTATGAAAATCAAATAAAAGTTCGAGTAAGAAGTTATGTTTGTGATAAGGAAGGTTCCTCATTTGACATATTTTGTTTTATGTGAAGAAGTCGTCTAATTTCGTTAGCCTTTTCTGTTTCGTTTGCTAAGCTGTGGTCGATAGCAAGATGTTGCATCAATGACACTTTGTCTTGTCTTTGAACTTCTATCAACATTTGAATCATTTTGTATAAACTGATACATAATTTACGTTACGTCGGCGCAAATATTTCAGTTCCTGAAATCAATTTTTACGCAAATCAGTAGTTTTTTTACAGCGTTAAAAGAAAGAACAGACAAGTTACTTGCTCTTTTAAACTGGAGCCGATATGACTCCATAAAAATAGATTTTCTAGAAAAAAAAAACAACAGATCTTTCTGACAATAAGATTTTTTTAAAATCTTTTCCAGCATTGTTAGTGTTTAGAGAATTCACCTGGAAGATTTCAAACTGTTCGCCATTTTTTATTAATTTTTGATCCACTGTGGAATGGCAGCACTATTGACTTACGTAGTTTCCAAATTTTTTGTTATGTTTTTCGACATGTGGCCCACCGCGGTACGACAGAAACAGAGCACTGTTCCACGCAAACCTACTTATTTTCAGAATTTCTGCGACGTTTTTCGATATGTGACCCACCGCAAAACAAAAGTAAGAAAACGCTGTTGCTCGTAAACCTAATTACTTTCTGAACTTCAGCGACGGTTTTCCATATGTGGCCCACCGCGGAACGACAGCAACTAAACACTGTCCTGCGCAAACCTATAATTACTTTCAGAACTTCGGCGATTGCATTCGATATGTGGCCCACCGTGAAACGAAAGTAACAAAACATTGCTCCGCATAAACCTATAATCACTTTCAGAATTTCGGCGACGGTTTTCGATATGTACCCCACCGTCCAACGACAGCAACGAAACTCTGTTCCGCTCAAATCTAATTACATTCAGCATTTAGGCATGTAGCCCATCGCGTAACGACAGCAACGAAACTCCGTTCCGCTCAAATCTAATTACTTTCAGAATTTCGACGACGTTTTTCGGACATGTGGCCCACCGCGGAATGACAGCAGCAACAGAGCGCCGTTCCGAACCACCAAACAAACGTGCATCGGTGTGTGCGTGTGTCAGATGCACGGGTTCTGGGCACCCCTCTAATTGAAGCGCGGCTGCAACCCAACACTCCTGCAAGTGCACTGGGGGTAAACATTAACAGTGTGTTAGACTTTAGAGGTGTGTGCAAACTGCAAACATACCGTCGAACCATAAAGAAACAAATTACGTCACGAAAGTCCGGCACTTCCACCACGTATCATCTGCACCTCCACCATATTAGGCATCGGACTCAAAACAATGCGCTCGTCCACATTTTTTGGGGTTCCGTACCTCAAAACGAAAAAACGGAACCCTTATAGGATCACTTGTGTGTCTGTCCGTCCCACTGTCAAAGCCAATTTACGCCGAACTACTGGACCGATTGAGCTGAAATTTGGTACGCATATGTAAGTCGTAGACTGTAAGATGGACGTGTAACGTAAATAAATGAATTTTGAACATGGGGGTCATTTTTTGGAGGTAAATTAGAAAATTAAAAAAAAAAGTTTGGCAAACTGTACCGTGTGTCATATCAAATGAATGGGCTTGTAGTAAGGGTCTCAAATATATATATTTGTATAATTTTAAAATAAATAGTTTCCATGTTCGTGGAACTATTTAACGCAAGTCCAGTAACAATAAACTTTTGATTTCTGTCACCAAATGTCAGACCGTCAAATACAACGCGGTAAAGTGTTTAATATTCTCATGGGATTCTTCTAAGTTTAGTTTGAACAGGTCTAGTGTGTTTGTATTTTTTCTTCGTTACAACAAAAACAATCGATAGACTCTTCTTCCCATCCTCATTTTATCTCTGAACGACCCTCCAACATTTCTGGAATTCAGTGGTTGCTATCTGATGCACAGGCTATATGAGGGGACGCGCTATCATTTTTTACACAAGAACTCGCAGGACTAATTCCATTGTACAAAGGATGACAGGACATATTCCTTAAGGTATGTCGACTTATGAAAATAAAAGACCCGAGTGTCATATAAATGCTTTTATATTTATAGCGAAGAATATTAGAAAAAATGCATTCGCACTTAATCCTTGTTTGCGCGACGAAAATTGCGAAAATAACTCACATTAAATACTTTTTGTTCGAAATATGAACTCATAAAAATTATTGCCATTATTTTACGAAGCTTTGACGAAGCCAAACGAATAAAAAATATTTGAATTTAAAATTTCCTTTGTTGATTATAGACGGTTTTATCTCAACCATGTTTTTTCAAATCTTTATCAACAAAGTACGGGGTGGATATTGACATTGAATACTCTAAAGACGAGTTCAATAAGCCTATTTTTTCATGGATATGTACCATTCTTCCCATATCACTTTTAGCTAAGTTTTTACAGTTTATTTGATCTAAAACGATTTAAGATTAGATAAAAACGAGAAAAATTAGCACAAGTTTTACACTTGTACAGAAAAAATCAAATTTTAAAAAATAATTGAGTCAGCCAAATTTGTCCGTATTTTTAACACAAGTTTATAAAGAAATATTGACGAATATCACATTTTTAAGGCAAAAATATGCGTTTTTTGAAATTTTTATGCAGTAAGCCAAATTTTGTGCAGTTTAATGCTTAATCACAGCTAATAAAAACAGTAGGTATTAAAATTAAATTTGCAACGACAGTTCGAAATTTCCCGAGAGCATATTTTACGATCTGAGGGATTGTCACTTTAAATGCAATTTTAAGCACCAGATTGCTTTACTTATTGTTCTGTGCCACGGAGTTTTCCTTTTAATTTCCCAATATTTTGAAACGTTAAACAGAAAAATGTTTTCTATTTTTTTGAAGGCACCATCTGCCTGGGTTATTTGGATCTTAATTAATTCATATTTTCTCTTTATAATTGTGACTAATAAATTGTAAGTTAAGAACTGGGTAGAGTAGTGGTGACAACACTAGACTCGCATTCGGGAGGTACGGATTCGAATCCCGGCGGGGGCAGATGTGGCTGGGACTTTTTCCTACTGCCTCTCGCCGAGAAACGGTAATTCCTGTACCGGCCATCTTAATTGAGGTTTTCCATGGTTTCCCTCAATTAATTCCACATAAATATCAAGATGGTTCCTTATTCGAGGCCATAGCGGATTACCTATCAAACTCCCAGTTCAAAAATTACTTTTACTATCGTAATTTCCTATAATTCCTTCATTCGCCCATTGCTATTAGTTAAGTTGAAGTTTTAGAAATGTAGAAAATAACGGGAAGTGGTAAAATAGAAAATAGTAATGGTGCGAATGGCGTCTGTTATGACATAAAGTCGACAAACGGACGTTAAACGCATTATTATAAATTGTAAATTCAATTAATACTTTTCTCGGATTAGGATCTGGGAACAGGAGGCTTGTAATACAGAAGCTATATAAACAACGGCATCGCTACATGCTCGGCTATTCTGATGTTCAGTCTGTATGCGTTTTGTCTAGAGAAGTTTAAATAACATTGAAAGTTTAGCTGTTCGCAACCCCGTTCGCTCACTATTAAAGAATCAACCGCCCCCGTGGGGTTGACGATTTGTTTGAAAAGAGAGAGATGTTGTCACCACTATCGTCGCCGTCACCACAGTCACCCTTCTTGAATGATAACATTTTACTCCCTCCTCTCGCTCCCAGATTGACATCAGAAACATTCTCACAATAGACTACAAATTGTGTTACATACGTACTATTTGATTCGATAAACCTGTTCACAGGGTGTCGACTCGATTATATCGTATCTATCGCCTGTATCATCAAGGGCGGCCATCGATTTACACTGACAGGGGTGTCCACTACGGAAACAAAACAGGGAGTATAGCATTTTATGCAGAACGAAAATATATATCTTCAGTGGCGGATTTACCAGCAGGCTGAGTAGGCTGAAGCCTAGGGCGGCAGATTTTAGAGGGCGGCAAATGTGACTCAAAAATTTTCGTCTTTTTTTTATTAATCATTATTCATTACTATAATTTTTTTCTCCATGTAGGGTAAACAACTAGTCATTGGACAGAACACATTTTCATTAGCTATAATAAGAATAAGAACGATAGTAAAGCAGATTTGATTGACTTATAAAATGAGTCATTCAAATCTGCTTTAGTATCGTTCTTATTCTTATTATAGCTAATGAAAATGTGCTCTGTCCAATGACTAGTAATGTCGAATGACTAGTCATTTACCCTACCTAAATGTTACTAGGTCCACTCATACAATTGAATCAACGTGTAATATGTTTCAACATTTAAATATTTTTTTGTACAACGTCGTTTTTGTAATTAATATGATTGCGAACTAGAGTATCGAATTTCAGAGGTCAGTAGGGGCGGCAAAAATTTAATAACCTACTGGCGGCAAATTTGTAAATCGCCACTGTATATCTATATATCAATTACCGTGACGAGTCTTTTACTTGAGCACTCCTTTTATTCCACTCAGCATATCTTTAGGGTTCCGTACCTCAAATGGAAAAACACGGAACCCTTATATAGGATCAATCGCGTGTCTGTCTGTCCGTTCGTCTGTCACAGCTAATTTGCTTCGAAACTACTGGACCGATTGAGAAATTTGGTAGACATAGGTAAATCGGTGACACAAAGACGGACGTGTAACGTAAATAAATGAATTTTGAACATTGGGGTCATTTTTGGAGGGCAAATTAGAAAATAAAAAAAAAATTAAAAATATCAGGAAATTGGACAAAATTAAAATTTATAATCAATTTAGTGACGTTTCGGTTTGTTTATTAAACCTTCATCAGGTTTCTGAAACATACATAACAAGAAATTAAAAATAATATGTATCTGTTTCAGAAGCCTGATGAAGGTTTAATAAACAAACCGAAACGTCGCTAAATTGATTATTAATTTTAATTTTGTCCAATTTCCTAATACATATTTTTAAACTTAAAAAATTATGGATGATAATATTAATATTAAAAAAAAAGTTTTGCGAACTGTACCGTGTGACATATCAAATGAAAGGGTTTGTAGTAACTTTTTTTATAATTTAAAAAAATAAATATTTTTAAAGTTATTTAAGAAAATAGATGAAAATTGACATCGAAACTACCGAGCCTAAAATTTTGAAAAAAAAATGGAATATCGAGCCTCACCCTTAGTTTACAGGAGAACCTAAACAAACTCTGAAGTTTTAAAGTACTCACGGAAAACGGAATAGTACGGAACCCTCTTCTCGCGAGTTCGACTCGCATCTGACCGGTTTTTTCTATTGTCGTTTTAATGTAATTTCAATTGTAATAATTTGATGTTGACTTGTTTCATACATTTATGTCAAAGGAATAAATAAATAAACTAAATTAAACACTAAAGTCTGACAAACATTTAATGATTCGGTGAACTATTACAGCTATAGTTTCCGAAATTCAAGGCCAAATAATATAGTGGATCATGCAGTACCATCGACGCGCGAGTGTAACTCGCACTTGTTCGGTTTTTTAATTATTTATAATTTATATTATAAATTAAAATAAAAGTCGGTGTCTTTTTTCACGAAATAAATGTCAAGAAGCAATTTCAACAAAAAAAGTTTCTTGTTTCAAGCGTTAATAGATATAAATTAGTTACAACGTAAGTTCATTTGTACGTCGCCATTTAACGTTGTTAAATTCATTAAATTTAAACAATGACAAAGCGTTGCCACACTGAAGAAAATAAAATACCCTAGCACGCGATGATAAAAAGGAAACCGCCGACTTCGTGTAATCAATCAACTTTCCTCGGTCCTTCTTCAGTTCTCTTTTTATAAACGCGCCGAGGAAATTTTAGAGGTCAGACACGACATTTCTCTTCAACCATTCTTTTAAGTTTCCTTTTCAACAATAATTCAATGTCTTAAATTCTGTACAGTGCAACCGCGATAAGTCAAAAACTCTGCAAGTCGAAGAAAATGTCCAATTCCTTCCCTTCAAGCTGCAAAACTTCTATAAATCGAAATATAAATTTCCTTTACTCGAATTTGATAATTCAAGACCCATGGGCACAAAGGATGTGGGAGCCCCCATGTAAGGAGATCAAGACTATATGAATATTAAAACACATGATACAAGTTGTTAAAGTGAAACTCTTTTTTTCTGCAATAATGAAAACGATTAATTTAAATTAAATAAAGCATTTTCTGAATTTTTAACACGTTTTTATTAGCTTCGCCTGTATGTTTGTTTGTTTGTCTGTCTGTAAAGGAATCTTCGAACATGAAATTCAACTCCTTCAAAACGTCACATTAAACTAAAACTTTGCATACTTATCAAGAACCGATAACAATACAATAATTTAATAAGTTTGTCCCATTACCCTGACCAAAGCCCTGGTCACGATAATAAGACATAAGTTTGTCTTATGCAAAATAATTTGACAACAAAATTAGCTTTACTGTAAAAAGCGTGGAGTGCTTAATATCGGTAATACGTTTTTCATTTACTAGCTAATTGTAAACGTAGAGCTATTATGAAAATTTAGGTAGATTGCGCCCCACGCTTTTTACAGTAGAACTAATTTTGTTGTCAAATTATTTTGCATTTTTTAGTTCATAAAAGCGGGTTGTTTTAGTTTTTTTAAACTCTAATTTTAATTTATCAATAGAGGGTGCATTATTGATATTTATTTCACGAAATATATCGGGTTCTGTACTCATTATTGTTAAACTCGTTTGTGGAGGGCCCTAGGCCCGGGCCTCAAGTTCCGTTATGTAAATCCGACACTGTCCAGGTGACATTTTCAACAGAATTCGACTTAAAGCTTTCTTGAGTCTTAAGAAACCGGGGATCGTAATTTAACGGACATAATATGACGGTGACGACGTAATACAAACATGAGCATTGAAATACATGAATCTCGCTTTTTTACGTTACGGTGATGCCGCTACTACTGAAAAAACCACATTCATTTGTCTCTATGCACACGTTTTTTGATACGTCATTCACACGGTGAATTTAAAAATCAAATAAAAAATGCAGTATTTAAATATTTTTTTTGTGAGGAAGTTTAAAAAAAACCCGGGTCGCAGTCCAAAACCCTGCCGACAATATAGTGTATTTGCTAATACAGGCAGCGTGACTAAGTTGGTTTTTAGGCAAAATAAAAAATTTGACTCCTTAATACAGCCCTTAAAATAACATTTTTTTCTTAATTGCAATATTATTATTAATCAAACCTCTACACAAAATTATATACACCTTTCAATAAATATTTCAAAATCTGCAAACTAGGGTTTTCATAAAATTTGTAAATCCGGTCCTGTCGGGCCGTTTTTTTTCAAATTTTAGGGACATTTTTTAATTACTACTAGAGAGTTAAATTTCAAATTTGAAAGCATTCGGAAATTTTTTTCGGTATTTTGGGGCCCAAACCCTTTTTTAACCCCTAAAAACTACCCTTAAAATGGTCCGATTGGGCCCATTTTAAATAGGGTTCTTGCGGTGGTGGAGTACACAACATGTGGCCAAAATTTCGTTAAAATCAACTAACTCTTTCGAAAGTTATAGCGCACACACACACACACACACACATATATATATATATATATATAATATATAAACATTTTTAAAAATGGTGCCAAAGTGATTAGGAGGTTATGAAACGTCGAGAAATTTTGGTCCGACCCCTAGGTCCCGCCATTCGACCGACGCCAATAGTGTATGTTGCCATATGGCAAATACACTAACAACCATCGTATTTTATAAAATAAAAGACAGTTTTTTTTAATGTTTCTGTCAACGAATTGCGTGTATTTCTTCTTCTTCTTTTGATACAAAGAAGTAGTTTGTTGTCATCCAATGAAGTTTATTAGATTTAAAAGTTTTCAGAAGAATAAACCTGACAAGTTTTTTTCAATTTCAAAACTTCGAAAATAAAAATGCGATTTTAAACTACTGTCTTTAGATGATACATTTCTTTTTATTTTCACGTTATAGAATAAAACTTTTTAACTATTTATCTATACGTATATTTTTAACACATTAATCGCCATAATTATTAGTGTATTTGCCATAAGGCAACATACACTATTGGCGTCGGTCGGATGGCGGGACCTAGGGGTCGGACCAAAATTTCTCGACGTTTCATAACCTTCCAAACACTTTGGCACCATTTTTAAAAATGTTTATATATATATATATATATATATATATATATATATATATATATATATATATATATTTATATACGTATATATATATATATATATATGTGCGGGCAATAACTTTCGAAAGAGTTAATTGATTTTAATGAAATTTGGTTCACGTGTTGAAATCCATCACCGCAAGAAGCCTATTTAAAATGGGCGTAATCGGGCCATTTTAAGGGTAGTTTTTAGGGGTTGAAAAACGTTTTTGGGCCCCAAAATACCGAAAAAATTCTCAGAATCGTTTCAAAAACGAAATTTAACCCTCTGGTAGTAATTAAAAAGTTTTCCAGAAATTTTAATAAAATCGGCCCGACAGGACCGGATTTAAAAATTTTATGAAAAAACTAGTTTGCAGATAGTGAACTATTTACTGAAGTGTGTATATAATTTGGTATAGAGATTCGATTGATAATAATATTGCAATTAAGAAAATTAAGGAGTCAAATTTTTTATTTTGCCCAGAAACCAACTAAAGTTCGCATAATAAAGCCACACTGCCTGTATAAGCAAATACACTATATTGTCGGCAGGGTTTTGGCACTGCGACCCGGGTTTTTTAATACTTAAGGTTACTGAGTACCAGCTGTTCAATATGCTCCCTTTTTCACACGCATACTATTGTACGAGCAGTAGTTGGATGTGCACTTACATTTGGAAATATTTTTTTTTAACACAATGGTCTTTACTCTAATTGGAAAATTTTATTTTCTATGAAAAATCTTATTCAATCCTTAATGGTAATGTTTACAAAATAAACTAGAAATATGTACCATTCTTTCCATATGACTTTTATGCTGGGTTGCAGAAAGGATTGTCAAATAATTTGATTTGACAATGACCTTAGATTGTGAACATACATATTCCTCCATAAAAAAAGCACTGTAGACTTTTAAATCGATTCTGTTCGAAAAATAATTGATCGATTGTAATTATATTTTATTTAAACTGTGTATAAGTGTATTTAACATAGTAGTTTTTTGCATAATTTTTACTTCGAAACGACATTTTTCTACGTATTTTAATCAAAATTTGACATTAAAAACGAACTTTTTCTGTATAGATCAAGCATTTGTTTTTGTGTGAATACAATCTATAAATCTTGTACATGACAGGGTGTTTGAATACGACATTGCTCTTGCATGTCTGAAAACTGTAATTATATTATCACAATCTAAGGTCATTGTTAAATCAAATTATTTGGCAATCCTTTCTCCAACCCAGCATTAGTCAAGTTTTACAGTTTATTTGATCTAAATAAAAGATTTAAAATCAGATGAAAACGAGAAAATTAGCATATGTTCTGTACAGAAAAAAATTACTGAGCAAACCAAATTAGTCAGTATATTAAACATGCGTTTGTAAAAAAAAACTTAAAGTTGTTAATTTGCCTTCTCGTGATTTGAAATATTGACGAATATCACTTTTTTTTAATCAATTTTTAGGACAAAAATATGTTTTTTGAAATTTTTAAGCAGCAAACCAAATTTTGTTATGCTAACAAAACAACAAAACAGTAATACAATGAATTTTGCGACCACAGTTTGAAATTTCCCGAGAGCATATTTTACGATCAAAGGGATCAGCACATTTAAAGAAATTTAAATGTATTGTTTGTTTTGCCGTACAAAATATATTTTCCCAAAGGCAGACGGAAATAAACCGAAAATATAACTTTTATAATATATTATACGTTATAGTTTACGGTTGTTGAATTAGTTAAGTAATCTAACTTTTCTCAATTTCCGTCTGCCACAGTATATAAGATGATCTGAAAACTTTTCCCGCGAAAGGCAAAATTTATGTACAAGTCTTATATTTTTCATGATATAAAATCATTATAAAACGTTATTTTTCAAAGTGATTTATGGTAGGCACTCATAAATAAAAAATTGTCACGTTAGCGTTGGCAAACGCAATGTAGATAAAATCAGAAATAAAAATCTATTATCGTTGATTTTTGCATTAGCTGTTTTCATAAAGAACTTGTTTCGGAGAACACCTTTCTTGCAATAAAACAAACCGAGAACACGACGAACAATATTTATTCTACAGCGTACACTTAAATTCTAAACGAAACCATGTTACATTTAGTTCATTTTTTTAAGCGACAAAAACGCAACCAAATTGTGTAAAATTCTTATTTTTCTGATTTCCTGTAAAGACATTTATGTATCTTAAATACAGTAACCATTAATTAAAAAAATGGTGCGTGTACTTAAAATTATTATGTACTTCAATTGTTCGTAATTTTAAACGTCAGATTCAAGCTGTTCATCCTTGTCTTATTATTTTGCGAATCAAAATGCAACACAGTATAAGCTTCTGTCCTTGACAGTTTCATGTAATTTAGGGGACAAACGAACTTTCCCTTTATTTGTTTATTAGTGTATTTGCCATATAGCAAAATACACTATTGGCGTCGGTCGGATGGCGGGACCTAGGAGTCGGACCAAAATTTCTCGACGTTTCATAACCTCCTAAACACTTTGGCACCATTTTTGAAAATGTTTATATATATATATATATATATTTGTATATATATATATATATATATATATATATATATATATATATATATATATATATATATATATATATATATATATATATATATATATATAAGCGTATATATATATATATATGTGTGTGCGGGCAATAACTTTCGAAAGAGTTAATTGATTTTGAAGAAATTTGGCCCACGTCTTGAAATCCATCACCGCAAGAAGCCTATTTAAAATGGGCCTAATCGGGCCATCTTAAGGGTAGTTTTTAGGGGTTGAAAAATGTTTTTGGGCCCTAAAATACCGAAAAAATTCTCCTAATCGTTTCAAAATTGAAATTTAATCCTCTGGCAGTAATTAAAATGTGTCCCTAAAATTTTAATAAAATCGACCTTACAGGACCGGATTTAAATATTTTAAGAAAGACTAGTTTGCAGATATGTAGTGAATTATTTACTGAAAGGTGTATATAACTTGGTATAGAGGTTCGATTGATAATAATATTGCAATTAAGAAAAAAAAATGTTATTTTAAGGGGTGTATTAAGGAGTAAAATTTTTTATTTTTCCCAAAAACCAACTTAAGTTCGCATAATAAAGCCACACTGCCTGAATAAGCAAATACACTATATTGTCGGCAGGGTTTTGGCACTGCGACCCGGGTTTTTTTTGTTTATTCTACTTCCCCTCGATTTCTAGCATTTTGCAAACAGATACGTCGCTAAAGACGTTCAAAAATTCTGCGTAGAAAAGTTCTTTGACGTTTTTCGATCCGACGTAGCGTATTCTAAGCTTTGTTCATTGTGAATCGAGCTTAATATCGTGCAAGCGGAACACATCGGATGTAATGCGAAACTTGAATCGATCTTTCGGCACACGCAGCTTACATAATACAAGAGCCTGGCGTCATATCAGAGGTAATATATTTCAACCAGAGAATATTTTTTCAATATTTCAATATTACCGTCGTATCTACGTGTTCGTATCTAAATTGCCCGGTTTCCATGGCAACACAACATGCCGTCATGAAATATTTAAATCTTCAAATAAGCCACGACTTGTTTGACATCCAATATTCTTTAAAAGATACGAAGATGGATGCGATAACTCGTTCTTACTTGTTCAGTTATTTTAGATTACGACAGGGGGAGGTCTATACGTCGTACGGATAAACATTTTAGCCGAGCGGCGTATAGTAGTGGTGAGAGCATCAGACTTGCATTCGAGAGGTACTGGGTTCAAATTCCGGCGGGGACAGATGGGGCTAGGACTGTTTCCTACTGACCTCTCGCCGAAAAACTGTAATTCCTGTACCGCTCATCGTGTTGAGGTTTTCCATGGCTTACCTTAATTAATGCCAGGTCGTATAAACATTTTAGCGAGAGATGTAGAGTAGTGGTGAGAGCACTCGACTCGCATTCAAAAGGTACTGGGTTCAAATTCCGTCGGGGACAGATGGGGCTGTGACTTTTTCCTGCTGCCCTCTCGTCGAGAAACGGTAATTCCTGTACCGGCCATCTTGTTGAGGTTTTCCATGACCTCCCTTAATTAATTCCAGGTAGTATAAACATTTTAGCGAGCGATGTAGGGTAGTGGTGAGAGCACTCGACTCATACTCAAGAGGTACTGCGTTTAAATCCCGGCGGGGACAGATGGGGTTGTGACTTTTTCTTGCTACCCTCTCGCCGAGAAACGATGATTCCTGTACCGGCCATCTTGTTGAGGTTTTCTTCCCTTAATTAATTCCAAGTCATATAAACATTTTAGTGATGACAGCAGTCAACTCATATTCAAGAGGTACGGGATTCGAATCCCGGTGGGGGCAGATGTGGCTAGAGATTTTTTCTGCTGCTCTCTCGCCGAGAAACCGTAATTCTTGTACCAACTATCTTGTTGAGATTTTCCATGGTTACCCTCAATAATTCTAAATAAATACCGAGATGGTTCCTTTTCCAAGGCCATGACCTGTCAAATTTCTATGCTTCGTAGTTATCTACCTTATTCTAATTTCCTATAATTGCACATTGCTATGAATTAAGTCGAAGTTAACTTAGCAAAAATAACGGGAATTAGTTTGGTAGATGGAAGAATCTATGGGCTACTCAAATATTGCTTCTACCTTCCATAAATAGGGCCGTTTTTAATCTGTTGGAAGCCCTGGGCACTTTACGATAATGGGCTCCCTATGACTATTACGGAAGACTATTTTTTCTTTAAAAAAAGATTAGTTACTAAGCAAATCAATAACTAACAAATACGTTATTAAAAATATATCGATATATGATATTTCTCGGCAGTATCGGTTATCGAATGCTGATTTGGAACTAGGGGGCCCCATCGATCGCGGGGCCCTGGGCACGTGCCCAGAGTGCCCAGTGGAAAAGAGGACTCTGTTCATAAATAATATTGATATTATTGATTGATGCTATTAATAATAATCATCATCATGTTGACGATCTACCCAACTAGAAATTTTAGTTAGGCAGTGATTAGGCCCGAATAAGGCATGTCAAATTCCAGACTTGCGCCAACTGAGGCCGAGTCACGGAAATAACGCAGTTGTGAGTCCCCGTCTAATTTGGCTTCACAACCGAATTTGGAATTTTGTCGGCATGTCAATTTTCGTTCTGCCTCATGTGGATCTGATAAGGTGCAAATTAGGCAGAAAAGGTTAGTTCGGCTGTAATCGATTCTTTGGCATGCCTTACTAAATTTCTAGTTGGGTATATGTGATTTATGATCATGCTATATGATGCGGTTTTTCAACGCAGTCCCCGAATAACTGCAGACTGCATAGTGAATAGCGGTTTTAAAAACGTATAGAAAAAAGAAAACAAGATATGTTCAAAAAGGAACGACATACATAAATGTCCAATAACATTTCACCTCGGAAGCGTTTTCTTCCAGACACACAAAAACTTAACTAGTTACAGAAAGTGTGGCTGAGACGTAAGAATGTATGTCGGTTTAAATTTATAAAAAGTCTTATTTTAGCTAGGAATGTTGTGAAGATAGTTATGCTTAACTAACCATGAATATTATAAAACTGTCACATCAATTAACAAACTTTAAAACGGACTCCATTTTTCTGTCAGAGCAGTTTTTGTGTTTCGTTTTTCAAAATTAAAAATATATTTATACTAGTCGCTACCCGGGGCTCCGCACGCGATTGAGATAAAACACGGTAGCGACAACGGTAGTAGAGCCTTCGGTTCCACCTGGTGTCTTCTAGTGGTGAATTAGAACAAAGTGGATAGAAAAATCTTCTCCATGAAAAAATACATATATGTGCCAATTTTTGTAGTGATCGGTCAAACGGTGTCTATTAATCTCAAACAGACAAATATCCATTTTTATAATAAATAAAATTAATATATCATATGGATTTCGAGTATAATTATCAATAAAATATAATGATATATTATGTATATAATTGATGGCCCCGGCCCAAAAAATAAATTTATATTTACGGAGCTTTCGTACATCAAAAAGGGGGTATAAAAATTTTAATTTTTGAAGATAGCCATGTGAGTTATCCATGAATAGCCCTCATCGAGTAGAGTAAGACAGTTTTTAATGTTTTTTTTCAATTCATAATGGCTACGTGGGTCTCGTACAAAGTGGTACTGTGCCCTCTGGTTCTATTTGGAAACTAATTAAATAAAAAACATAAAACGCGATCGATATGTAGTCTTCATGACAAAGACTATACTGACAATAAGTTTTATTAAAATCGGTCCAGCTGTTTCAGTGAGTGTAATTCACGAGATATACCTAGTAGCTGCAAATACGGAACCCTCGTGTACAAATAACAGTTTTTTTTAAACCCTAAACACTATTAAGAAAACCACGGTAGGTTATAGCTACGGTTTTGCTACCATTGTTAAGAAACATTCATTGTTACAATGCAATATTAGAAAAAAATTAGTTTCGAACATTGTCACCGTCTGGATTCAAACCCAAAACTTCCCACCATCGCGGCGGAATGAGTGACATATCCAAACAATCATTATTCCTCACATAGCATATGTGTAACAGTTTTCCACACCATGAGAGAGCTAATTTTTGACTAACGCTAGACATGAACCCTTACAGTAGTGAGAGTTTATGAGTGAATCAAAGATGAAATTATTACCATTTATTAATCAGATCTAAATTACAGAATATTTTTCTATTAAAAAAATTCTGAGCATTAGCAATATTTAATATACATACGGACATTGTAGAAAATCGACTCCATATCACAGCAAAGTTCGTTTTCAATCATTTTGGATTTGTAACTTGATTCACGAACAATTAAAACAAAAGCGTATCGCGTTCAATTACGATATAAAATGATTAACGATACGCTAAACAAAAGAGTACGATCACTCGAACGCTATATATAGAAAAAACAAAAACAGTACGATGTTGTGATTGAAGAAAAACAAGGAGTTTTCAATTAAGACACAATAGAAAGAAATCGTCGGTTTGTATTAAGAGCGATTGTCACGTTCGCTAAGCAAAGCCCGACACAAACTGGTTTTGGTTAGAGGACAGAGCTTTCGAAAGCTTTCGACGACAGCAAACACACACACACACACACACACACACACACACACAAACGCACACATGTGTCGTGAATAGCGCACCAATACGTCGTCAGTTGTTTGATGCTGCTCGGGGGATGAGAAAATAGTGGATGTAATGATATAAAGTACGATTTATAGTTATACTAGCTTGTACCCGCGACTATGCTCGCTTTAATCCGTTTATTCCCGAGTTTTGTATAAATAGTATATTTATTTTGTCTAAATAGTATTTCATAACAGCAATTTTTTTAAATACGTGTTTTTTAGTGTATTTGCCATATGGCAACATACACTATTGGCGTCGGTCGGATGGCGGGACCTAGGGGTCGGACCAAAATTTCTCGACGTTTCATAACCTCCTAAACACTTTGCCACCATTTTTAAAAATGTTTATATATATATGTATATATATATATTTATATATATATATATATATATATATATATATATATATATATATATATATATATATATATATATATATATATATATATATGTGTACGCGCAATAACTTTCGAAAGAGTTAATTGATTTCAACGAAATTTGGGCCACGTGTTGAAATCCATCACCGCAAGAAGCCTATTATAGAAGGCTATTCTAAGGGTAGTTTTTAGGGGTTGAAAACTGTTTTTGGGCCCAAAAATACCGAAAAAATTCTCCGAATCGTTTCAAAATTGAAATTTAACCCTTTGGTAGTGATTAAAAAGTGTCCCCACAATTTTAATAAAATCGGCCCGACAGGACCGGATTTACAAATTTTATGAAAACACTAGTTTGCAGATAGTGACTTATTTATTGAAGGGTGTAGACGTTAGATTGATAATAATATTACAATTAAAAAAAAAATGTTATTTTAAGGGGTGTATTAAGGGGTTAAATTTTTTATTTTGCCCAAAAACAAACTTAATTTCATATAATAAAAGTATAAAACCACACGGCCCTATACAAGCAAATACACTATATTGTCGGCAGGGTTTTGGCACTGCGACCCGGGTTTTTTCTGTTTAAAATAATGCAGGTTGGAAAACTTTATGAACATTTTTATCAACATCATTACAATTTTTTTTACACGCTTGTTCCAATTTTCGAACACTAGGGCAAACCTGCAGAGTTTCAATTTTGGAACACTGAGAAAAAATGGGTTAATGTTGATACAGGAACTTTTGTATTAGTTGAAACGCTGCATGATAAAACAAAAACTGTCTATTTTACACTATACACTACAGAAGTAAAACTGGTTTAATTGTAAGAAAAAAACACGGAAAAAAGTGGATGTGTGTTTGAAGTTATACTTCTTTGGCGTAAAACTAACCTTTAATACGAAAATAATTTATTGAAATAAAATCTTCAGAAAAGTTAATTAATCTCATATGCTTAAAAACAGTTCGAAAGTTTTATTTTGATTTTTACTTTTAGAATCAGTCCATTGAATAATAAAAAAATAGGATATTATAAATTTCGCTGGATTGTAATCAAAGATTGTAGTCGACTCTAGTATATTATTATATAGTTTCCAGATGGCAGAAAGTGCATTGATTTCGTTCATCTGTCATTTCAGTCTGTGCCTCTTATGGCCAACTTCATACTGTCGAATTTTTCTTAGCTGAGAGCGCGCAATGTTGACCGTACAGATAACTCCGGAAGCTTAAAAGATATTTTCGAACGAAAAGCTGATAAAAACGAACGGTTTTTTTTATTCACTTTCCACAAATGCGAAAAATCTGATAAAAAACAAAATATGTACTTTAAAAATGTTTTCTGTTTGCAGTTGTGTTGTGTCATTTCGATTTGCGCAAACACATAAACGTAAATCGTACTTATGGACATTATAGGCGACATGTATACCAATAACAACGCTAGAGTTCTGATGTTGGCAGCATTGCTGGGACGCCAGACGTCGCGACGGTGTGGCTGGCGTCGGTCGCCGCCCTCGCAGCTTCAACGGATGGATCATCATCACGGGGAAACCCATTGCTTTGTTTATCGCAGAGATCTTCAATAGTTTCTTTACCAATGTATCAACTTAAGTGTGTTCTTGTCCTTTTCTAAGCTCGCGAAATTTATATATTGTTATCTCTTTTTAGATACAAATGGCGGTTGAGATATTCAGCAAAGTGTATTAACTGAAAACTTGCGTTTTTCTTTTATCTTTGGCAAAGCCGTGTTTACAACGATATGTATAAAGAAGTTTTACGAAAAACACTTATCGACTTACTTAAATAATTCACAGGGAACTCTACTGGTCGACCCTTAAGCCCTCCGCACACGGGTCGACTGTTTCGCAGCCTGAGTTTCAAACCACTTCAGGATGCGACAATATAGGGAATATGCATGTATTTTTTTTATATTTTTAATTCACTTTTTACATCGTTATAAAATAGTAAAAAATATAAATACTGTTGGAAATGCTCGAATAATTTTTTTAAATAATATTTAAAACATCACTTAAATTTGATCTGTTTGAACGCCGCCATTTTTCGCGGGCCTTGAGTGACGTCAAAAGCCACGACCAGTGTTTGTTGACTATAAGTTTGACAGATACTTTTGGTTCTTTTATAGAAATTTTCAGTTTTAAAAGTTATTATATATTATATTATATTCAGACACCATAGAAACAGCGACGCCTATAAATCCGATAACGTGGTATTTGACGTTCGACCTATGGTGATGCGTTTCGCAAATTCGAATTTCCCTCGCATATTTTGCATTTTTTAATTAATATTTTATGCAATTAAAAACAAACTAAAAAACCCGGGTCGCAGTGCCAAAACCCTGCCGACAATATAGTGTATTTGCTTGTATAGAGCCGTGTGGTTTTATACTTTTATTATGTGAAATTAAGTTTGTTTTTGCGGGCAAAATAAAAAATTTAACCCCTTAATACACCCCTTAAAATAACATTTTTTTCTTAATTGTAATATTATTATCAATCTAACGTCTACATCGAATTAAATACACCCTTCAATAAATAAGTCACTATCTGCAAACTAGTGTTTTCATAAAATTTGTAAATCCGGTCCTGTCGGGCCGATTTTATTAAAATTGCGGGGACACTTTTTAATCACTACCAAAGGGTTAAATTTCAATTTTGAAACGATTCGGAGAATTTTTTCGGTATTTTGTGGCCCAAAAACAGTTTTCAACCCCTAAAAACTACCCTTAAAATAGCCCGATTAGGCCCATTTTAAATAGGCTTCTTGCGGTGATGGATTTCAACACGTGGCCCAAATTTCGTTGAAATCAATTAACTCTTTCGAAAGTTATCGCGCGTACACAATATATATATATATATATATATATATATATATATATATATATATATATATATATACATATATATATAAACATTTTAAAAAATGGTGCCAAAGTGTTTAGGAGGTTATGAAACGTCGAGAAATTTTGGTCCGACCCCTAGGTCCCGCCATCCGACCGACGCCAATAGTGTATGTTGCCATATGGCAAATACACTAATAAGGAAATAATGGTTCAGATATAATTTCAGGACAATATGGATTAAGGGAAAAAAAATCAATTCAATTTAATCCAAATGCATATTCCCTATTGTGCAATCGGTTTGCAATCGACTGAGGTTTTTGGTCCGTACACTTAGCGCAAATCAATCTGAATTGATAAACATGGTTGCTCCCACCCAACAGAAAGACATTTTAGCGACACCATGCAACTGAAATTGTTTCTCGATCTGCATACACAGTCGCACACGACAAGTTTGAAACTAATTTCAAATCGGTCGACCCGTGTCCGGCACTCCATTCTCTGACGTACGAACGGTCGCAGAACGATCGCATCATGAAGCGGTTTGAAACTCAAATTACAAAATAGTCGACCTGTGCGCGGAGGAACTCAGGTCTGCATGACCCTAGGGTGCCGAATTGGCACTACTAAATAAAAAAAACAAAAAACAAAAAAAAAACAAAGGAGTTTTGGACATTCTAATTAACTTCTAGATGAGTTGAGGATTTGAAATTAACAGTGTAGAAGCATTATCTAGTCCTTAAACAGAAGAGAAAAATCCAATTCTTTAATCTAAAAAGTGTGAAGCCGCGATATTAAGAAAATTAAAATACTAAAACGACTCGTGTGATTAAAGGGCGTTTTTGCTAGTAACGAAGTAACAATAATAATAATCATTAATTTCCAAAAGATCTACAAAAATGCTTGGATTGTCATACAAAGAAAAGACATCGCTTATTTTATAAAAAAAAGACTGTAAATAACTACCGTTTAAGAGCTAGTATTACAGAAAATAGTCATTTGCACTATAAAAAGACAATTATAGTATCAGCTCTTTTATAATGCAAGTAGATTAGACAGGATGTGAAATATTACTGTTTTAACAACATAATTTAAATAACTAGCTCATAACTCTCTTAACATATTTGATTTTATTTTAACATTTAATTCTAAATTACTGTATATTTTTGTAAATCCTGAAGAAGATACAAATTGTTGCCGAAACGTAGATCATTAAAGAGAGCAAATACTAAATTGTTATCTTATGCCTCACTTCCTGTTTAATCTACTTATAAAAAGACATTTTAATTAAGAATATTTTGAGAGCTTGTTTAAATTTCGTAGTAACCGCTATTCTTTATCTCTCTGGACAAATAAGTAGCTCAGCAACTTGATATCTTACCTTAATTATTTTACGAGATGGGATTTTAGAACATGGGGAATATGTGATTGCAGTTTGATGCAAATAACAATTAAATTTAGTGTTTCGACATTTTTAAGACCTCTGGCTTGCATAGAATGTTACCTATACGACATGCTTATATCGGAATGTTCGCTATGTTTAATAGCGTATTTCTCGGCAACATCAACAGTAAATACTACTTTCAAATAATGTTATGTCCTGCCTGCACACTTTAAATTCGCCTGTTAAGCTTTTAAAATACGAATTTCGTTGGGGTGATAGATATAGTAGATTATAGACGCTCAATAATGTAGTGACAATGTGTGTAAATGTATGACAATAATTATATTTAGCATGGTTGGCTTTTGAAAGATACGATTTGTGGAATAAGAGGGTATTATCTTTGGAAGAACATTGGACATTTCGTAAGAGTACAAATTGGGTCGAGGTATCTGTAAGACAGCTATACTCAAAGTGTGCTCTGCGGAGTCCTGGGGCTCCGCTAGACCTCCGCAAGGGCTCCATCGAAATAATATCAACCTAAAGAACGAAACACTGACTTAAACAGTTGTTCAAAAATAAAAAAAAACAACTTCATAACTCCCATTAAATGGAAACAATTTTATCAATTTCTTGTGGAATCAATAGAGTGTTAGGTATGATTTTCATTAAAGAATGAAAAACCCGGTTTTGCTTATTTTAGGGCTCCGTAAAATATTTAGGGTTCCATCGCCAAAAAAAAATGACAACCGCTGTATATCACTAGCATTTTTATAAACATGTATTCTGGGTTGCAGAAAGCATTGTTAAAAAAACTGATTTGACAATGACCCTAGACTTATGATTACAGTTTTTATAATGCCGGTGTACTCTAATGTCGTTGCGAAAATTCCTGTCATGTAGAACATTAAATCGTACAAAAACAAATAATTAATCTGCATACAAGAAAATCGCTTTTCAAGATAAATTTTGATCAATATGCGTAAAAAAATGTTGTTTCGAAATCGAAATTGTGCAAAAAACTATGTTAAATACACACATACACAGTTTAAAAAAAATATCGTTTGGATTGATCAATTAGTTTTCGAGTCGGACCAACTTAAAATGCTACAATGCTTTTCTTATGAAGAAATATACATGGTCACAATCTAAGGTCATTGTCGATTCAAATTTTTACAATGGCGCCATATAAGGGAGTTTTGTGCAGTCTTAACATGAAAAGCTGAAATTTAACGACATAAATCTAATTTACAAGTAGGACAATTTGATTAATTTACTAATACAATAATAATGCGTGGTAATAAGGGTTTAATTAAACCAAAACAACTGAAATACGAACATGTTGCCAGTTTTTTATAGGTCGATGCTCAAAGAAACTAATAAACTTTGTTTACACATTGAAATAACGTATTTTATTGCAACCCGAACTATAAAAGTATACCCAAATAAAAAAAGGAAAAACGTACTGTTATTGAAATTAAGACATTCTCTCTAACCAGAAATATTTTACCGATACATCAGAAATACCGACGGATATTGAAATCCAACGAAATCCTTTAAAATTCATGAAGATTTAGCATCCGAAGGCAGTGTGCTTGGTTGAAGTTATAATCGTGATTTATGAAAGTGCTGAAACGAATAGATTCAGTAGACTTGTAGCTTTAAAATGCTACAAATTTTCAATGTTATTTTTTCGATTTTTAAGAGTTGTGTAGCATTCGAAATAAAATCACGATCAAATGGAGATCACCACTGCAAAACTTTACCGCTAGGGGCGCCAGCTATATAATGATCTCCGTCTGTGAACAATTCATAAGCTAGATGTGCAAAATAAGTTTACTTGAAATAATAAATCATTGACAAGGCCGATGTGCTTTGTTTACCAATTTTCAAATTATAGATGTTTAGTATTTCCAAAGGATCTGGAACTGGAATATAAGTGGTGGTATGCTATCATAAGGGAAAAAAATTACTATAAATGCTATGGCAATAGTTTGCAAAACCCACTTTACGAAAGAATATTTTGCCATAGAAAAACTAATGATATTTATTTAAATTATGCTTATAATATTAAATTATCACAGACTAGGAATGACCACGTAGATTTGGTATTTATTATACTCCATAGTGAAAATCAATAATAACTAGGTCGTTATGCACCTGCTGCCATCTACGTTACGTTTGCCATGTACCCATGTCTATTCTTTCAGCGTTTCAGTGACACCTATGTTTATTTAAAATTCTATCAGGTCACGTTTATTCTCTTGTTGACTTTGTAAACAAACAAATGTGTTTGAAAGGCTCTTCTATATTGGACTGAAGCCCAACAAATATTATTAAGAGGCTGCACAGAGTGCGGATTTTTCATTTCCTGTGAAGTGAGTGAAGCTACGAACAAACAATAAACCTGTGTCATTGAACTGAATAAAAATTAGTTCAGTTATTGTGGAGAAACACTGTGAAGCTTCACAGAGAGTTAAAAAAAGCTTATAATTGCAAGAATTTGGCCCTGCGTTGGGCGCCAAATTCTTACAATTACAATTCTTAAGAGATATTTTCAATTTCTTTTGCAACATTATACAGTACAATAAAGTATTTTTAAATCAATATTTTCCATTATAAAAATCGCCTCAAGCAAAACCTTCAATTAGAAAAAAAGATTGAGTGATCGTGGGAGTTTGTGGGCTCAAGTATGATGTTTGAGGTTAATATTAAAAGAGCGATTCTTTGAAATGAATGTACTTTGAAGCACATCCGCCCTGAAGAAAATCTATATTAGTTTCTGTTTTCATGACCAGAAGAAATATAAACCATGCCTTGTTTAAGATCTTAAAAAAAAGTATAAAACCGATTGTCTTACAAAATTAGAATTCTTCATTGAATGTCTTTATATAAATAAAAGAAACTTTTAATGAGTGCAAATAATAAAAAAACTAAATAAAACTTCTAAGGCACAAATCCAGCAAAATACTGAACTTGAAACTTTGGTAGGAAGTTTTGTACACCGTGGTTTCAATTAAGTAATAAAACTTTTTAACTTCGCAGTAATTACCCAGCTCTAGCCACAGTTGATTACATTTAGTACTTAGATAAAGTTTAATTAGAGATTACAAAATAAGATTTATTCGTAATTATTACACTTAATCCAGGATTTTCTTTCGGTCGGCTTTATACCATAGCCAAATATTTTAGTTATAAAAAATCATTATTGTTTTTTTTAAACATCAGAACTCCAAAATATTTTTTTGCACACCCTCTCATATAAAATAGCTACTGGCTAGCCCGTTTAGCAATTAACACTCGTGTTTTGATCTAAAACAAATACAAGCAAACTTAGCAATCCAACACTAATTTTCAAAAGCGATCTGTCAGCCACCATTAATTTATAGCATAAGAAGAATAGAGATAGCAAAGCAGCACAAAACAGGCGTATTTTTCGTAAATAATCCAATAGACTGCAAATGGCTATAATGGTTCAGTCAGAAATATTACAAATATACTTATTATAATGTAAAAATTATATATTTTGCAGGAGATACGTCCAAAAAATGTAGTATATATCTCGGTTATGGTGATATTTTTGTTCGTGTGAATGTTTTAACTCGCTGAAACTCATTTCAACATAATGTCACTTACTATCCCAAAATAACTTTCATCACACACTAGATGCATAAATTAAGACATAGAACAAACATCTAGATCTAAGTAAAGAGAAACGCCATATAAACAACGACTACCTAACGATTTCGGCTTTAAAATTTCATAAAAATACAAATAGGAAAAAACATCTTGTTTACTTTCAGCGCTGTTCTAGATTGAAGTTGTTTGTAAAAATGAGAAAACAATTTTTTCAGTTTTGACGTAACAAATTCAGGAAAAACACCCCTTAAATCAAATTCTATCGACAAGTGAATAAGAACGGACAAAAGGTCAAGAACTGAATATACTAATATTTTGATAAATCACCGTTGCATTGCGAAGATCAAGGAAAACCCTTGACGAGTTTTCGTGTATTGCTGAGGAAAACTGGCGCCAGGAAAATGGTCGATATATAACATCCAGTGGCGTATTCATATTTTTGTCGAGCTTTATTTTCTTGCAGTTCGAAAAAAAACCGATCTAGTGAGAGTTTCGCAAGGTTAGTAGAGTACTATAGGCTGGGCGTAAGAGGTTATAAAAGCGGTCACGTCTGCGATTAGTTAAATCGATTGCTTACGTCATCAAAATCCTTAGCTTGATTCTTCTATTATAATGAACGTTTGAAGGTTTCAAGGTCTACTATCCCCGCCCTCTTTTCCGTCTCGTCTAGTCACACTTTCAACAATGTTAACTTCCAACCTATAATATTCTATTAATCCTATAATTTACTTGGCACTCAAGATTAATAGACTACTATATCGGTTGGGCGTAAGAGGCTATAAAATTGGTCACGTCTGTGATTAGTTGAATCGACTGCTTATGTCATTCGAAAACCTTGGCTTGATTTCTCAATTATAATGAGCGTTTGACAGTTGAAAAAAAGGTCTCAAGGCTACTATCCCCGTCCTCTCTCCCGTCTCGTCGAGTCAAACTTTTAACAATGATAACGTCCGACTAATTAGATTAGATTAGAAAGGAGGGCGAGAGGGTTTTATTCCTCGTCAACACCGCGTCCTTGATAGATCTATTGTGTAGCCCAGACTCATTTATAGGTATCTCTATGAGATTAAGGCTTTTGATAAAGCCTAGAATTGCTTTGAGATCTGTGTCCCATACCTGATCAGGTGTTGGAAATGGATCATTGAGGTGACGGAGTCTTCGCTTCATGACTGCTTCACATTTACAAAGCAGATGCTCCGATGTTTCAGGAGCCTCCAGACAGAAGCGACATGACTCGATGTCTATTACGCCAATTTTTTTAAGGTGATACCTCAAAGGGCAGTGACCTGAAAAGAGCCCTGCAATTACGTCCGACTAATAGTATTCTATTAATCTTGAGCCTCATTCATATAAATGCAAGGGGGAAGTGAAACTTCTTTAGGGTTATGAACTCGTTTCATTGATGCATTACGAAGGTTTATCTTATATTGAGTTGTGACATACAGACAGATAACGAAGTAAAATCAAAAGGGTTGAGTTTTTCACTCTTTTGGTATGAAACCCTACAAATAAAACAACTAAACAATTAGAGAAAAGCAAATAAATCGCTTTAATTTATTTAATTTCGTGTAAAAACATATTAGGACTAATTAGTTGATAAAAATCAGTCTTAAATTTAGTTAAAATTATGAACAGAAAGATTTTATATACAATAAATTTTTATAAAATAAAAAGTTAATAATTTGTATTTTATAAATTTTATAAATTACAGTTAACTTTTTGTAAGCTTTTAGAGCGTTAAAAACTTTAAATTATACAGGACATGTAAGCATTATACTGTTAAGCTTAAAATAAATGAACACGCAATTGGTCTGACCTTTTTATATAAACAAAGCCGTTTCTGCTTCATTCTGATTACATAAAAAAATATAAGAAGTAGAAAAGGAAGAAAAATTATCGATGTGATTTATGTTTTAGTATGCGTATTTTTATTATTTTTTACATTAAAATTTAATACCGTTTTCTTGTAATGTTGTCATAACATGATTATATTTTTATATAAAACAACAAAACCACTAAAAATCCAACTAAACTGATTCATTGAGTATTAAGCAAGCCACCTATAGCAAGCTGAAACTAATATTATAATCGGTATCCATCACTGACAAAAATCTTAAAATAATTTCAAAATTTTGATTTAATCCTTTAGTTGTAATTAAAAACTACCCCTAAAATTTGAATAAATTCAGCTTGACAGGTCCAGACTTCTATAAAAACACTTGTTTGCAGATAGAGAATTATACTTACTGTAGACTGTATATAATTTTGTTTGAATTGATAAAAGAGACACTAAATATTGAAATTAATGAACAAATATTGTTTTAAAGGATGTATTAACTATTAAGGAGTTAATTTTTTTATTTAATAGTCACACTGCCTGTATTAGTTAACACACTATATTGTCGGCAGGGTTTGGGCACTGCGAGCCGGGTTTTTTTTCTTAGTTACGAAAACATTTATATCTTTTAATCGTTTGTCTCAAAACAGTGAACATATAATAAAGTCACACTGCTCGTATTCATACACTATATTGTCGGCAGGGTTTTGGCGCTGCGACTCGGTTTTTTTTTCATTTATGTACAGCCAGCGGCCCGGTTCGACTTTGCCTGGATTTGTAAATTACCTATTAATCTAAATTAAATGGTGTAAAGGGCAATTTTGGTCTAAATTGAATACTTAATATAACTAACATATTTATTTAAATAAAGATTAATACATCTTGAGGCCATGGCCGATTACCTATCAAACTCCTAGTTCAAAAATTACCTACCTTATCCTAATTTCCTGTAATTCCTTCATTCGTCCATTGCTATTATATAAGTTGAAGTTTAAGAAATGTAGAAAAAACGGGAAGTGGTAAAATGAAAAATAGTAATGGTGCGAATGGCGTCTGTTATGACATAAAGTCGAGAAACGGACGTTAAACGCATTATTATTATTATTATTATTATTATTATCTTCGCCAAGAAAGCAATATTGTTTTAGACCAAATTTGAAAAGTATAAAAATGGTTACAGTGAGTCAACCTTAAAAGATAGACATGTACTATCGCAGAATTTTTTTTTTTTAATTTTTTAAGAGGACCTATTCCATCATACATTAATTTCGTGTAACTTTAACTATGAACGCAGTACACGCCACGGAAGCTCTCAGAAAGGACGATTTGTTCCGACTACATTCACAAATATCATCATACCAGTAGCTTATTTTCGTAAAATGTATATATAGCGTATAACCTTCCTACATAAGCCCCCTTTCTATTGATGCAAACCGTATGAAAATCTCGTACAGCAGTTTCTGAGATTAGTCCGAACAAGCATAAACTCAGTGCAGCGGGGGAATTTAATTTATAATATGTAGTGAAGAATTATGTCCACTGTTGAAAATTATCACTTTGATAGACGGGACGATTGTAAGTTGATGGAGTAGTAATCCTAATTCTAAGATTGTCATCTATTGACGGTATCTAATACTAAACGACCGTAAATGTCTCCATACGTTTGTTTTGAACGCAACTTTTGAAAGCACCACTTCGTGAAAGTTTGCGCTGTGAACGCGTACTTATACAGAATATATGCACATAAATTTGGATAGCGTGTCTGCGGGGCAGAGCACGCGAAAATCTAATTCACATCCATGTGCTTGTGCACAATGTTTTCACAGTGTTTTCATTTATATTATTATCGCGTTTTCATCATCGCTTGAATACGTCAACTTCAACAAAACTCACGTTCCTTCTTCTCGTATAGACGGAAACGCCACCGTCAAATTCCTATATCTATCGAATACGCAGACAAACTTGGCTTTGTGAGTTAGCGTTGTGGCAGTCACAATAATTACCATTTTTTAGTCGAAAGGTTGCAATTCGAACAGAAGCGTAGCGTGCCTTGGCGGGGCCCCGTATAAAAATTAGTTTGGGGGCCCTTCCCCCGTTGGAGTAAATGACTTAAACGGGGAAATCCCACAGCCCGCGATAACCGATGTAGGGTGTTGCCAACTTTTGAACGCACGCTTTACGCGGGAAAAAAAGAAATTGCTTTTTTTGACTTTTGTCATTTCTGAAATAAAAAAAAAATTGGGAAGTTTTTATTAATTTTTGCTTACGCACGTTGGGGGCCCTCGTGGCCCGGGGGCCCCGTATAATTGATACGGCAGATACGGCGGTAGCTACGCCCCTGAATTCGAATGATTTTTATAATCAAAACTGATTCTCGTAAGACAAGTCATCTACTTATAGTCGGTGTTCTCGGTGTAATATAGCATTTGAAATTAGTCTTGGGAATAATTGAATGATTTTGATAATCGAAAGGTTGCAATTCGAATGATTTTCTAAATCAAATGATTATCTGAGCTGATTCTCGTAAAACAAGTCATATATAGCCGATGTTCTCAGTGTAATATAGCATTTGAAATTAGTCTTGGGAATAATTGAATGATTTTGATAATCGAAAGGTTGCAATTCGAATGATTTTCTAAATCAAATGATTATCTGAGCTGATTCTCGTAAAACAAGTCATATATAGCCGATGTTCTCAGTGTAATATAGCATTTGAAATTAGTCTTGGGAATAATTGAATGATTTTGATAATCGAAAGGTTGCAATTCGAATGATTTTCACAATAAAATGATTATCTGAGCTGATTCTCGTAAAACAAGTCATATATAGCCGGTGTTCTCAGTGTAATATAGCATTCGAAATTAGTTTTGGGAATAATTGAATGATTTTGATAATCGAAAGGTTGCAGTTCGAATAATTTTCACAATCAAATGATTATCTGAGTTGATTCTCGTAAAATTAGTTATGTATAGTCATATTCTCGATGTCATATAGCATTTGAAATTAGTCTTGGGAATAATCGAATGATTTTGATAATCGAAAGGTTGCAGTTCGAATGATTTTCACAATCAAATGATTATCTGAGCTGATTCTCGTAAAATAAGTCATGTATAGCCGATGTTCTCGGTGTAATATATAGCATTCGAAATTAGTCTTGGGAATAATCGAATGATTTTGATAATCGAAAGGTCGCAATTCGAATGATTCATCTGAAATGATTCCTTCAGCTGATGTATTATAGTAATAGGTGCGTTTAGTATTATGCGTGAATGAATGAATGAATGTTTCAACTCTCGAATGAATTTTTGCTCTCGGTTTCGATTGCCAGTCTTTATAGAGTCATCTACATACAATCCTTCATAGAACAGACGCAGATAAAAGACGTATCGTATGCAATGCATATAACAATCTCGTGTGGTTATAGGAAAACACAATTCATTCTGTCTATGCATTCGATATGATTATTATAACGAATGAATTTTCGATTATGAGACCTGAAAGAGTCACTAGCATGCTGTGTTTCATAGAACAATGGCAGATAAAAGACTAAGTAGTCATATACTAAATACTGCAAATACAATCTGAGAGACGCATGCAGTGTTTTAAAGAGTAAAGAAAGACCGCAGTATAATAATTTATTGTAAGTAAATCATAACTCGTAGGTTTACAAATCAATCGAATGATAGTGAGTAACCTCTCGAGACATAATTTAATAATCGAATAATCCGACAATTTCCACTCGAAATATCCCATCTTTACAATTTTCGTCTGCCGTACTTATCACGGGACGCCACTTCCGGTTATTTTTAGTGTTCTGTTTAGAACGAAACACATATTTTGATTGTCTTCCTGTCATAGACTAGATAAATAACATTGACATACGCACAGACAACAGTCAGAAAATCGTATGGATATTACATGTGAAAATATATCAACATTCAAATTTTTTTTTAAAGCTTGTTCCAATCCTGACTATGAATTAAATAGATGGAAAGTTGTCCGAGGACTTTTTTTTTGGAGATAATTTTTGACATTCAACTGGATAGATTAATTAGTTTTAAATAAAAAATTTTATGAACTATTTGACCAAAAAACGTAGACTAATGTGGAAACGACAAAGCATCTAATTTATAAAACAGTTAATACATAAATAATTTATGACGCCTGAAGGAGGAATAATAAATTCTGAAACGTTGCGATAAATAAAAATTTAGTATTGACTTATTGATCCTAAGTCCTCGGACAACTTTCCATCTATTTAATTCAGATTTTTTCGGACTGAATTTAATACTACTTCCCTTACTATGGTAGAGACGGGGATTGGAAAGTAAAAATAATTCTGTCGAGTGGTCTATGCGGTGAAATATTTTCCGCGGTTGAATTTTTTAGTGCAGGTACTTTTATTTGTCGGTAACAAAACGAAAACGACTAAAACATAAATTCCGAACGAGGCATTAATGAATAAATGATATATTACATACACTATGGTGGCATACGTAAAGCAAAAACACGGGTATTCTATGTATGAGAAACCAGGTATATTGTATGAAATCAAAGAATGTTGAACACATATACTAGTGGCGGGCGTTGATTGAACGAACTAGTTAAATTATCTTTTAATCGTTCGTCAACCAATCGACTGTCTCTGTTTTTACGATGCAACCACTTTATCTATCATTAACCAAGCACAAAGAACTCCTTCAACCAATAAATCTATTCTCCATGTCTTTAAAATTACGACACTATACACAAACCACAGCAATAGTTGCTAATTTAAAATTAATCCATAGTACTATTATTCAGGTCCATATAAATTATAATTTAAATAATCAGTTTGATCAGACCAAAAGATTTTTTAATGTTGATTAAACTTTCATAATAATAATAATAATAATAATAATGAAACGTCGTAACATTATGAAAGTTCAAATCAACATTAAAAATTTTTTTGGTCTAATCAAACTGATTATTTAATTTAAAATTAATGTAAACTAATTTATAAAATCAACTGGTTTTTCATTAGTTGATATGACACTTTTTTCGCAACTGTCCTGCCTATGCAAATATAGTGGTACTTCGACATACAAGTTTTATTCGTTCCGCAGCCTTGCTCGTGTGTCATTTTGCTCGTATCTCAAAGCAAATTTCCCCATTTAAGTTAATTGAAAAGTCATTAATCCGTTCCAGTCCCCAAAATGCCACCACAGTTGTTTTTGTTACGTGTTTTTGAATAAGAAAAATGTATTTATAAATGACTTGAGCTTACAGAAGATGTTGGCCGAGGTGTTACTTTCGCTTAATTTTAATTACTGTTTTTCTCTTCGCTGGTCGTTGTCTTTTTCGCCACGCTTTCCTCACTTGTACCTGCAGGCCGTTTAAAAAAAACCTGTCCAAGGAGGTTTGTTTCGTCCTCTGTTTCAGAATGTTGCGGAAATGAGTTAGGCAAGTGTCATTAAATAGCTCCGACGCACGACCAGTTGCAACTTTTTCAGGATGTTTCTTTTCCACGAACTGTGAAACTCTCTTCCACATTCCCAAGATCTCCTTTATCTCACTTGTAGAGATAACCTCCTCCACTTCTGGTTCCTCCTCGAAGTCAATTTCTTACAGAACCTCCATATGCTGCTGCGACTGTAACTCTTGTAACTCCTCAATCGCCAGTTCCTGAAAGTGCTCCTCGACGAGCTCGTATCTCAAAAAACTCGTACGTTAGGGTACTCGTATATCGGAGGTACTACTGTACTAGTTAACGAAATCAACAGATTTTTCAACTAGTTGACGTGGCAGAGTTAACGGTTCCATTTCGTTGTCGCTAAAATCGTCAACGACCCACCACTAAAGTACATATTATACGTACATGAGAGTAAATATTTCACTTCGCAGACGTTATCTTGTTCATATGAACAGTTTATACATTATATAACGATGCAAGAACAGGTATGCGGTAGTTAACCCTTTTGCGGTTGTCCTTTGTTAATGACACATCTACAGTGGACCTCGACATACGTGTGCCCTAGCATACGAGTTTTTTTAGATACGAGCTCGTCGAGGACCACTCTCAGGAACTCTACACCGATAAGTTACAAGTGTTACAGTCGCAGCAGCATACGGAGGATCTGCAAGAAATCGGTTTCGAAGAGGAGCTAGAGGTGGAAGAGGTTATCTGTACAAGTGAGATAAAAAAGATCTTGGGAATGTGGGAAAGAGTTTTATGACACTTGCCTAAGTCATTTCCTCAACATTCTGACAGGGAGGAAGAAACAAACCTCTTTGGACAGGTTTTTTTGGAACGGCTTGCAAGTGAAAGTGAGGAAAGCGTGGCAAAAAAGAAAAAGACCAGTGAAAAGAAAAACAGTGACGAAAATTAAGCGAAAGTAATACCTCCGCCAGCATCTTCTGTAAGCTCAAGTCATTTATAAATACATTTTTCTTATTAAAAAAAAAGCGCGTCTCGAATTTTCTCGCGTCAGGCCTCAGTCATTATTGCTGATTCGTACAACGAGGACCTTGGCCTCTGCATGGAAGAGAAGCTGTGGCCTGAGGCTGTAGCCGAAAGGACCTTCGAAGGGTTCGAGGAGGTGGAGGAGGAGATTGTGTCTCTGGCAAAATCTATGGCTCTGGAGGTGGGTCACAGAGACGTGAACGAGCTCATCGAGGAGCACTCTCAGGAATTGACGACCGAGGAGTTACAAGAGTTACAGTCGCAGCAGCATATTGAGGTTCTGCAAGAAATTGGTTTCGAGGAGGAGCCAGAGGTGGAGGAGGTTATCTCTACAAGTGAGATAAAGGAGATTTTGAAAATGTGGGAGAGAGTTTTTAGTTTATTTTTTTACATTCTCTTTTTTATCTTTTTATACCATATTTATGAATACATTTTTCTTATTCAAAAACACGTAACAAAAACAACTGGGGTGGCATTTTGGGAGGTGGAACGGATTAATGGCATTTCAATTAAACACAAGGACAACTGTAATGGAGCCTTCAGTGAATAGCATAAAAACCTTCTCTATTAAAAAAATATCTCTATGTGCAAATTTTCATTGTGATCGGTCAAACGGTGTCGAAGTCTATTAATCTCAAACATATACCAACATCCATTTATATATAGTATATATATATTATAAAGCTGAAGAGTTTGTTTGGTTGAACGTGCTAATCTCAGGAACTACTGGTTCGAATTGAAAAATTATTTTCGTATTGGATAGTTCATTTATCGAGGAAGGCTATAGATTATAATAATATCACGTTACGACCAATAGGAGCGAAGCATCAATGAAAAATGTTACAAATTAATAATAAATAGAAAGCAACACCGGGCAAATTCGTCTATTATTCTATAAGAAAAACCACTGCAGCATAATACGTCTTAATCCAGGTATGTAAATATTTATGTAGCAAACTTTAATTTCCTTACGGAATATCGAAGTGAAAATCTCGTTTTGATAGACTCTACCGTATTGAGTGCTTCGAAGTGAAACAGTTAAATATAAATTCCTGGTATGCAGTACGTCGACCTAACTCCGTAAATAAGCCGTATATGCAGATGAATCGGACGCGGCGAATAACCGGAGCGCAGCAAAGCGTAGAGGTCGGTTTGTACACACAGAAAGGAGCAGGTGTCTGGCAACAGTTGTAATATAAAGGATAACAGGAAATGGGGGTGCATTAGTTAATGCACACATAACAGGATGTTGGAACTGTGTATACCTCCTACTATACTTCTGTTTTATTCTCCGATAGAAGGCTCTCCGTCCACTCGATCCGTTTAATTATCTACTGATTTTCTCTCGTCAAAGCTGGGTAGAGTAGTGGTGACAGCACTAGACTCGCATTCGGGAGGTCCGAGTTCGAATCCCGGCGGGGGCAGATGTGGCTGAGACTTTTTCCAACTGCCTCTCGCCGAGAAACGGTAATTCCTGTACCGGCCATCTTGATTGAGGTTTTCCATGGTTTCCCTCAATTAATTCCAGATAAATATCGAGATGGTTCTTTATTTGAGGCCCTGGCCGATTACCTATCAAACTCCTAGTTCAAAAATTGCCTACCTTATCCTAATTTCTTATAATTCCTTCATTCACCCATTGCTATTACATAAGTTGAAGTTTTAAAAATGTAGAAAAATAAATGGAAAATAGTAATGGTGCGAATGGCGTCTGTTATGACATAAAGTCGAGAAACGGACGTTAAACGTATTATTATTATATTATTATTATTATAAAATAAAGACGGTAAATTGAATAGTTTTTATTCTTGACTTTTATCCGGGCGAAGTCGGGCCAGCCAGTTATTATTTAGGAATGCCAATTCCCCATAAAGTAAAGTAAATACCACCTATTGAACAGTGAAAAAATGTTTGATGTCGGCTTCTGAGATTATACTTCCCATTTTCACCGGGGCTAGTTGTCATAGACTATGCCCTAAAGCAAAGCATCACTTATTGAAAATTGAAAAAAAATGGAAGTCGCTTAAATAGTTTCTGAAAATATTTTCGATTTTTAGCTGGGCGAAGTTGGGTCGACCAGTTGTTATAGCCTATATGTTCTAAAACAAAGTATCATCCAAAAACAATGAAAAAAAAATTGGTGAAATAGTTTCTTAGAATATTTTTACCCGGGCGAAGCCGGGCTGGATAGTTATTATACCCTATATCTTAAAGTAAAGTATTGTTTATCGAGCAGTAAAAAACATTTAAATCGATTCAGCAGTCTGTAAGATTATCCCCGACAAACCAACTTTTCCTCTTTATATTATTAACCGACATTTCGATGATTTCAAAACATGGTAAGGATGGATTATGGAAGTCCCTAGTAACTAGTTACTATAAAAAATTATAATGAGCCTCACCCTCATAAGCTCACATAAGAAGTTTAACTTCTTTAGTTTTTAATATTAGTCCCAAGTTTAATTTTTTTATGTGAAACTAATAATATTTACACATACTTAGCAACACACTATAAACTTCTGTTTTTAACAGTTACATGTAATTTAGGAGATAAATTAACTTCCCCTTTATTTGCCAGTCCTACTTCTCCTCGATTTCTTACTTTTTTCAAATAGATACGTCGCTAAAGAAGTTAAACTTCAATAATTATATATATTAATACGCTAAGGTTAAGATGTTTGCCTCCCTTTTTCGAAAAAACCACACAATTGCTCCACATAAATTTTATATCATTTTATAGATAATTGCTTGCTCTACCGACATCAACAACTAAAAAATCTATTATTGCTTTTGTTTTTGCAAAATAATTAATTATAACAATTATACATTTATTCAGTATATACAGCAATGCTGCCATCTGACGGTTCTAACTTTGAAACAACGTCAACATGATTGACGGTCGGTAAATTTTTTTTGTTTAATTTTTAATCAAAATTCACGTAAAAATACTTTTCGTATGACGGCGCCTCAGCTCAATGTTTTCGATACTTGCGCCTTTATATGACAGTTTTAGACAAATATTTTCTTGAACCGTCACTGAGCTTTGTAATGTAATACAACAAAAAGAAGAAAGTTATAAAGAGTGTGAGAAATTAGAAACGAATTTTAGTGCGAATTATTCGCACAGGTACCGCTAGTAAATAATAATACGGATAATTAAAATGAAGCGTGTGTGTTCAATTTTTTGAAAGTAATTATTCTTAACCTTTTTGAATAGTTCCTTTCAATAAATTATTTGCTGCATGTATATTAAAAACTAGTTTTAAATCAAGCCAAAGAAGTATAACTTCAAACGCGCGTACATGAATACACGCACACACTTTTATTAAACGAACGGACTTCAACAATTTACTGAGGTCGTAGCCTACTATAAGACAAAAGCGAATCGTGCAACTTACCTTCATTAGCATATCGCGTTTACTTTGCACGGGTTTATGTACCTCTACGTACATAAAGATGGCTAATCAATATTGAATGCAAATAAAAAATCGATACTTTGATTTTAACCGTGAATTCATTATGTAAAAATATTGTAATTTTCTCACCTTGTTTAAATGAAACCATTTCAGAGTTTTCTGTCTGCACAAATAAAAATACTACGACACACTTTTTTCAACTTTTATTTTCACTTTGTAAATTCACAACACATTTGCTATTAATATTTCTTATTGATTAAAATCTATACTTAAAAATAGAAATATTCAGCTATATTGTACTGTTATTAGGGTTCCGTACCTCAAAAGAAAAAAAGAAACCCTTAGAGGATCACTTATTTGTCAAGATCCTTTTTCTCAGGAACGCGTGGAGGTATCAAGTTTTATGCCGTATATTTTGACACTCGCAAGGGAATCAAAACCTATAGGGTACTTCCCGTTGACCATAGAATCATGAAATTTGGCAAGAAGCAATGTCTTATAGCACAAGTAAAGGGAAAAATCCGAAAATTGTAAATTTGTAATTACATCACAAAAAAGATATTTTTTTTATAAACGTCAAAATATCGGACGGAATTTCTTAAAAGTTATTAGTTCAGGCATTTCTGCGCCTTAATGTGTATGTCACTATATAAAAACAAATTAAAGTTAATAAATATTGAACGGTGGTACGGAATTCTTCGTGTGCGAGTCCGACTCGCACTTGACCAGTTTTTGTTTTAATTAGTGTTCTTACGTAGTCACAATAATTACGAAATTTATAAGCACTTTTGAAGTCACAGTTTTTAGCATGCTATTTAGGTAGTCACTTTGCTTAGCAGAATAAAAAACAAACAAAAGTGGTTACTGTAGGAAATTTCGACAATTAGATAAATTGATAAACAAAAATCTCAAATCAAACAATTATATTCATTAATTTAGTTACAATATCCGATCCTATAGACGCTTTAATTCAATTTAATCGCCTTTTGGAAAAATATTTATAAAATATTGTGTTGCATAAGCATATTACTTCATTAGGTTTCATGTTCTATACAGGTCAGGTTAAAAAAATGTAGATAAATCCAGCGGTATAAAATAGGTGGATTTCCCATAATACTCAGAGTGTTCATTTTGCTAAGGGTACCTGATAATCATCGTGGTTATCGTTAGTAGAAAATACCCCTGACTGTTTTCGTTCAAAAAATTAGTAGATACTTAAAAATGTTCATTAGTGAGGACCATAATTATACTAGCAAGACCAAGACCGAATGAACAAGACCAAGACCGAATATGTCAAACCAAAACCAAATGTGCAAGGCTAAGCTAAAAATTATAACTTCCGTTCGAAATAAGAAACATGAAAATATTTCTCATAAATTAATAATTGATGCCTCCAAAAACTCTTGACAATGAAAATTTTTCAAAAGACGTAAGTAACAGGCTAAATAAGTAAGACCAAGACCAAGACTAGAGCTACATGAAGACCAGAACTGAATAAGCTTGGGCCTTGATCTTGCTTTGCTCATCACTATCGGCGAATTTAAAAGCGGATTTCTGATTATTCGGAATGTTCGAGATTAAAGTAATCGTAGGTACCCAAAAGTAGCCCCCAGAATCGGAATTTGATTATTTACGCTATACGTCCACTTTGGGTCATCTAACTCTGTATAATATATACCAAATTTCAACTTAATTCGTCGAGCAGATTCGGAGAACATAAGCTGTTACATACGGACAGACAGACAGACAAACACGAAAGACATCCTCTGAGGGCTTCGTTTTTTCACCGGAGGTATGGAACCCTAAAAAACCTAGTTCGGCCATCACGCAAAAACAGTCGGAGAAATGTTCATCAATTTCAAAAATTGAGCCGATATTAAAATTCCAACCAGACGTGAAGATTGGACCAGAGGATGTCGGATAATTCATAATTCATTGTATTTCGGAAGTAATTAAAACCGTGCAATATACATGAATGTAAGCGTACAGCCATTAAGAACTTAATGAAAAAAATGATGAATAATTCAAATGTTAAAAATCACACTTCAATTCAAACCGAGTCAAAGGTACGAGCCAAAGTGGATTTCACAAATAATTTACATCATAAAACATTTTTAAAAATTTAAATGTGTACCACAAATAAAATATGTATATATATATACATATTTGTGATGAAATCTAAAGATCGGTTTCTGGTAGCATTATTTTCAATATTGTTATAGCTGATATTGTGTAAATATCGCGGCCACAAGTACTTCATTACCATATCTCATTAGTGCACTATTTTTACTTATAATTTGAAATTAAAAATTAAATCTAAAGTAAACATTTTAAGCATCTTTTTGGTGAAAATTCTAAAACTGACGAGTTCCCTAAATTAAACTGGCAAGGTAAACGTTAAGGACCTGACTTCATTACAATCGTGCTAAATTCCAGAAAGAATTGTCAAAAATTTTGAAACAATTTTAAAAACAAATTGAATGATCTATATAGGCGAAGATCGCTTTTCAAACTAAATTTTGATCAAAATGTGTAGAAAAATGTTGTTTTGAAGTGGAAACTGTTCCAGAAACTATGTTAAATACTTGTAGGTATACCCAGTTTTCAAGATATCGTTTCAAACAATCAACTATTTTTTCAGCAAAATAGATTTACATTTTACAATGCATTTCTTATGGATAAATATGCGCGGTTACAATCTAACGTCATTATCAAATCAGATTTTCTGACAATTCTTTCTGCAACCCAGCATTTAACTATCTAACGCCCGTTCTTTCATGGATTAGTTATTAATTATTCCAGACTCTTCAGATAAAAAATCTGGAGTTTTTTAATCTTTTTCGTTACCAATTTTCACTCCTTCAGCTCAACGAGAAGTGAACTATAAATTTAAAAACACAAACTTTTTGCTTTAAATATTAAAATAAAAAACATTATCCACACAGACGTTTCACAATCGGTTTAATAATCCAAGCTTAAAATTTGATTATCATTCAAATATGTATTTTCACGAACACAGCTGCACTTTATCGCGTCACTCGAGTTTCAGCCATGACAGTAAAACTGAACAATGAAGACGACTCATTATTACATAATAATAACAGTGAAATGCAAAGAGACGCCGGTTATAGCGCGTGAGTCACATGGTAAATTCTAATCCGGTGTACGGAGAACAGACACGCGGCAGACTGCTTGGGACTCTGCCCCACCCTTCTGGCGTCCAATAGTAACTGTCACATATGTGATGACGAGGGTTGTAAAACTATATCCGTTACATGGAATCTCAATTCCATTCAGAACTAGGTACGAACAGTTTAAATATATATATCATCTATTCCAATATATAAAATTCTTCGTATGTATGTTTGAACGCATATAACTTAAAAACTATGTGACGAATTTTGACAAAACTTTTTTTTGAAATGTTCCTTATGATTCCAGAAATGCTACAGGCTATGTTCTATTTCTCTACTTTATCGCAAAGCGTAATATTCGTATAGAAATACAGTAAGACCTCGCTTAACGTTATTTCAGTATTATGCGGTTTCTAAAAAAAAGTTTAGCCACTGTAACGTAAATTATGGATCAGTTTATTCAAATTGATTCAAATGTTGATAAAAGTTCAAAGGCAAGACGAAGTGTAATTGATGCAATATCTTGCTACCAACAATAGCTTGCTGAACGAAACAGAAAAAGACAAACGACATTAGATGACTTCTTCATCAAAAACAAAATATTTCAAATGAGGAACCTTCCTCATCACAAACATATCTTCTTTCCCTTGATTTCTTATTTGATTTTCATAAATGTTTTATGAACAAAAATTGATTTTAGCAATTAATAAATCTATAAGTAATGTGATAAAAAAGTATTTAACAATAAATGTTACAAAATTAAATAAAAAAAAAAAACTAACAAATTTTCTTCTTCTCTGTTCTGTTTCACTTATGCCTATTATCTACGTATTAAGATGACCTCGTTTCGTATAGCGCAGGAACTTATTGGAACGTATGTCCTGCGTTAAGCGAGGTCTTACTGTAATTAATTTGAAGTTCAAATACGCTTTTAAGAGACTTAGGTTTACAAAACAGGCAAACAATTCGCGCAAAAGGTTGTAATATCACAAGAAGGGGAACTCAGAGAGTACCGTGGGGTGGTAGAGTGGCGTACATCTGACTCACAAAGGAATCGCCCCCTGATTTTATGAATGAGGGAAGACGCTTTTATAATTATTACTAAAACCGGTTTTGGTAGTAATGAGTCATTGACCTATATTGTTAAACAGCTGCATTATATAAAAATTTGCATATTTTTAAAATTTTATTATTATTTTTTTACTAATTAATAATAATCTTTAAAGTTCAATTCCAGATATATGTTATAATAGAAAACAGTGTCATGGATAATTGGAATAATGAAAATAAATCAATTTAAACACTCATTGATTGCAACGTTTCGTCTTTTATTTAATTAAGACTTTTTCAAGCTCAAAAAATTTTTTACAAAAATTAACATTCATATTATGCCAAATTGCATATTATATCATAGTTTAACTATCGTTTAAACATATTGAGGTTAGTCACACCGTTGTTTCTTTTTAGTAAATTATTTAATCCATAATGTTTAATATTTTTATTATACATGAATGTTAATTTTTGTAAAAAAATTTTTTAGAGCTTGAAAAAGTCTTAATTAAAGAAAAGACGAAACGTTGCAATCAATGAGTATGTTTAAATTGATTTATTTTCATTATTCCAATTACCCGTGATACTGTTTTCTATTAATAATAATATTAAGCACACTATATCTATGGTTGGAAACTACAATTTAGCCACTTCTTACACAGAAGAATAATTTTATTAATGGTTTCCATTATCAGCAAAATTTTAATCAAATAAAGTAACAGGAACTTAATTTTTATTTTAGTTTCATTTTTGCTGATTAGTAAATAATTGCTGAGCTTTTCAACGCTTATTCGCGAGCCCTACTAAAAATAAACAAAAAATATTTACAATAAAAAATGGATAACCGTATTATGAAATAAAAAATAAACACGATGTGTAATGTGTTTAAACATAAAATTTCTACACTAGAAAGTTTTTTATTTGAAATTAAAATCTCTTTGATGCGCGACCCCAAAAAACAGACATACAGGTCATCCCCGTGTAACACGGCAGTTTCGCTCTAACATGGTTATAGAGAATAAAGGTTCCTACAGACTAACTACGGGAACGTGGTTCGAGCGTTGCGGGATCAAATTATATGACGAAATAAATTTTTCATCGCATTTTTATTACGCAGAATGTCAATTTTGAACAAAACTCCCATTTTGTGCTGATTCTTAGTCTCGTATAACAGGTTTACGCACTACAGGAGATTTTATAGGAACTTAACTACAGTTTTATACGAGGGTTTACTGTACTACGAATTCGTGTATTCCATACTGAAAGTTCTTTTGCGCATACATTATATACGCAACGGTAAAATTTTACAGACAAAGAGAAGGAATTTTACCTTTGATCATATAAAACACATCCTATGCAAATATCAATTTTATAATCTGATAAAAGTCTTTATTCGTAACACGTAATACAAAATTACGCTAATATTTATTTAAAGGGATTTCGGTGAAACCATTGGCGTAAAACCGAGGATGTAGGATCAAATCTGTTTCCAAGAAATCTATATTAAAGTTTTTTTTAAAGTGACTGAAATATATGCTTTTGGGAAACTGTGATGGCAAAATTCATTTTTTTACTGTTTTATTAGCTCTAATTAAGCATTAACCATTTGAGTGCCTCAATACACTGGCCGAAAATGCTAGGAGCGCGATCGCGCTTTTGCTCCCGAATAATACAGAGTATAGAACAAGTGGATGGAAATATATTTTTAAATTGCTACGTTCCTCGAGCAGCGTAGCATTTTTAGCTAATTCTCTAAAAATCATGTTAGCACTCAAAAGGTTAAGCTTAACAAAATTTGGATAGCTGCTTAAGGACGTTCATGCGTGAGACTTAATAGTAGATAAAAATTTGTATTTTTCAGTTTTGAAAAGTTTATTTATATAATAATTTTTCCTCAAAATTTGAAAACTCGTTATCGATCATTTGAAAAAGTTATTAACGATTGAAAATTAGATTTTTAACATACAGTCTTATGGCAGGTCGAATTTTTTTTAATTTGAAATTATTATATGTATATTATTAAAGTAGATACCATAATAAAGAATGCCTTCAAATATTCTTTGGAGTATGTAGTTTGAAGATTTTCAATAAAAAATGGGTGTTATCGAACGTTTTAAATAACTATAAATTTTTTTAACTGAGATAATAGAAATTATTTTAGTGAATTTTTCACCATATTGAAAACTGACAACAGCGCGCTGACAACAGCTGTCTAATTGGTTTTCTCTCCATGCCTTACGTTTTAAGGAGATAAATTTTCCTTTCAATTTACCGTGACTACTTCTCACATTATAATAATTATTAGTATTATCCATAATTAACACAATACAAAGACTATGTCAACAAAACAACATTACATAACCTATATAGAGTATATTTGTATGTTTATCAGCTGAGAAAGGCGTTGTTGCCAAATTTATTTAGCAGTTAAAATGGAGTCAAATCAGTTATCAATTTTAATTTACTGATATTTGTAAATAAATACTTTAAAAATATTTGGTATACATGAAAGAAATTTATTAATCATTGTAATATTATTAATATATATTGAAAATTTTTTCAAGGTCTAAATAAATTTCATAAAAAGTTAGTACTCATTTGACTTTAGCGAAGCGCATGAACGTCCTTAAAAATTTCAAAAAACATATTTCTGTCCTAAAAATTGAATAAAAAAACGTGATATTCGCCAATATTTTTTTACAGATTTTAAATTACGGGAAGACAAATTACCATTTAGAAGTGTTTTCTTTACAGATTTATGTTAAAAATACTGAAAAAATTGGCTTGCTCAATTTTTTTCAAATTTAATTTTTTCTGTACAAAAATTGGTGTAAAACTTTGGTAGTTTTTTCGTTTTTAACTGATTTTAAACAGTTTATTTAGATCAAATAAACTATAATAACTTGAGTAAAAGTCATATGGAAAGAGTAGGTACATGTTTCTAGTTTATTTTGAAGCTTTAACATCAAAGATTTAATAGGATTTTTCGTAAAACTTAGAGATTTCTGAACCATGAGTAAGTGCATTTTACATGCACATACACATCCAACTGCTCGTAAAACAGAGGCATATTGAACAGTGTTCTTAATATAATATGGCGAAGCACAGTTTGTTTGTTTGTCCTCGCTATTCTTGGAACCTGCTGAACCGATTTGAAAAATTATGTTACCGTTTAAAGCCTACTTCTTTCTAAGTGACACACACTATATATTATTACTCTACGACAAATGGGGATAAGCAGTAAGCGAAAATGTAAAGCAAGCTAACGATGCTTAGCATGAAAGAAAAGTGAAATAATTTTTCAAATTGAATCTTTAGTTTCTGAGATTAGTGCGACCAAACCAAAATGCACTCGGGCGAATCCAGGTCTAGTTTTAGTATAAACAGGGCTTTAACTAAGATTAAATAAGGCTGTTTAATTATCTCGTGTATCGACATTTTAAGTGCTTCTGATATAATTTTTATCTAATTAAATGCTATAAAAAAGACATTCCTTTTAAATATTTATATAAAAAATAAGGTTAGAAGCACTAAAACTGTTTTAATCCGATTGGTAAGTAACGCTGTCTAATCTTAGTAGCTTTAAAAAAACTGTTTTGACATACTTTTTTCAAATATACGAAATCTATGTAAAAATGTTATAATTGAATCAATTTGCTTTAATAAGCGAAAAATATCGTTTTTAGGGTTCGGTACAAAAGACGAACCCTTATGTTTGTCACCGTTTATTTTCTCCGAATATACTGGACCAAAAAAATATTATATTACTAAATATACATACGTTATAGTTTCGTACTCGACTAAATTCATAAACATTATAATAGCTATCGTTTGCTATAATCGTTAAGAAATCCATTGTTACAATGCTATATTAGAAAAATTTATTTTTCAAACGTCACCGTCGGGACTTAAACCCGAATCTTTTTACTTTCGCGGCGGAATGAGTTATCAATTACTCAACGGTGCACACAATTCAACATTTAATCCTTCATAATAAAGCAATTTGCAACACTACATGTGAGAGCTAATTATTTTAGCTATTGCCAAACAGAAATATTCTGTGACTTAGGACCGAATTAATAATGGAAAGTTCATCTTTGATTCATTCATAACTCTCACTTCTGTGAGGGTTCATGTCTAGCAATTGCTAAAATACTTGGCTCTTACATGTAGTGAATTTAGTGTTGCAAATTGCTTTATTATGAAGGATTGACTGTTGAATTGTGTGCACCGTTGAGTAATTGATAACTCATTCCGCCGCGAAAGTGGAAAGATTCGGGTTTAAGTCCCGACGGTGACGTGTTTGAAAAATAAATTTTTCTAATATAGCATTGCAACAATGGATGTCTCTTAACAATTATAGCAGACGATAGCTATTATTATGTTTACGAAAAAATATTGAAATTTGGTACACAGAGTTAAATGACAGTCACTGACGCATAGTGTAATTATAAACGAATTCCGATTTTGGGAGTTCGTTTTTTTTAATTCGCTCTCCTCTGGGACCAAAATTAGAAAATGGAGTGTGGTGGGTGTGTACATGGTACAGCTCTAGACTTCGGATGGAATCAAACAAAAAAATAAACCTCTTTAAAGTCGGTTTAGGAGTTTTAGCTTTTCAAAACAGCGTTAGAACAAAGTGAGTGCATATAGAGTATAGACGCTTCAGGTATTCTAAGGTCGTATCTAAAAAGTCACCTAGTGGTTTCATTTCTCTTCTTAAGGTAGTTGTCGTGGTTAAGGCACACCGTCAGAAAATTCTTAATTTTTGCATATTTATTAAGGACATGATAATACAATTACCCTGAAAATTTGAAGTCAATCGACCGTATATAATCCGAGATAAATTCAATTAAAAATTGGATAATTAACATTGATTGTATACGATCTCTGTAGTTCTGAACCAGTTTCTTATTTATAAAAAAAGAACTAACTGTCAGAAACTTTCCAAAAACTGACAGTCTTTCAATGCATTTGTTACGAGTTTAAAAAAAAATAAAAAAACATGTTTGACCGTTTAATTATTTATAAATAACGGTTTAAAGTTCAACAATTTATAGAAAAGTATACATGCATATGAATACTGTATGGGTTACGTTTCCACGGGTACAGTCTTGTGTACAAATTATGGATCACTTAGCTACAAGCTAGTATACTTTTGTGGCGCGTATAATCTATAACTTTTCGACAATATTGTACCACGACAACTACCTTAAACGTTATAAGTCTTATTTTTTCACAAATTTTACATGAACGATTTTGCAGCGTGGCCACCGATTTATGCGACTTTTAAACGCAAATAAAACCTCTATCCACTTTTCATGTGTGGTCATATACTTTTACATGGCAAGTTAAGGGTTAATTTGAGGTTAGAATTGGACATAAATAATTTCTGCTATTTCTACTGGATTCACGGCTATGTTTCGGAAACACCAGTAATTGATGGAATTTTTTATTGGCGGTTGAGTCGCATAAATAATGTACATAATAATACACATTCTTCACGGAATGGCGTGACTTGGCCGTTGATTTATTTCTTGTTGCCTTATTAAAATACATTTATTTCATCGTAAAAGTCTAAACGAAAACAAGTTATGTTTTCGACGATTGATAATTCAGATTTCATAAAACAGCTGTCTGATAACGCAAAAATTTGATGAAGTAAAAAAAAGGTACGCGCGTTTGAAGTTATACTTCTTTGGCGTGATTAAAAACTAATCTACACTAATATTATAAAGAGGAAAGATTTGTATTTTTGTGTGTATGTTTGTAATGAATAATCTCAAAAACTACTGTGCCGATTTAAAAAATTCTTTCACCATTAGAAAGCTACATTCACCCTGAGTAACATAGGCTATATTTATTGCTAGAAAATATTAGGGATCCTTACTAAAACTTTAGTAACGTAACCCAAGGTGTAAAAAAATGCCATAAAACATCTTTCGTCGCACGCGCTGCGGAAACTATTGATGATAGAACAAAAGTATGTTCTACAATATTAAAAAACCCGGGTCGCAGTGCCAAAACCCTGCCGACAATATAGTGTATTTGCTTGTATAGGGCCGTGTGGTTTTATACTTTTATTATGTAAAATTAAGTTTGTTTTTGGGCAAAATAAAAAAATTAACCCCTTAATACACCCCTTAAAATAACATTTTTTTTCTTAATTGTAATATTATTATCAATCGAACGTCTACACCGAATTAAATACACCCTTCAATAAAATAAATGTCACTATCTGCAAATTAGTGTTTTCAAAAAATTTGTAAGTCCGGTCCTGTTGAGACGATTTTATTAAAATTTTAGGGGCACTTTTTAATTGCTATTAAAGGGTTAAATTTCAATTTTGAAACGATTCTGAGATTTTTTTCGGTATTTTGGGGCCCAAAAACTTTTTTCAACCCCTAAAATTCACCCTTAATGTGATCCGATTAGGCCCATTTTAAATAGGCTTCGTGCGATAATGGATTCCAACATGTGTGCCAAATTTCGTCAAAATTAATTAAGTCCTTCGAAAGTTATAGCCCGCACACATATATATATACCTATATATATATATATATATATATATATATATATATATATATATATATATATATATATATATATATATATATATATATATATATACATATATATATAAACATTTTTAAAAATGGTGCCAAAGTGTTTAGGAGGTTATGAAACGTCGAGAAATTTTGGTCCGACCCCTAGGTCCCGCCATCCGACCGACGCCAATAGTGTATGTTGCCATATGGCAAATACACTAAAAACACATCAATAACTACACAAAAACTTCGCGATACTATATGTCCAACTACTATCGTTATGTCACAATAACCACTTTTTACATTTTAATAATCTATTTAGATAAAAGGCGATGTATATGTAATCTATGGACTCCAAACGGGTAGACCATTTTTGATGAAATTTTCAGACAATCTTTAGATTAGCCCAGCGGGTGATCTTCTGAAGTTTGGTAGCGATCGGATCAACAGAATTTTTGTAATTTCTTTTCGGGAAATAAGATTTTTCTTCGATTTTTGAACATTCACAAATAAAAGCAATTGAATTCGTGCAAATTCAATACACGTTGAGAATTTAATGATAACGATTCTCATCTTTTATATCCTATATATTACATTTACATCCGGGCGAAGCCGGACTGGGCCGCTAGTTATTAATATGCATGCAAATACTTTATTGAAAAAAAGGATCTAAACAAATCTCCTCGGAGTAAATGTTGACCTTATGTTTGAGCAATACATGATTGAAATATAGAGACAAACTATTTAACTTCCCGCTAAGAAAATTGAGAAGTTATTGGTTTTCTCCGATTTTCAATAATATAAGTAATATATTGTGCATTAAAATTAACGGATGACAATAGATTTTTTATATTTTCAAGATTGCAATAAAATAAAGTGATTTATGAGTTAATTATTAATTGTGAGTTATTTATAATTTATACCTTTAATAGTCTTTATAATGATAGTGTTTAAAAAATTATTAAAAAAACGTACATTAGTACATAAGGTCAGATGAGCAAGACCAAAACTTAACACGCGAGACCAAGACCGAGACTATATAAGTAAGACCAAGACTAGAAATATTTGAGCAAGCTGTCCCAGTCTTGGTCTTGGTCTTGCTTTGCTCATCACTATATTTTTCTTAGGAGTCCGTACATCCGATAAAAAACGAAACCCTTATAGGATCACTCTCGCGTCTGTTCGTCTGTTACAGCTTATTGTCTCTGAATCTACAGGACAAAAAAAGTTCGGAACATATAATAATAATAATGCGTTTAACGTCCATTTGTCGACTTTTATGTCATAACAGACGCCATTCGCGCCATTACTATTTTCCATTTTACCATTTCCCGTTATTTTCTACATTTCTAAAACTTCAACTTAACTAATAGCAAATGAAGGAAATATAGGAAATTAGTATAGGATAGGTAATTTTTGAACTGGGAGTTTGAAAGGTAATCGGCCAAGGCCTTGACTAAGGAAACATCTCGATAGTTATCTGGAATTAATTGAGGGAAACCATGGAAAACCGCAATCAAGATGGTCGGTACAGGAATTATCGTTTCTCGGCGAGAGGCAATAGGAAAAAATCCCAGCCACATCTGCCCCCGCCGGGATTCGAACCCGTACCTCCCGAATGCGAGTCTAGTGCTCTCACCACTACTCTACCCAGCTCGGTAATTTGGACCATATATGGAGTTAAACAACACAATGATGGACGTATAGCGTAAATAAACGAACTCCGAATTCGAGGACTAATTTTGGGGTCCAAACTAGAAAATTAAACAAAATATATTTTTTAAGGGCATTGCCAGATGTCCCGATTTTGGCGGGACGTCCCGATTTTTAAATCAAAATTAAATGTCCCGCGCGGGACAGGCTCAGTCCCGCTTTTCAGGGATAACTCGATTGTGCATAAATAATTATTCTCTTATTGTAAGTTGCAATTTGTAACACTCACTCCTCAGACTATTATTCGAAACGCCATATTTTTCTAATGAATAAAACTTTTTTGATTTTGATTTCTGTTTTTTTTTTTTTACTTTTTTTATTCAGAAGACGAATAAGACTCAACTATTTAACAATAGGGTAAATCTGATTTAAAATATCATATTTTTATTAAAATACATTTTCTATGGCTATTTTTGCTATCTATTGCCACGTAAAAGTAATTTGAACTCAAATAAAAAGATAAATATTTAAAAACTTCTGATTATATACGTTTTTTTACTATGTCCCGCTTTCGACGAAAGAATCCCGCTTTTTTCCCTCAAAAAGTTCTAAAATCCCGACTTGGCAAAAAAAAAATCTGGCAACGCTGATTGTAACGTACCAAATGAGAAATATAAACGTATTTTTTTCTATGCTCCTATCGGTAATTTTTTGATAATTAATAATATTGACTCTACCAACAGTAATAGAATATTAAATAAAACGAAACCACTTGCGATTACTGTTCAAAATATTTATTTTATATTTTAATAAATTGAAAAGGACAAAAATTTGGTCGAAACGTTTTGTAAATAAAAAAATATTTTGAACAGTAATCGCAAGTGGTTTCGTTTTATTTAATTTTTTGATAAATTTATCTCTTCCGTGTATAGAATAATACCGCAAAGTCTTAACTGAAAGTTAGCACAACACAAAATAAGGGGTTGTCGACGATACAGAAGATCAAGAGTACTTATTAATAGTGTACGTTAGGTTCATTATGGCTCATCACGCGTACTGAGATGTTTATATATTGTGTTTGTGAAATGCACTACGCAGAGTTATGTTCCCGATGGATTTTTACAACTGAAACTAAAAATAAATCTATATACGGCAAAACCTGCATTCAGACTGCACTGCATCCCCTAATGTGCATTTGGAATATATAGGACTGTTCAAAATTCCATACAATACAAAGTACTAGCGCAGCGTTTCCCAAACTTTTTTGCCCGCGGTCTGGAACGAGGTTTTAAAATTTTTCGCGACTCACCTTACGAAAAAAAAACATTTATTTATAAAATAACCGAGCTGGGTAGACTAGTGGTGACAGCACTAGACTCGCATTCGGGAGGTCCGGGTTCGAATCCCGGCGGGGGCAGATGTGGCTGGGTTTTTTTCCTACTGCCTCTCGCCGAGAAACGGCAATTCCTGTACCGGCCATCTTGATTGAGGTTTTCCATGGTTTCTCTCAATTAATTCCAGATAAATATCGAGATGGTTCCTTATTTGATGTCATGGCCGATTACCTATCAAACTCCTAGTTCAAAAATTACCTACCTTATCCTAATATCCTATAATTCCTTCATTCGCCCATTGCTATTACATAAGTTGAAGTTTTAAAAATGTAGTAAAATAACGGGAAGTGTGGTATTTGGAAAATAGTAATGGTGCGAATGGCGTCTGTTACTTTCGAGTTATGTATTCGTTACAGTCACATATATAAATATATACTTGAAATAAAAATTAGTTATTTTATAGAAAGTACGTGCAAAACATGTAGTATGTATCTTTTATGACACGTGGGACTCTGAAAACTCGCTAATCGCTCGTTTTAATATGTCACATCTTGACTATAAAATAATACACTGCATTCTAGATACATAAATTGCTATTTTATCTTTTTATGTCATTTCTTTTTCCGTCATATACTAAACAACATCCAAACGAATCGACTAATGCCCCACAGTTTTGGAAACGCTGAATAAGACTCAATAAATTGGATTATTATTTAATAAGAATAACACGTCATTTTTTTAACAATTGAAGCCATAATGATATAAATTCAATAATCCGGACCTGGAATGATAAGCTTGATAATCCAATATTTAATGGGAACAATCGTCTTTGTATTTCTAGTTATTTTTAAGCAAGCGTCTACTAACTGTCAGCTTTCTACATTTTTAAACTTCAACTGATTATAGTGGGTAGAACCACTATAATCAGTTGAAGTTTAAAAATGTAGAAAAATAACGGAAAGTGTAGTAAATGGGAAATAGTAATTGTGTGAATGGCGTCTGTTATGGCATAAAGTCGAGAAACGGACGTTAAACGCATTAGGACTATTATTGTTGTTATAGTAAAAAAAATGTTAAGACTTAGCTGTCATCGTATTCCAATCTTTTGTGAGAACCGAGGACTCACTGATTGTTTTTATAAATAAATTTATAGACGCGTTGTTACAAAAAATGTAAGGCATTTATAAGAATACATCTAAAAATAAATCACTAACAAATCCTCCACAAGATGGTAAATAGTAGCTGTAACATTTAAAGGGTTTGAAAATTACTAAAAATAAAATCCCACGAGGGGCCAAGCGTACAGTAGACGCCGAGCTAGTTTTCGTGTTTCAAACGTAATTTATGAACGTTGTAAATATGTCAGTTGATAATTAGGAACACTAAATTTTACAAGCATTCCCTTACACACCGTAATAAAAAGCTATTTATTTTAGATTTTCTTAGTTTTAACTTTGCAAAATTATTAGTACGTGAAATGCACTCTCACCTTTCTTTTAAATCGTGTCCCAAAAATATGTTTTATACATCTAATAAATATAATAATTAAATCTTATAATTAATTCATCTGATAGCTGTTTGCTAGCTTCAGTCTATACCCCTGAAATATCAACAATAAATCCTATCAACGACGTCGTATTTAATTTGATTCAGACACACTTATCTCAATGGAAAGATGGCGATAACAAAAATGTAAACCAAGGAAGGAAGTAATTCAAATTCTAGAAAAGTGCTCTACTGATAGCTGCTTCCTTCAGTTATACCTATGAAATATCAACAATGAATCCGATCAACGACGTCGTATTTGAGTCAGACACCGTTATCTCAATGGAAAGATGGCGATAACACAGATATAAACCAAGGAAGGAAGTAATTCAAATTCTAGAAAAGTGCTGAACTGATAGCTGCTTGCTTCAGTTATACCAATGAAAGATCAATAACGAATCCGCTCAACGACGTCGAATGCAATTTGACTCAAACATCGTTATTTCAATGGAAAGATGATAATAAAAAAATATTTAAACTAAGGATTGAAATTAAAAAACGGCACGTCATATAAAATAAAATTTAAAAATTCCTGGTTTTCTAAATAAGGGGCGACCAGAGTTAAAAACACAATACGATAAAATCAAGTATATCCATCGCATTTCGCGATTGCAATTTTTTATATTACAACCCCTTCAACAAAATTTGTGCCTATGCCCCTGGGGTTAAGAACAAATTTTCTCCTAACAACTTCACCAATCTTGAGACTCACAACAGTACTGTACAATTTCTGTCCCAATTTACCTTATGTAAAAAAGTCGTATTATTTATTTTTCAAAAAGTTTGCATCTATCGGATTTAAAAAAGAAACCTGTTGAATCAAAAATTACGAAAAATGACATTTATTAACAAGTACTTGGCAATTTATTTGTGTTTTGAAAAAATAATTATTGCACGACCCTCTATAAAATAGCTGCTTTTCGTGTCTACACAGCGGTTTCAATATGACTCATTTCGTACTAGTGCGTAAAGTAAAACAAAAGAAATACGAAACGTAGTCGTAGATACTACTACCATTTTCATAGTATGAAAATCAAACGCAGCCTACAAATTGGAAGTGAACTTGCTCAAAATCGAACTGTCAATTTTTTTTAAGTCATGCGAAAATCAGCTACTTTCGACAGGGTATATGTAAAAAATACTATGTCTCTCGTGTGTGATGATGACTCATGTGACTGTTAACATTTGCTATAATAAATGTTATCACGCACTAGAAACATAACCTATTATTACAGGTAAGTTCCTTATTTTACGGTCTTTATTTCGTGCAAATAAAGGTTTTCCCAGAGTATATTCACATAATTTAACCTTTCTCCATTTTAAATGGTCAATTTATACTTCCAGTAGATTTTCTCTGTCTTTTTCTACAACCCAGACACATAACTAATCCCCAATTAAATATTAACGAAATCGATAAAGAATAAAAAAAAACGACAAACGAAAAACAGTTGAGTTCCGTATAGTTCTTTTGTTTCCACGAACAACCAATGGTGTACAAGTTGTGTAGCACGTATTAAATATTCATCTAGAATGATTCTTTATAAAAAGAAACAAAATAGTGCTCAAATGTGCTGTTAACAGTATACAGTCGGCATATTATGTTAGTCTTTTAAAGTAATTAGGTATATTAGTATTGTTTTATTGATCTTTTATATACATAGATAGTAGTTTTTAATACGCTTTTATTAGCTTCACTTCTATGTATGTTTTTGTAAAGGAATCTTTGAACGTGAAATTCTCCTACTTCAAAACGCCAGATTAAACTAAAACTGGACAATTATCAAGAACCGACGACAATACAATAATTTAATAAGGTTGTCCCATTATCATAATCAGGACCTTCAGGATAAAAATTACAGATAAAAATTACAGCAAGCAAGCTAACACACTGTACAGTGACGTACGTTGCGTTGCCTACCCTATATTCAAATACAATATTGTTTTTAGTGTTATAATTAAAATTAAAGTTTTAAAAAACTAAAACACGCTTATATGAACAAAAAAATGCAAATAATTTGACAACAAAATTAGATTTACTGTAAAAAACGTGGAATGCTTAATATCGGTAATAAATTTTTCATTTACTAGCTAATTGTAAACGTAGAGCTATTATGAAAATTTAAATAGATATCACCTCCGCTTTTTATAGTATAGCTAATTTTGTTGTCAAATAATTTGCATTTTTTAGTTCATAAAAGCCGTGTTGTTTTAGTTGTTTTAAACTCTATTTTTAAATATAGATAGATGGTAATTTTTTTATTGTACATACGTAAAAAGTCAACCTTGAATTTTATTTGTTCGATCTGTTTTTCATTCAATATTTATTTCATTCATCTATAATAAATTATATATCGTGTAGTCGATACTAATTATATAGTTATTTATGTATGTATATCTATTAACTGGGAAAAAACAAGTGCTACGTTCTGCACGAAACAATAAAAACAAAATTTTACTCTTCTAAAGCTGAATATATCTTTTTCAGTCATTATTTATTTATTTAAGTAACATTCTACAGGCATAGCCCAATTACAGAAAATGTGTTGCTAAATTTCTGAAAACATTACTAAATTCATTGTATGTGCAGTTAAAAATGTCAATATTACTGCAATTTTCATTTATAAGTTTACACATCCTATAAACAGGTGAATTTGTGAACTGACACGTTCTCGATGCAGGTAAATAAAACGATTGGTGCTTCCGGCTATTAAATTTAGGAATATGGAAAGGCAATATGTTAAGAAAATCTTGGTTATCAATTTGATTATGTAATAATTTGAATAAGAATAGACAGAGAGCAAAATTTAATTATAAATTAGTTTCTGACGATAAGAATTGCTTATACCGTCCACAAATAAACTGACTTTTTTAAAATTTCTTGCAAAAGTTCATTTATGGAAAACTATCGTTTCTTACTAAGCTTAGAAGTTCTGTGAGATCATTTTTTTTTTATTTTTGAAAAGCTTCAAACAACTATGGCAAACAAATGTGTATTTAAACGAATGTTATTCAGTATTGTTCTATGAATTGTGTAATGGTTTATGTTATGTAAACTGCGTATATAGATATTTTAAAGATTGTAAGCGGATGCAGTGCATTCTGTGCTGAGACAGGATGGAGTTCACATCGATTATACTGCTGAATTAAATATACGTTATTTAATAATTGAATTCTGGCTTATTTATTGGTTTCATCATTTTATTCCTTAGACTATGGCTAGTCAAAACCTTTATTTAGAATAACTTTTTCTATAAATATGTCCAGATTGTAAAAGAGACAAAAACCTTTAATTATGAACGTTATACGGAGGTTGATCAATAAGTATCCGTGTTTGACACAGATGGCGTTGACCAGTGAAATTGACTTTACCATCGTGCACTGCAGATTTTTAAACGACCTCGTTGTCGATAAATTCGTAGGTTAGTTTATTTTTGACAGCCATTTGTCTCATTCGTGTTTTGTATTTTTCGACAAAATGGAAAAAGAGCAATATCGATCCGTAATTCGTTTTTTATACGAATATCTCACCGTGGTCATAGATGATGAAGAGTCCCCTTAGACAGCATGTTTTTAGAAAATTGAATGATTGAATGATACAACTGACTGTCAAAAATAACCTAACCTATTAATTTATCTACAACTCAGCACGGGAGTCTGCAGTACACGATGGTAAAGTCAATTTCATTCGTCAACGCCATCTGTTGTCAAACATGGGTACTTATTGTTCAACCCTCGCAGCTACAGATTTTGAAGAAGCAATGATTTATATCGAAACGTTGATCAATAAAGGTTTTTAGTAAGCAAAGAATGTTATAACCTCCTAAAAACTTTGGCACCATTTTTGAAAATGTTTATATATATATGTATATATATATATATATATATATATATTTATATACGCATATATATATATATATATATATATATATATATATATATATATATATATATATATATGTGTGTGCGGGCAATAACTTTCGAAAGAGTTAATTGATTTTAACGAAATTTGGCCCACGTGTTGAAATCCATCACCGCAAGAAGCCTATTTAAAATGGGCGTAATCGGGACATTTTAAGGGTAGTTTTTAGGGGTTGAAAAAAGTTTTTGGGCCCCAAAATACCGAAAAAATTCTCAGAATCGTTTCAAAATTGACAATTAACTCTTTAGTAGTAAATAAAAAGTGTCCCTAAAATTTTAATAAAATCGGTCCGACAGGATCGGACTTACAAATTTTTTGAAAACACTAATTTGCAGATAGTGAGTTATTTATTGAAGGGTGTCTTTAATTCGGTGTAGACGTTAGATTGATGATAATATTACAATTAAGAAAAAAAATGTTATTTTAAGGGGTGTATTAAGGGGTTAAAATTTTTTTTTTGCCGAAAAACAAACTTAATAAAAGTATAAAACCACACTGCCCTATACAAACAAATACACTATATTGTCGGCAGGGTTTTGGCACTGCGACCCGGGTTTTTTTATATTTGTTAATCTTTTATTTTGTATTCCGTTTCTTCTATTAGTAATAACTTCAAACTTTGTGCTTAGTAAAAATTAATATTAATTATTGGTAGAGACGTGGGAACTTGAACGTACATACAGCAAAATTTCATCAAATTTTTAACGTTTCGTAGATTATTTTTCTACTTCTTCTGACAAGCTATACATATGTCGTAGGATAATTAAAAAATTCAGATTTTCGCGAAAATCCATTTTTTAATTATCCTGCAACACATATAACAAAATAACAATAATATGTCAATTCTTTGTTAATATTTCCATGAGTTTATCGCGTCAAAACAGAAATATAACAAAATAAGTAGGTATTTCATATCGTTCGACATATTGCACATTTAGTCTTAATTTTTATTTTTATTATTGTTGTTATTTTGTTATGTATAGTTTGCCTTGAGAAGTAGAAAAATAATCTACGAAATGTTGCAAAGTGAAATTCAGTATTTGTCTTATTTAAGTGTCATTTATTATCATAAACAGTATCAATTTTACTATAATAACATATTTTAGTATAATAGCTTATGTCTGCTATAATTGTTAAGAAACATTCATTGTTGTAGCACTATATTGGAAAAATTTATTATTCCAATGAGTAACTGATTAACTCATTCCGCCGCGAAAGTGGAAAGATTCTGGTTTAAATCCAGACGGTGACGTGTTGGAATTATACATTTTTCTAATATAGTGGTACAACAATTAATGTTTCTTAAGAATTATAGCAGACATAAGCTATTATACTAAATTAATTCAGCTGGTACGTAGCTACAAGCGTATGTAAAATATCTACTAATATGAAATAATGGTGTTGACAATTTACCTATATTAAATGGTCGTTTTCCGCATTGAAACAGTCCTAACGAAACAGAAAAATTCTGTGACTTAGGGGCCGTATTAATAATGGAAAGTTCATCTTTGATTCATTCTAGAGCCCTCGCTACTGTGAGAGTTAATGTTTAGCTATAGCTAAAAATATTTGGCTCTCGCATGTAGTGAATTTGAGTGTTGTATATCACTATATTATGAAGGATTAAAATGTTGAATTGTGTGCACCGTGAGTAACTGATTAACTTATTCCGCCGCGAAAGTGGAAAGATTCTGGTTTAAATCCAGACGGTGACGTGTTGGAATAATACATTTTTCTAATATAGTGCTACAACAATGAATGTTTCTTAACAATTATAGCAGACATAAGCTATTATACTAAATTAATTCAGCTGGTACGTAGCTACAAGCGTATGTAAAATATCTACTAATATAATAACATATTTATGTTAGCAATAAAATATTAAAACAATCGAAAAACAACTCACTTTCCTAAACTGCAGCCATTATAAAGAGTATAGGTCGAGCTTTCATTATGTCAGCTACGATTAAGGGTCGTCTTTGACACCATCCACGAGGGCAAGGGCATTCTTCCGACGTCCAGCTAGCCGCTACACCTATTACCGTTCTTCCGGCATCAACATCACCACTTACACTTTCATTCAAAATAATCAACTGATAACAGCAGGTGAAAGGCGACGACGAATTGAAAAACAATTCCACAACAGTCATTTAATCAATTTAGAAAAATATACCGAAAATGTCATTTGATCGTCTAATCTTACCAAAAAGTCAAAATTAATCAATTAAGAACACACCACTGTTTTGGTCCACGTTATGAAATTCTCGACACTTTTATTCACAAACTGTTATGAACACATATTTTTATTGTTTTTTGTAATACAGTCCGTATAAAAATTCGCAGTAACCCGATATGTGCCTCGGCAAAATTAGTTTATAATATTATTATAAATGCACTTTTTTAAAATTGTTGTATAAAAAAAGAGAGACGTTTTTATTAAACCAAATAGAATCGTTGCAACAACACAAAATGCACACTCTATGCCGTTAAGTTAGGGCCGGTTTTTGTCGGGCAAGCCACAGTCAGTTGGTACAATGTTCTCCTGTACAAAAATCAATGGTAGACGAAGACAGAGCTACGCGTGCTGTACTGTGTTTTATATTACTGAGTTGTATTGTAATCGATTAGAGGGCTATGTACAATACAACCAGCTGATTTAGTACTTTGCGAAAACTTAGTTCAACAGACAGTCATATTCGACGGAGTGGAAGAAAATTTAGAAGTAAAAAAATTAAATGTAATTAACAAATTAGGAGGATGTGGAACACTGTTATTAACTTTCCTCTGTAACTAAGGAAAAATAATTTAGAAAATATTACCTTAGAAAAAATTAGCATTATCTACTGTAAAAAGCGTAGAGCGCTTAATATCTGTAATCAATTTTTTATTTACTAGCTAATTCATGCTTTTTACAGTAAAGCTAATTTTGTTGTCAAATTATTATGCATTTTTTAGTTCATAAAAGCATGTTTTAAACTCTAATTTTAATTACAAGACTAAAAAACAAATTGCGTTTAGCTATGAGGTAGGCAACTCAACGTACGTCACTGTAGCTTGATTGCTGTAATTTTTCAAGTTTTTTTTTTTATCCTGAAGGTTAATGGGGAAGGATAATGGGACAAACTTATTAAATTATTGTATTGTCGTCAGTCCTTAATAAGTGTACAAAGTTTCAGTTGAATCTGACGTTTGGAAATAGGTAAGTTTTTTTTATCCTGATGGTCCTGGTCAGGATAATGGGACAAACTTATTAAATTATTGTATTGTCGTCGGTCCTTGATAAGTGTTGTTACAATTATGTTGGTAGTTTAAATATGTCACTGTAGAATAATTGGTAATTCAGCCGCCGCGACAGTGGAAGATTTGAGTTAGTGTCACAACAGTTACATTTTTTTTCTAATATCACACTATAATTGCAAAAATGGGTGTTCAATAATAATATAGCTAACTATTAGCTATTTGTTTCTTTTCTATATTAAATGTAATTGTTTATATTATTTTAAAAGAAACAATTCCGAACGCTTGTTTGAGTGGTTTTGGCATCGCCGATTGGTTTGATGAAACCCGATTCATATGTGTTCAGATCTCCGAGTAGTGCCGAACAGTTCCGGTGAAATCCGAATCATACACCACCCTGTTAAAAAGGAGCGTTCAATACAGCGTTGAATACATATTTTTCCTTTCAAGTTGTTGACATCATTGGCGCCAAATATCACGGCCCATAGACTGCAGCTCATTTTGATACTCTAGCCAAGTGAGATAAGCGTACAAGGAAAATAGGTGACCTGGTTATGTGGAGTATTTTTACAATGATGCAAGTTTTATTTAAATTAAAAAAATAAGTGAAAAATATTTTTAGGTCGATCGGTTTTATTGTACCTACGCCCCACGATTTTATTTTTGTCCAAGCTCCTGATTGGTGATCCGTAATTATTTTCTACCTTTCAGTACATCATCGTTTAACTTAAAAAAACGTATTTTATTTTGAAGTTTTAGTGTTCTTTATCAAAGTGCGATTTGCATTCGGACGAAAGCCGGGCCTATCAGCTAGTTAACATAATGTTGTATTGTCATCGGAACTACAGATGCGTGCAAAATTTCAACGCAATCGGATAACGGGAAGTAGGTGAAAATTTGATCGCAGGATTTGAAACAAAATGCCAAACGTGAAGTTTAAATAAAACCGTTTAAAATAGTTTAATAGCTCGGGTTTTCAGTTTCGCTTACAGATATTCAGTAAAACCCACTGATATTTCAGTAACATAGAAAGACATATACCTACTTACTATGGCCGAGAGGGAAAGTCTTTGAGAGAAAGCGCGAGGGGTTGTAAAACGAAAAGGGGATGAGATATACTCGCATACCGTACATTAGGCGAGACAGAGATAGTGCAAACGCAACTAAAGAGAGACGATACGCGACTCACACACACACACTTATTATATAGGTGTATTACAACTCGACTTTACAGTTGGCTGGGTTACCTAGGTAACCCCCGTTCCCCCATTCCCCTCTCACAGTGTTGTATCAACCAACACTAACTTCCGGGGCTTGATTCTACGATATGCCTTACTGGAAACACACCGAAGAGGTAATAGTGTTTGACTCATTGTCCTAAAAGCCAATTCAGACTAGCCGTTCTCGGTTACGATTCACCGGTCCGGTTCGGTTTTCGATTAATCTAGGCTGCTCACACTATCCCGATTCGGTTCTACGATTATTCTCGGGGCGCATGCGCAATTTCGAAATATGATTTGACGTTTGATGTGTAGTTAAACGTCAACTAAAACAAGTGGCTAGTCACGTGACTCCAGCAAGCGTTCTCATTAGCTACGGTTGCGAACGATCCGGTTGAAATTAGAGCTGAACCTAAACGCTCGAACCGAATCGCAATCGGGAACGACTACGCCCTGATTGGTCGAGCTCCCAACCGGACCGGTGAATCGTAACCGAGAACGGCGAGTCTGAATTAGGCTTTTAGATAGATAGATAACTGACATTATCACTAAATTTGAACAAAAAATCCTGAAACAATTTAAGTAAAACTAATGTAAAACAACTTTGAAGTATGCCCCATTAAACAGTATAAAAATAATCAAACTCCGTTCAGAAATACTAGAGATATATGAAGTAATCAGCGTTGCCAGACGTCCCGATTTTTAAATCAAAATTAAATGTCCCGCGTGGGACAGGCTCAGTCCCGCTTTTCAGGGATAACTCGACCGTGCATAAATAATTATTCTCTTATTGTAAGTTGCAATTTGTAACACTCACTCCTCAGACTATTATTCGAAACGCCATATTTTTCTAATGAATAAAACTTTTTTGATTTTGATTTCTGTTTTTTTTTTACTTTTTTTATTCAGAAGACGAATAAGACTCAACTATTTAACAATAGGGTAAATCTGATTTAAAATATCATATTTTTATTAAAATACATTTTCTATGGCTATTTTTGCTATCTATTGCCACGTAAAAGTAATTTGAACTCAAATAAAAAGTTAAATATTTAAAAACTTCTGTTTATATACTTTTTTTTTACTATGTCCCGCTTTCGACGAAAGAATCCCGCTTTTTTCACTCAAAAAGTTCCAAAATCCCGACTTGGCAACGCTGGAAGTAATACATATAAAAAAACCTATTTATAAAAATAGGACCAATTCGTAAATAATTCGAACAAAATGACGTCGAAATTTTTTATATCGGTTAATTCCTTGAAAAGTTATGGCTGAACAAACAATAAAAATATGCTTATCGAATTGATTACCTCTTTTTAAGTCGGTTAGAAATATATCTAGTCCGCTATATCATCAGTAATATGCGACTTCGTACGGTACAAAATATTATTAAAAGAAAATTATAAAACTGTTTAATTGCTCCGTCTCTTACACCATATTTCATTACATTGTTTATACATAAAACGCCACTTCCACCACATCGTAAATTATTTCAGATTCTGTACGACCATAAAAACATTCAATTGAAGTTTAAATGTGGCGGTTCACGCCGCGGCAGAGACAGGAGACCGAGACCGGAGACAGAGACTGGAGACCGAGACAAATGTCTCCGTCTCCGGTGGTCTGTTGTGTGCCGAGACCAAAGACATCTGTTCATTCAGTTTTGTTGTCGTTAGAGTCAATCGTGTCGTGTTTGGAAAATTATTAATCTACAGCGTAATGGAAAGCCATTCAGAAGAAGAAGACGATGACTTGCTATTATATTATTATTATAAAACAAAACGAAGAATGCCTATCAACAAATTATATACAACTAGAGGCCACGAAATATTATCCTTCAAATTTTCATCTCTGTATGCGTCAAATTGAGAATTAAATAGCGCAAGATGTTGTCTAATCATTTCAATCAATTTATCGGTGTCTTCATCAGAAAACGACGTCATTTTTCACAATTTTGCACGTGCGTCTCGAGCGAGACGCGAGACAGTAGTCCGGGCTAGAGACCGTCTCGCGGTTTTCTGTCTCGCGTCGCGGTCTCCTGTCTCGGTCTCGCTCGCGAACTGACACACATAGAAAGCCTAAGGTCAAGTAACGGTCTCGGTCTCCAGTCTCTGTCTCCGGTCTCGGTCTCCTGTCTCTGTCGCGGCGCGAACTGCCACCTTAACTAATAACGAACTGCGATTTTTATATAACAACTATATTTTTTATTATAACGATTTATTATTACTATTACACTGAAAGTTACATCGCGGTGTAGCTAGCTTTATAGTCCCGTTACCTACACCACTTTGTATAGGGATCAATGCATTTCGTAGTAAAACGTGAGTCGGATTTGTTACAACTCGATATTATTACGATATCTATTCGTTGCACTTTGTAAGTAGATTGTTCAAGACAATTTTCTTATAATAAAATGCGATATAATGTTTTAGAAAATAGTTTTTAATAGTTTACAAAATAAATAATTTGGAAGTAGTTAATTTAATGTAAGTAGGTATTATTTAATGTAATTTTTCGTAGCTTTACAAATTATTTTACTACTTCTTTGAGGAATTATTTATAAATGACAAATTCGCTTGTTTGGGAAATAAACTGACATCAGTGTACAACAACCAATCAAAATTCAAATCAAAGCACCGCGATATTAAACCTTGAAATAAGGGGGAGAGTAAGAGGCTGGAAGATTTTATGATTAAAATAGGGTGCAAATATAAAACTGTCAGTCAATATAGGCTTAACAATGAGTACACATCTTTTTCAAAGAGACAAAGTCAATAAAAAATGAAGTATCTATGAGATTTTATTTAAATAGGAAGTCAGTACTACAATGGAAATATAACTACGGTGGAGGGACAAAAAATGTTTTGTAATAAAAATAGTTTCAGAAAGAATATTATTTTATGATCTACCAAACGTCAATTATTAGTGTATTTGCCATAAGGCAACATACACTATTGGCGTCGGTCGGATGGCGGGACCTAGGGGTCGGACCAAAATTTCTCGACGTTTCATAACCTCCTAAACACGTTGGCACCATTTTTAAAAATGTTTATATATATATGTATATATATATTTATATATATATATTTATATATATATATGTGTACGCGCGATAACTTTTGAAAGAGTTAATTGATTTCAACGAAATTTGGGCCACGTGTTGAAACCCATCACCGCAAGAAGCCTATTTAAAATGGGCCTAATCGGGCTATTTTAAGGGTAGTTTTTAGGGGTTGAAAACTGTTTTTGGGCCCCAAAATACCGAAAAAATTCTCCGAATCGTTTCAAAATTGAAATTTAACCCTCTGGTAGTGATTAAAAAGTGATTTACAAATTTTATGAAAACACTAGTTTGCAGATAGTGACTTATTTATTGAAGGGTGTATTTAATTCGGTGTAGACGTTAGATTGATAATAATATTACAATTAAGAAAAAAATGTTATTTTAGGGGGTGTATTAAGGGGTTAAATTTTTTATTTTGCCCAAAAACAAACTTAATTTCACATAATAAAAGTATAAAACCACACGGCCCTACACAAGCAAATACACTATATTTTCGGCAGGGTTTTGGCACTGCGACCCGGGTTTTTTATTATTTTATTGAGAAATATTTTCCACTCGTTGCAAAATTTGTCAACACAAAAATGAAATTAGACGCCAGCAAGTTTACTCTACTAATTTTAATTCAATCAGTTTATTCAACAAGAGAGTTTGACTACATTACAATAAAATAAAATTCCAAAAAATGTATAAGTTACCCTATTAATTATAGTACTAATTGTATATATGTATATTTATAATAGTGCTAATAGCATTAGGATTGAAGCACAACTTTGTTTTCGTTTTTGTTGTTTGCTAAATAAAAAAAAAATCCAAAAAAGAAAGAGCTTATCGTCATTTTGAAGCTCGGATTAAATTCGTTGAAACATCACTATTATTTCTTACATTAATTAAGTATACTAACAACTGTTTTTGAACAGCAAGTTACAAAAATGGGCAAATATATTCCGGAATAACACAGCCACAAAAATATGTTAGTTAAAAAAAAATGCTTACCTTATCCTCCGCTTCTTCGGCGCGTCCCTCCGCCTCCAGAACACGCTGCTCCAGCTCCGAGAGCTAAAACAAATAAAAACAAACGATTTGTAGAACAATTTCAAAAACTAAAAATATGGCAAATAAGCAAATTATATCAAATGCAGCGACATCAGCAATTTCCTTTAAAAAGTTATATTACAGAACCAGCTGTTTCCGCTAAACAACGACATCAGCTGTTTAACTAAAGCTGCTCATTTGTTTTTCGATTGACCACTGTGGCGCTAGCAGTTGTTTCAGAAAACATACACGTCAACTGTTTTAATTTCTCGAAAGCTCATCATTTGTTTAAAGAAACTAAGGGCAACAGCGCTAGCGGTTGTTTATGAAAGCAAGCATAGACGTCAGCTATTTTCATTTCTCGAAACCTCATCACTTGTTTTAAGAAGCTACGAGCAACGGCGCTAGCGGTTGTTTCTGTAAATAAACACAGACGTCAGATGCTTTCATTGCCTGAAAGCTCATCATTTGCTTAAAGAAACTAACCACAACGGCGCTAGCAGTTGTTTCTGAAAACCAACATAGACGTCAGCTGTTTTCATTTCTCGAAAGCTCATCATTTGTTTAAAGAAACTAAGCGCAACAGCGCTAGCGGTTGTTTCTGAAAACAAATAACGACGTCAGTTGGTTTCGTTACGCGAAAGCTCATGATTCGTTTCTCAACTAAAGAAACCGGCGGCGCTAGTCGACGTCAGCTGTTTATTAATCGCATTTTCTCTCGAAGCGCTGCTGTTCTCGCTTAAACGAAAGCTCACAGATGGTGATATTTCCGATATCAGCTGATTCCGTTAAAACGGTAACAGCAGCGCCAACGTTACCCAAGATTCGAATCGACTGTAGGCGAGAGACTTGTGGTGACATCGACTGAACGACGAACCCTAAGCGAACTAAAACGAACCACATGATAGGGGTGGTGGTGAAGATGTTAAAGGCGGCCTTGCCCTACAAATAACTAACACCATAAAATATTTATAGGAAAGACCGACGACGGACGCTGTATGAGATTTTACACCACTGGATTTTATATCATGTTTACAGATATAGAGCTATAATATCAAGAACGGTGTAATGATAAATAAGTTTACGAAAACAGGGAAACGGGATTTATTGATTGTTCTGCAATGCTTTTTTGACATTTTGAAATCAGGACAACATTTCTATGTGTGGATCTTCTAATGATAATAATAATAATAATAATAATACTAATAATAATAATTATTATATAATAGGAAACTGAGAAGCGGACAAAATATCAAGATCTTCTTTTTGAGCTCAGAAAGCAGTACCCAGAGTATACGGTTAAATTAATTGTCCTTATAATTGGTGTTCTTGGAGGGGCAAAACCGTCACTGTTAGCAAATATGAAAACTATTCCGGCATGTCAGCGTATTGCTGAGTCACTAATTTGCCGTATGCAAAAGGCCGTGCTTATTGGGTCGCTCCGTGTACTCCGTGCGCACGACCCAAACTCACTGTAATCGCCCATTTCATGGTTTGAGACGCGGTTACAGTTACAACTTGCTCCACAAGTATCCCTAGTATGACGGTGACGAACCCGAAGTTTGGGTGCTTGTGGATGCAAAATTTTTTAAGGAATATTTCCTTCACAATAATAGTAATAATGCGTTTAACGTCCGTTTCTCGACTATATGTCATAACAGACGCCATTCGCACCATTACTATTTTCCATTTACCACACTTCTCGTTATTTTTTTACATTTCTAAAACTTCAACTTTACTAATAGCAATGGATGAATGAAGGAATTATAGGAAATTAGGATAAGGTAGGTAATTTTTGAACTAGGAGTTTGATAGGTAATCGGCCATGGCCTCAAATAAGGAACCATCTCGATATTTATCTGGAATTAATTGAGGGAAACCATGGAAAACCTCAATCAAGATGGCCGGTACAGGAATTAGCGTTTTTCGGCGAGAGGCAGTAGGAAAAAGTCCCAGCCACATCTGCCCACGCCGGGATTCGAACCCTGACCTCCCGAATGCGAGTCTAGTGCTGTCACCACTATTCTACCCAGCTCGGTGTATCTTCTAATGATTTTATCATGATTAATAGTAAAGTTCTCCTATTTAGAGTTCCGTACATTCGATGAAAATACGGAACCTTTATAGGATCACTCTCGTTACTGACTGTTCGTTTGTCACAGCTTATTTTCTCCGAATCTACGGGCCGAAAAAAGTTGAAATTTGGTACATATATAGAGTTCAATGACCCAACAAGGACGTATAGCGTAAATAAACGAATTCCAATTAGAAAAAAAACCGGTTAAGTGCGAGTCGAACTCCAGAGAAGAGGACTCCGTACCATTCTGTTTTCCGAGAGTACTTTAAGACTTAAGATGTTCGTTTAGGTTTTCCTGTAAATTATGAGTGAGACCCGACATTCCCTATTTTTTTCAAAATTTTAGGCTCAGTAGTTTCGGTCATAAGGAGGGGAATGGTCAATTTTCAGTTATTTATTTTCTTAAATTAACTTTAAAACTATTTATTTTAAAATTATAAAAAAATATAGAAATTAGTTTCACAGGTAATTGGAATAAAAATAAATCAATTTAAACACTCATTGATTGCAACGTTTCGTCTTTATTACCCGTGAAACTAATTTCTATTATTATATATTCTGGAATTGAACTTTAAAGATGAATAAAAAAATATATTTGAGACCTTTACTGCAAGCTCTTTTATTTGATATGTCAGACTGTACAGTTAGCAAATTTTTTTTAATTTCCTAATTTGCCCCCCCAAAAATGACTCCCATGTTTAAAATTCATTTATTTACGTTATGCGTCTATGTTTGGGTCACAGAAATTCATACGGCTACCAAATTTCAACTCAATCGGTCCAGCAGTTTCGGAGCAAATTTGATGTGACAGACACGAGTGATTCTATAGGGGTTCCGTTCTTTACTTTTGAGGTACGAAACCCTAAAAAATAACTACTGCCCTAATTGATTTTTATATTACGTAAAAGAAGTTAAAAGTCGGTCGTCAGTGTCGCGACACGTGCTTTTTGTATGACTTCTATTAAAAAGGGACTGTAGTTTCGGGTATATTTGATCTGATAGTGTAAATCGAGCTTTACACGAGTTTAGTGAGAGTGAATCAATATATCGAGCGACATTTGGCGACGTTTCAAAAAAAAAAAAGAACAATATAATGTGGGTGACAGAAAAATCGCACGGCCGTACAGATCGAATCAGTAGAGGCGCCATTTACCGTTGTTTTGGCAGCAATATACGCAGCCAAACACTACTATTTTTAGTGTATTTGCCATATGGCAACATACACTATTGGCGTCGGTCGGATGGCGGGACCTAGGGGTCGGACCAAAATTTCTCGACGTTTCATAACCTCCTAAACACTTTGCCACCATTTTTAAAAATGTTTATATATATATGTATATATATATATATATATATATATATATATATATATATATATATATATATATATATATATATATATTTATATATATATATATATATATATAGGTATATATGTGTGCGGGCTATAACTTTCGAAAAAGTTAATTTATTTTAACGAAATTTGGCACACATGTTGGAATCCATCACCGCACGAAGCCTATTTAAAATGGGCCCAATCGGGCCATTTTAAGGGTAGTTTTTAGGGGTTGAAAAATGTTTTTGGGGCCCAAAATACCGAAAAAATTCTCCGAATCGTTTCAAAATTGAAATTTAACCCTCCGGTAGTAATTAAAAAGTGTCCCTAAAATTTTAATAAAATCGGCCCGACAGGACCGGACTTACAAATTTTATGAAAACACTAGTTTGCAGATAGTGAATTATTTACTGAAAGTTCTATATAATTTGGTATAGAGGTTCGATTGATAATAATATTGCAATTAAGAAAAAAAATGTTATTTTAAGGGCTGTATTAAGGAGTAAAATTTTTTTTTTACCCAAAAACCAACTTAAGTTCGCATAATAAAGCCACACTGCCTGTATCAGCAAATACACTATATTGTCGGCAGGGTTTTGGCACTGCGACCCGGGTTTTTTATATTTTTACATATAGTAAACGGAACTCTATATCAATATTTTAAAGTATGTGTTGATTATGCACTTGAAATTTCACTTCAGAGTAAACGATCTTCTTATTGGTGTATTTGCCATATATAGGACATATACTTAACACTATTTAATGGTTCCGGTCATAACTACACTATAGATTAATAATTTCCTTATTTTTTAGTTTTCAGATAAGTGACACAACTAAAACCTCATCCGCCGCCCAGATTCATTTTTTTGAGGGAGCCATTTTTTAAATAGCTAAATATTTTTTTTTGATAATTATAAAAACATTTTTGTCCGCTTTTTGAGTATTATAATATACCTACAAAGTTAAAGTATCGTTATTCATTATAACAGAAAACAGTATCACGGGTAATTGGAATAAAGAAATAAATCAATTTGAACACTCATTGATTGCAACGTTTCGTCTTTTCTTTAATTAAGACTTTTTCAAGCTCTCAATATGCTTCAATGATAGTAAAACTATGATATAATATGCAATTTGGCATTACAAAAAACAATTATAAAAATTGAAAATTGTAGAAAATAATATGTTTTTTTTTATTTATTCCAATTACCCGTGATACTGTTTTCTGTTGTAACATATATCTGGAATCGAACTTTAAAGATGAGTTGTTCATTATTTTCGTCTTCAAATTTTTTTAAATGCCTTAAATTCATGGGTGCTAAACCACCGGGTTTTTTAAGGGTTTTAGGGCCATATTTTATAGGAACTTTTTTATTTGTCTCGATCAGAAAAAGCAAATCTTTTTGAAACACACTGTGTATTTAAAGATATTGATTTCATTTTTTTGCAGAATGATGAAAATTTAATTTATTTTGTTGACCTATCTAATATATTTTGTGCATGTCGCAACGCTAAAATTGTATATTCTAGTTTTTATTTAAAAAAGTGTAACATTACGTGAACTGCTTCAATTATTTTCATATTTAGGTTTGTAAAATAATATATAATAATACCATTTATGATTTAAAACACTCCGGTCTATAATCTTGCTTTATATGTTTAGACACGCGTTCAGTGACATTAAAAAAACACTACAGTGAAACCTTATTGCTAATTCATCTTTGAAGTTCAATTCCAGATATATGTTATAATAGAAAACAGTATCACGGGTAATTGGAATAATAAAATATATCAATTTAAACAATCAATGAGTGTTTAAATTGATTTATTTTATTATTCCAATTACCCGTGATACTATTTTCTTATTGCTAATTATAATTCGCTAGCACACTGAGTTTTTGAATATTTTTTTTTACATAAATGGAAAAATCACACAGACGTTTTATAGCAAAGCTACCTTTATTATATTTTTTTAATTTCAGAATTTAAAAGTTATATTTAATTTAAAAATAATTTTTAAACTAAGTACCGATAAAGAGCCAGAAACGTGTGTGACGTCATAATATTTTTATGGTCCTTGTTACCATGGTTACTTTGATAGTATGTATAATAAAAACATATACACAAATACACAACTTTTAACATAATGACGTCACAAACATTCCTGGTACGTTTTGTAGTTACGTAATATCTTATAAAGTTTTATACATTTTAATTAATTTGTTTATTACCTATAGCCTAATTTTTTTTCTTTTCGTTCTTCAATATTATTTACGATTATTTAAAAAATAAAAAATTGATGTTTCTTTTTAAATTCAAATACTCAATTACACGAGTAGAAAAAATACAAAATGTCTGGCATACTCGGCTTTTGTCTTGATAAAATGTTAAGAAACAAGACGTCAAGAATCAAAATATTAAATGCCAGAATTCAGTCGTTTGTATGACTAAACTTTTATGTAGAACTTAACTTTAAAGTTTAAAAACACGATCATTCTATTTGAAACTTATTTTCAAATGAAATACACAAAAGAAAAACAAGAAAATCAAAACAAAGCAGCACAGTTTTGTTCTAAAAAAAGTCTATATGAAATAACGAATCATGTATATGAATTTAAAAGCATCACCAGTTTTAAAAGTTCTACTGTTGAAGTATTTGTGTTCGCGGGCCAAAAAGCAAAATCGCTTAAGGTTACTGAGTACCAGTTGTTCAATATGCTCCTTTTCTTCACACACAAATCACAAGCAGTTGGATGTGTGAGCACGTTTCGGAAATCTCTAGTTTCTATGAAAAATCTTATTCAATCTTTGATGTTAATGATTCAAAATAAACCAGGGGAAGTCAATTTTGTCAGTATTTTTAACATAAGTTTGTAAAGAAAAAATTTCAAAATGTTAATTTGCCTTCCCGTAATTCGAAATCTCGTGACGTGCAGTAAAAAACTATTAACGAATGGCATGTTTTTTTTTTTCAATTTTTAGGACAAATATGAGTATATGTGTTTCTTGAAATTTTTAGGCAGAATGTCAAATTTTGTGAAGTTTAATAGTTAATTACAGCTAATAAAAACAGCATTAAAATGAATTTTGCGACCACAGTTCGAAATTTCTCTACAGATTTTACAATCTGAGGGATCAATCACCTTACACCGAAATTTTTTTCTAGATTCCGTACTAGTTCCGTAGCTATAGTTAAATATTTTATTTATGTTTTGACTTTCGAATCTGCTTTTCAAATTCCTTCTGGCCAGTACTTATTTTATTATTTAAAATACTCTTTTCTTCTTTTCTTATTATAAGGCTATCAACAGGCAGGATTATATTTTCGGTCGAGGACCAACTCAAATTTTCAAATTATTATTTTTCAATAACACATTTAAAATCCAACATCTACTTTTTTCAGTTCTCAGAGTAGAGGAGTTTGGAAACTGGCGGTTGGTAACAGAGGAGCTATGGTACTAAAAGGGTTTTAACTGAAGAGAAAAAAAAACAACCATAAGCCATGCTGCCTTGTGATGACAGATATAGAGTCAAAACTTGCAAAATCAATTCGGTTTGCGGAGAAAGTTTTCGTTAGGCAACCACGCTATTTCCCATTGTGCGTATTTTCGTCTAGCTAATATATCTTTCTCTTTCCTTCGTTGTCGATGTCGGGTATCGAACCGACGCACGCAGAGGCGAACAGCACAGGTTGGCCTTCATCATATAACATTCAAATAAACATTAGGCTCAGGCGAATGGCCTTAATGGACATTCTTATAGTTTGTGCGGATAGATTTTTCAAAAAAAAAAAAAAAATACTGCAGAACGACTGACATTGTAACAGATTATATATCTAGTGTCGTAATAGGTTATGTTACGGCTATAGATGTCACATTACGTTTAAAATTAAGAGTTTAAACAGTCACACGAGCCGCAATACCATTACGCACGAGATGTACATGGTATTTTTTGCACGTACTCTGTAAAATTAATAACTCATTCCGTCGCGAAAGTGGAAAAACTCGAGTTTAAGTTCCGACGGTGACAGTTGTTTGAAAATATTTTTGAAGTTATACTTCTTTTAGCGCATTGAGAGTAAAATCTTCTCTGTTACGGAAGTTGCGCACGCAGCATGATAATCTGTTACGGCAGCGAACTTGAGACAGCAAGTATATCAACAACTTTGAAATCGTCGATAAAATTGACTTTTCGATACAATGTAGTTTTACTCTGTATTCATAGATGATACGTCTTATTTTTTTCTGATAACGTCAAAATAGTTGTTTCATAAAACAACGAAGTAGGTTATACTAGCGACATCGGACGGAGCTTCTTAAAAGCTATAGTGTCGCTAACAACTTTTGACAGTTAAATAGCCTCAATACTTGTATTTTTTTTAAATTATGGATTCAACAATATTTTATTTTATCAATGACAAAAAAGATAATATCAATAGGGATGTTGACTATTTTTGTTTCTCGGATTATATACGGTCGATCGACTTTAAATTTTCAGGGTAATTGTATTATCATGTCCTTAATAAGTATACAAAAATAAAGAATTTTCTGACGGTGTGCCTTAACCACGACAACTACCTTAATAAAAAACATGTATAAACCAGTAGATTCGGAGAAAATAAGCTGTGAAAGACGAACAGACAAGAGAGCTCCTATAAAATAAAATGGCTCCGTTTTTTTCATCGGATGTACAAAATCCTAAAAAATATGTATTGCTTTTGCCGTATTCGAATCAGAAAATTTCTTGGCAACGTCGGGGCCTCACTGTTGGCGTTACAGCCGCTCGCGTTCCAATGTAACCGTACCTTTATTAGGTTTTACTAGTGGACAACGGCAGTGTAGTGTTGTGTGTGTTATTGTACAACGTCGCTCCGGGAACCAGTGAAGCATGTATCAGCGTTCCGGGCCACCGGACGCGGTGCTGTGATCACAGAGCCCGGAGCGGCAGAGTTTATAGTTGTTATAAGCGTTGGCTAGCGCTGCTATGTTAGGTTATAGTTGCTGATGCCAAAAATTTAGTTTAGCTGGACTGCAAAAGCTTATTCTTTTCCTCTCTCTCTCTCTCTGACCATGTCACGGTTCTTAAACTTTTGTATAATAATGCATCTTTGCAACAATATATACATTCCACCGTCGTATTACTAAGGTCAAAACATATTTCGGTTTAGTGATTAAACAAAGACTCTTATGAGTCATAACTTCAGTTGTCAACATTGTCATATTATAGATTCCTAACAGGGGCGACACCATCCTTCAGTGGACGCTGGAACCTTCCATGGGGGCTCTATAATTTTTAATAGATAAACAGATAAATTAAGGTAGTTGTGGTACAATATTGTCAAAAAGTTATAGATTATACGCGCCACAAAAGTATACTAGCTTGTAGGTAAGTGATTCATAATTTGTACGCAAGACTGTACCCGTGGAAACGTAACCCATACAGTATTCATATGCATGTATACTTTTATATAAATTGATGAACTTTAAACCGTTATTTATAAATGTTTAGACGGTCAAAAAAATTTTCTTATTTTTTTTAAGCTCATAACAAATGCATTGAAAGACTGTCAGTTTTTGGAAAGTTTCTGACAGTTGGTTCTTTTTTTTATACAATTTTTTATACAATCAATGTTAATTATCCAATTTTTAATTGAATTTATCTCGGATTATATACGGTCGATCGACTTCAAATTTTCAGGGTAATTGTATTATCATGTCTTTAATAAGTATACAAAAATTAAGAATTTTCTAACGGTGTGCCTTAACCACGACAACTACCTTAAGTACAGATAATATTGATCAACCTACTAATGTCCTTGATGGACTCTGAATTGACAATTTGTATCCACTATGGCACCACAAATAAACAATATTTTAATAATTCATATAAATTTAACTATCGTAGGCGTTGAAATTAGTTTTCTTCTAAAGAGAGCAGTGGTTCAAAAAAGGTTGGGAACCTTTGTTTATACATTCAGTCCGAAGTGACCTTGAAACGAACGGTTATGTTAATTGCAGTGTATTAATGATATAGGAGAGAGATTACTAATTATTCTTGATGCAAGTCCGTTTTAAAAACTTCACAGACTGGTCCGGCAAACTTAGCAGTGACACAAGGTCAAGGCCTAGACGCCAACACTAATTAAATATTGTGAGATCTCACGCTTTGGTTATTTTACTGACTGCCTGACCAACAAAAACAAAGCAATGTATTCGTGATAACTTATTGTAAACCAATCTTTTTTTCTCTGCAGAAATCAAATATAATTTCGCCTGTTGACAGTTAAAATCAGACAAGAAAGTGCTCGCTTATCAGGAGAATACTGTATTTTAATGGTTGTTAGAAAAAGTAATCATAAAAAATATGTAAAAAGAAGAAAGAAACTAAGTCTTGTTATTTTTTCATTAAATCTTGGAAAACACAAAACTTCAGAGAGTATACATTACGATTGGCTAATAATTAGGAATTGCCAAGTTTTGTTTTCAAGTTGGCAATTCCGAATATATTTTCTTAGGTATAAGAAAATATATTTTCAAGAAAACCTACCTACACTGTTAAAAATATTCTGAAATGCATAAATTAACGCTTATGAAATATTAGAATCGGTGTTCTGAAAATGATTTAAGAATAGAACAGTTCTGATTTTTCAAAACGTAGTAGAAAATATATAGATGTATACTATTTCTAAGAATTACAACAAAGTCGTGGTGAAAATTGTTTCAGAACTGCTTTTCTGAACAGAGTACATTTTATTCCGTTAAATATACTAAAACCTTCATTTGGTTGCATAATACAAAAAACTTTAGTTTTCACATGATTCGAGTGGCAAAAATGTATATAATAAAAACAGAAAACAAATGTCTTTTTAATCCAATAAGTTATTAAATGAAGTCTGTTTATTTTAGCTGTCAGTTTATCAAGCGTATATATACCGTCTATAAAACCTAACATATATATTTTTAATTAGCAAAAAAGAACGTTTTTGTAAAACTGTCACCGAATTTGCACAGTAATGAGTTTTTTAATTGGAATCGACTAGCAAAAGAGATTATCTACAGTCGATTAGGATGAACGAAGAATATAAAATGCTGGATCAAAAAAGAATATTGTCGAGACGAGATATTTTAATTTACGTTTTAAATACGAGCTTTCCTTTGGAAAGTAAAATAAAATAGAATTATATTTTAAACTCCAGCTTAGTTTGTGAATTTTAAAAAGCTTCGAATATTTGTATTCAATCGGCGCTGGACAAACGTTTTATAGAAATCTACTTTTGTGAATGCGATCATTTTTAACTTGCTAAAAATCGCTTTTTGTGACTTTTAGTCAGGATTTATTGCCTTCATGTAGGAAGTCTTCTCTTGTATTGCATTAAAAGACAAGTCAACCAAAACGAATCTCGTAAGGTGACTGTTTACCAGCTATTCAATATGCCCTCTTTTTCATCCGCATTGTTCTATGTGTGTGAGCATGTAAAATGCACTCACGTTTCGGAAATATCTGATTTCTTTGAAAAATCTTATTCAATCTTTGATGTTGATGCATGAAAATAAACTAGAAATAAGTACCATTCTTCCCATATGACTTTTAGTCAAGTTTTTACAGTTTACTCGATAAACTATTTAAAATCAGTTAGCATAAGTTTTACGCAAATTTTTGTACAGCAAAAATTACTGAGTAAACCAAATTTGTCAGAATTTTAACATAAGTTTGTAAAAAAAATACTTCAAAATTCAATAATAAATCGCAGGTATTTGGATTAATAATACAAAACAACCGTGTTATTGTTAATCTTGCTACGTTTAGACTACTTTATTTAGTAGCAAGATTAACAATAACACGATTGTTTTGTATTATTAATCCAAATACCTGCGATTTATTATTGAATTATAATAATAATTTTGGATGCGATATAATGTCTAATACTTCAAAATGTTAATTTGCCTTTCCGTAATTCGAAATCTCGTGACGTGCTGTAAAGAAATAATGACGAATATCGCGTTTTCTGATTCAGAAAAATATATATTTTTTGAATTATTTAAGCAGCAAGTCAAATTTTGTGAAGCTTAATACTTAATCACAGCTAATAAAATGCATTTTTGTGATGATAGTTAGAAATTTTCCGAAAGCAAATTTTACGTACTGATGAACTGATCCATCAGTACGTAAAAAAATACAGATAAATCCAGTTTACACTCAGAGATAACTTTTATAATATTTCGTTGTTGCTTTACTTCCTTTTCTCTAGTTAAATGCATTCGTACAATAGACGTTCTAATCTGCTTCATCAGCTTACACTACGCTCACTGAACTGAAATTAAGGACATTTTCATGTACCGAGCTGTATTAAGTTTCATAATAACTTATCAATAACGCTTTTTGATCCTATTATAGCGAACAAAATTGTGCAACGAACTTTACAGAAGATGCTTTCGAAAGTTCAGTTGTCGACAACGGTGCTAATGTAAGTTGTTAGTTATTTTGCCCATTAATAAAATCAATCTTTTTTTTGGCATTTTTTTTATAAACTATAACCTATAAATAACATGCCATATGCTAAGCAAAAATCAATCTTTGCAGCTAAGGTTCTTAATGCAGGCCCCGGATAGGGAGGCCGCTGAAAAAAAAAACGAGCGCTCGACATGTGGGAACCTCACAACACACAGGCGCACATACATATTTGTGTTTAAACCATAGTACACAAGGAAAGGACCATTGAAATAAAGTGATGTTATGTACTTTTGTGTACAGACAAGTCTTTTCTGCATGCAAAGGGATGGGAGACATTAGCTGTCAAAATTAGAACTGAATTTTGTCGTCATTCTTCAACCAAACGTGGTCGTTATGTTTTTGTTTATAAATTATTAGACATGTCAAACCTCTTAAGTTCAAATTCCAATTTAGCTTAAATGAATTTTTTCCATTTCATACTAATGACATTTTTTTTACTGTTACAATTTTGGAGCCCTAAAAATGCGGAAAATTCAGTATGATATATTCAAAATTTAATATTTTTACTTGTCCCTTCAACAGCGCGAGAGTAAACTATAAACACTAGTGACATGTAACGGAAACTAGTAAAACTATTGGTTTATTTCTATTCCACAGAAATGTGTTTATACAGTCGCAACATTATTAGCTTTGGTTGGTGCATTTTACAATATAAGCTCAGAGTATCATAGCACACTAAAACTCCATTTTTTTGTCCTGTAGGTAAGTTATCCTGCGGAAACTCGTTGCATAGGGCGGAATGCATACAATGGCTGAATATGCATATATTGCAAGTGTCTGGTGCTAGCAAAATGCGTTGGAGCCGTGAAAACGGGAACGGAATAGCCGAAATCGTCAGCACGTCGTTGCATATACCACAGTAAAACGACTGGTGATTGTCTAGATAAGGGATGCGGGTGAATCAGGGGGGTGTCGACAAAATCTCTTATAAAAATTTTGCCCCATGAAAAAATTACAATCCCATAAAGTTCGTGATTTTTGAGGGGAATTAACGTAAAGTTTAAGCTTATTTTCCATCACGATCTTTGGGGCACACGGATTCTAAATTTTTAACGCCCCCACCAAACCACTCTAAACAACCCCCCAAACTATCCTATACACCTCCACCAAACCACCCAAATATCCTCCACCTACCACCCTAATCTCCTCCACCTACTACACTAATCCCCTCCACCTACCACCCTAATCCCTCCACCTACCAATCTAATCCCTCCACCTACCACCCTAATCTCTTCCACCTACCACCCTAATCTCTTCCACCTACCACCCTAATCTTATCCACCTACCATCCTAATCTCCTCCACCTACCACCCTAATTTCCTCCGACTACCACCCTAATCTCATCCACTTGTCACCCTAATCTCCTCCACCTACCTCGCTAATCTCCTCCACCTACCTCCCTAATCTCCTCCACTTCCCTTCCTAATCTCCTCCACCTGCCACCCTAATCTCCTCCACCTTCCATCCTACTCAACAACCAATCTAATTTCCCCCACTCCATCCCATAAGCGTAAAATTTAAGCTTATTTTCCCATCACAATCTTTATAAATTTTAAACAAATTTTGACATCGATTGGTTTTATTTGCTCCGCTGCGCTTATAGACAAATTTTAGAGTGACCACAGCTACGTCACAGAGTCCACAAATTAAGCATACTGTATATACAGTGCAGACGATGTTTCTGCAAGCCAGTCCATTTCCACATACGCTCTGTTTGATTTTAATTACTTGTTCATGTTTATATAAACGTGTGAATTGAACGGTTAACTTGTCTCTCTCATTTTCTGTCGCATCTAACTATCTCCGTCAAACACACACTTGTCATTCGATCGGGTTGTGTCCTTAGTAGTGACGTAACGACTATTCGCATATTTCTTGATATTCGTACAATTCATGCAAATATTCTGCGAATATGAATTAAATTGTTTATAGCATTATTGTTCGCGCCAGAATTTTTTAATCGTAATAATTTTCGTTCAGGATACACCTAATTCTCAATGTTCATGAGTCTTTTCTCATTGTTCTAAAAAAAATTGTCGCATAATTAGTGATATTTAGAAATCTTTTGCGAAGGCATCAACCAATAAAGATAATTTTGCATTATATCTTTAATTCATCCATAATCGTAATCGTACGATTATTGGTCAGTTAATCGTAAACACTAAAAACAGGAATCGTTGCATTACTACTAAAAAGCTCTGCAATGAACATCGAATCTTTAAAGTCCAATATAAAGTCAATAAAACAATTCAAAATTGCGAACGTCTAGTGTGGTGGCATGTGTGTTTTTTATTGTTCGTATAATAATGTCGCCGCTGTGAAACAAAGCCCGGTCGGTCACCGAAAGAGAAATTAATTCCAGTTTACTGCCTTTATTTAAAAGGGACCACCGCCATCAAAGATGGCTACAGCTGTTCATTATAAGCCTAAAGTGTATGTATTGTTACCCTATACTGTGTAAATTGTTGTTTGTGATTACGCAATTCAAGCAGAAATAATAATATTGTTCTCTACCCAAAAACAACAATTGAAAATTAATTTAAAAAATAATGAAAACATATCGAACTGGATGTAACTGTTTACTTTTCAAAATAACACCGTTTCTTTTTTTCTAAAGCGTTTTGTAATTTTTAATTACAACATAAATTGATATTCAAAAGCAATTATAAATTCAAATGAAACAAAATATTCGGCTTCATTTTCTTTCAGCGTGATTCAATATTTTTAATAAACAGTAGGATAGCTATAGTTTGCTATAATTGTTAGGAAACACCCATTGTAACATTGTTACGTTAGAACCCGAATCTTTCCACTTTCGCCGCGAAAGTGGAAAGATTTGTGATTTAAGACAGTCGGAATGCTCTGAATTTAAGCCACACTACGAGGCTAAAAATGCTGTTGCAAGGGTGTCGCTGTCAGTTGATTACTCTAAATATTGGAAATATTTTGAAGATTTAAAAAACATTTCCGAAAAAGAAAGAGTCACTTTAGGTTTGTAACGAAACAATTTTGTGAAATAAGTACAAATTTAATAAGGTCGTAGTGTGACATTGAAAACGTATGTTTTTTGGCACAATTAATGCTAACTTTTTTCTAGTAAATCGCACATAAATTACAAAAGTAGTCCATTAGAGACCTAGATTTGTCCTTTATCTTTCTTATAGAGAAAGAATTTTTGCAAAATGTTGACGAATAAGTCTACAATCAGCTATCAGCCGAACCCCTACTTTTGGCTTGAATTCAGAGCGTCCCGATATGACGGTTGCTTGAAAAAAAATGTTTAATATACTAATATAGCATTGGGTTTTTACTGTTTTTTAACAATTATAGCAAACTATAGCTTTCAATTTTATATTAGGGTTTTGTTTACTGTTTTTTTAACAATTATGCTATAAATTTTATATTAGGGTTAGAAAAAATTTGAGTGCGTAGCAATGTCATTGTTTATATGGCTCCTCTGTTACAAGCCCCCAGTCCCAAAATTTAAATCCGAGAATATCAATTGGATTTTCAATATAAAAATAATATTAAATTTAATGTATGTTGTAAAGGTAAATAGTAAAAAAGGGATGTTTTGCATTCTAAATAGCAACTGACTTTAATATATCGATGTAAAGGTCCACATCAGCGTTGCCAGATTTTTTTTTCGCCAAATCGGGATTTTGGAACTTTTTGAATGAAAAGAGCGGGATTCTTTCGTCGAAAGCGGGACATAGTAAAAAACGTATATAATCAGAAGTTTCTAAATATTTATCTTTTTATTTGAGTTCAAATTACGTTTACGTGACAATAGATAGCAAAAATAGCCATAGAAAATGAATTTTAATCAAAATATGATATTTTAAATCAGTTTTATCCTATCGTTAAATAGTTGAGTCTTATTCGTCTTCTGAATAAAAAAAATAAAAAAAAACAGAAATCAAAATCAAGAAGTTTTATTCATTAGAAAAATATGACGTTTCAAACAATAGTCTGAGGAGTAAGTGTTACAAAATAAGAGAATAATTATTTACGCACGGTCGAGTTATCCCCGAAAAGCGGGACTGAGCCTGTCCCGTGCGGGACATTTAATTTTGATTTAAAAATCGGGACGTCTGGCAACGCTGGTCCACATCCACTGTATATGCATACTGAATGATCCGAGTCGACTAGTGCGTGGGAACTCATTTAACTTCATGTATCCCAAAACTGCCGATCGGGCCGAGCCAAGCCGATCCGATCCGATTCAGTCAGTGTGGATCTTTAGTCAACGAGTCGGTTCGTTGAGTTTTATTCATAGTATAGTGATGTATGTCGGTAGATGGGGGTACATGCTCTTGCTACAAAAGCCTTTTAAAACACGCACTTTGTATTTTATTAAATGCTTTGATGACACTTCACGTGTATTGATGAAAAAGTGCGGTACCGGAGGGTCTAACAAAAACAACGCAAGGGGCGTCCATTAACATGCGGTTTAATGGCTCCATTTGGAAGACTTTCTACAAACGGTTCTCGTCATTTGTGTACCAAAATATATTGCAAACGTTTCTCGTCGGAACATTAATTCGATTTAGAAGGAAGATGGGGAAAATTGTCATTTTCTAGGAATTATAATCACTTTTAGAGTTCCGTACCTCAAACGGAAAACATCCTTATAGGACCACTGCGTGTCTGTCAAGACTAGGCTTGCCAACTTTAAAATACAAATTTGCAGGAAATAATGATTTCAAATGCGGGACAAGGGTTTAAAAAGCGGGATTCAACTAATTTTACTTAGAATACAAAAAAACGTGAAATTTTCTTTACAAATCAGGATGAGAAGTAAAATAAAACACCTTGTTAGATTAATAATAGTCCATATTTACTTAAAAAACAGTTATAGTGTAATTTAGACTTTATTATAAAAACTATAAATTACTTTTTAAATGAGTATTTTTCTTGACATTTGGCACTTTTAAGGATTTTTTTATTTTTAAGTACAAAATTGTAAAAAGCTTTGCATGGATAAGAAAAATTTACGTTAACTTGTAGCTCTGACTCTACATAAAGACGATTTCGTGCGTCAGTCCAGGCATTATTACAAAGTGAGAAACTCTCCCTGCTGCTGCATTAGAACACGGAATAGATGCAATGTATTTAGCATCCTCCGAAAAGCGGGATATTTAGCGTCCCGCACACACCCTGAGCGGGACGTCTCGTTAAGGATATCAGAAACGGAACGTCCCGCGAATAGCGGGACGGTTGGCACCCTTTTTCTCAAAAACGCATGAAGGTATCAACTTGAAATTAATATCAAAGACTCACGGCTGCAGTTCCTTGGAGCTGTGAAGAAATCAAACTTCTAAGTCAACGCAATCAAAAGATACGGCCGTTTATGCCGCATATTTTGATACTCGAAAGGGAATCAAAAACTATAGGGTACTTCCTGTTGACTTAGAATCATGAAATTTGGAAAGCAGCAATGTCTTATACACAAGTTAAGGGAAAAGTTCCAAAACCGTAAATTAATAGTTACATCACAACAAAAATATTTTTTTGCGATAATAAACTTATTTGCAGTAAACTGATCGCGACCTATGTCGATGTACGGGGACATCAGTTCTCCAATGGCAAAGTTAAGTTTGTTCCCCAATCCAATTTATCTTTTCGTTAAAGCAATGTTCGGTACTTTTATAGTTTTTTATTTAAACGCTCATCAAAACATATACAGTGTAAACTCTATATAGCGACGCTGAAGGGACTGCGCATTTTCTGGCGTTATAGAGAGTTGTCGTTATATGGAGAGAAAAAAAATCACTGTTGTTTTACTATTATAGTATTATTTAATAATAACGCATATAATTTACAAATTATTGCGTAAAATCTGTTACCTTTGTCTGATGTGTTTTGTTATGCCAGTATTGTAATTGTATTTTCTTATGTATTTTGCCGAAATCACTTGCTTAATAATAATAATAATAATGATATATGGTCGTTATTTAGAGTGGGTGTGATGCTACATAGAGTGTATCATTGTATGGACAACAAGGTAAACCAACCGAAGTCTAGCAATTTCGACGTTTTAAGGAGTTTGACTTTAAATCGAGTGACGTTACATGGAGTTTACACTGTAGATTGATTCCCGATGGCCTAGAATTTTGTAATTTTTCACGAGTAAATTAAAAAACCCGAAAACGATAAATTTATAATTTTATGTGGAATTATTACGTGTTATAACGGTACGGAATCCTAAGGGCGCGAGTTCTCTTTTTTTTTGTTAATTGAAGCTGGAAGAAAAAATGAAGAAAAATGTCGTTTGATAACGTTCGCAAAATGCGTACTTTTTGCAAGATATTTTCACGTGAAAATATTTCAACAAAAATATAAATACTGAAGTAAAATTTGTTAATTAACTAACGGTGCAGTTTTTTCGGGATATTAATTCCATTTGGATGTCTTCCAAGAGATAAAATTCTCGAATAACACAATTGTGACGCTAAAAGTAGTTCCAGATGTATTTCTTGTTTTACAAAAGTGTGTATTTCTATTTGGAAGACTTCCAATAAAGACCGGTTCAGTTTGCAAAGAAAAAATATACCTACAATATATATTTCGGTAGTATTTTATTTGCACGACGTTGCCCGATCGTTAATTTTTCAACCCACTGTAAGGAAAATTTAAAGAGATGCAGCCAGAAGTCTTCCCAAGCATTTTGTCTACCTATTCGTGAAAACCGCACGAAAATCGCTTGAATGGTTTTCGATTTTTTAACGTTCGTACAAACAGGCGTTGCTAATTATATAGATAACAAGTGTATTCAGTATATTGGTGTAGTGTAGATCTATTTATACACTGAAATGGTTCAAAACCAGCGTTGCCAGATTTTTTTTTTGCCAAGTCGGGATTTTGGAACTTTTTGAGTGAAAAAAGCGGGATTCTTTCGTCGAAAGCGGGACATAGTAAAAAAACGTACATAATCAGAAGCTTATAATATTTATCTTTTTATTTGAGTTCAAATTACGTTTACGTGACAATAGATAGCAAAAATAGCCATAGAAAATGTATTTTAATAAAAATATGATATTTTAAATCAGATTTACCCTATCGTTAAATAGTTGAGTCTTATTCGTCGTCTGAATAAAAAAAATAAAAAAAACACAGAAATCAAAATCAAAAAAGCTTTATTCATTAGAAAAATATGGCGTTTCCAACAATAGTCTGAGGAGTGAGTGTTACAAATTGCAGCTTACAATAAGAGAATAATTATTTACACACGGTCGAGTTATCCCCGAAAAGCGGGACTGAGCCTGTCCCGCGCGGGACATTTAATTTTGATTTAAAAATCGGGACGTCCCGCCAAAATCGGGACGTCTGGCAACACTGTTCAAAACGTATCAATTTGTTGAAGCAATTGTAAAAATTGGACATCTATCAGGTGATCTACTCTACCCTACGTACTCCTGCTCAAGTGTCGGGACTGCTAGTGTTTAGACTTTTAGTCCGACACTGAAATACCAAACAGTTCAGTGTACCTTATACTGCAACGCTTTTTGCACTGAAGTACGATACCAAACACATCTATTAATTATTATGTACACCTGGTATTCTGTTAGAGATAAATAGACGAGAATCCGTTTGTGATATTTTTGTAAAGAAATAATATATTTGATATTAAAGAGAAACATTTTTTTTTGAAAACATAAAAGCACATTTTATGAAAGAATAATGACGAAAGCAACTGAACTGAGAGAAACTGTTTGTTATTTTCAAAAAAATAAAAAAAAAAACACTCGTTGCTCGGAGGCAATTAAATCACGATAGACAGAAAGATAAAAAGTAACACATCTCTTCCATTATGTATCAACTATGGCAGAACAAAAGATGAAAGGTTAAAAGAACAATTTGATAGAGTGCAACAAACACGACGGAAAAATCTACAAGAACATGATATACTAAAAATATATAATATAGTCTGTTTTGTTTGTGCCTTCTTCAAATAATTATTAAAAAAATATACTATAAGTAAAAATAATTTCTCCTAGTGGGTTATAAAGTTTGTGATAGTTTTTATAGTGGGCTAGCAGAAATTAGAGATGGGAAAAACGGGTCTTTTTAGTGATCTGCATCTTTGCATCTGGATCCCGTATGTGAGCCGGCTCACTGAACCGTTTCAAAATGAGCCGAGTTCTGAATATGTTACTGCAGTCTGCCACTGAGTTACCTAGTTCAGTCAATCGTATCACGACCTGTATAGAATCAAGAATGCATAGCCAAACATGTGATGCATGAGTCATTTGAGCTGACAGATGCATCAAAGCAAGTACTGATACGTAAGTGTAAAATGTGCTTCTGTGTGTTAAGTGTTTCACTGAGTTATGCGGATTCGTTGATCCGTCGGCTCAAAAAAAAGTGAGTCGGCTCTCATGGATCTTCTGTCCGAGTCGGTTCTTTGAACCGGTTCAGATCTGAGTTAGACAACTCTAGCAGAAATTATTTTATACTTTAGTCCGGTTTGCGATTTGCACCCGGTGGAGAGCTTACCATAATAGTGTATTGTCATCGGACCTACACATGTGTGCAAAAGTTCAACTCAATCGGCTAACAGGAAAGTAGATTGCAAACTTTGGTCCGAGTAGACAGACAGACAAGAAAGCGAGCTAATAGAAACGTGGTATAATGGTTATAAGATATAAGGTGAAACTTCTTTACGCTGAGTAAATAGCAGTGCAACAAGAAAAAAAAATTCTGAAAAACATTAATTTTGAATGTGTTCATGTAGATGTAACCCTTTAAAAAGGCTCTAACATTTTTCAAAATAATAAATATGCCATGGTGACGAGTTTCACTTTCGGTAACGAATATTCGCAAACAGCACGTCCGGTAAACACGTGAATACATTATTTCCCTTCCATTGTGAACACCGTGAGAAACTTTTCTCAGAAGACTACATAGAATCATAAATCACAATTTGTGCAATTTAATTTAATTGATATCAAGGCATCGCCCTGCTTTCATCATAATGCGTTTCTACTCTTTGAAAATCTTTCCACTCCGCTTTGTGTAGCAGGACGACCCCAAATCGCGACTCCCGCCTATTGTTATTAGTGTATTTGCCATATGGCAACATACACTATTGGCGTCGGTCGGATGGCGGGACCTAGGGGTCGGACCAAAATTTCTCGACGTTTCATAACCTCCTAAACACTTTGCCACCATTTTTAAAAATGTTTATATATATATGTATATATATATATATATATATTTATATATATATATATATATATATATATACGTATATATATATATATATATGTGTGCGGGCAATAACTTTCGAAAGAGTTAATTGATTTTAACGAAATTTGGCCCACGTGTTGAAATCCATCACCGCAAGAAGCCTATTTAAAATGGGCGTAATCGGGTCATTTTAAGGGTAGTTTTTAGGGGTTGAAAATTGTTTTTGGGCCCCAAAACACCGAAAAAATTCTCCGAATCGTTTTAAAATTGAAATTTAACCCTCTGGTAATAATTAAAATGTGTCCCTAAAATTTTAATATAATCGGCCTGACAGGACCGGATTTACAAATTTTATGAAAACACTATTTTGCAGATATGGAATTTTTTACTGAAAGGTGTATATAATTTGGTTTATAGGTTCGATTGATAATAATAGTGCAATTAAGAAAAAAAAAATGTTATTTTAAGGGGTGTATTAAGGAGTAAAATTTTTTATTTTGCCCAAAAACCAACTTAAGTGCGCATAATAAAGTCACACTGCCTGTATATCAAATACACTATATTGTCGGCAGGGTTTTGGCACTGCGACCCGGGTTTTTTATTAATTTATAATATATGTACAAGACGCATAATATACAGACTGTACTTCAGATTAGAGTTGTGTAACTCAGATCTGAACCGGTTCAAAGAGCCGACTCCGACACAAGATCCGTGAGAGCCGACTCACTTTTATTGAGTCGACGAATCAACGGATCCGCATAACTCAGTGAAACACTTAACACACAGAAGCACATTTTACACTTACGTATCAGTTCTCGCTTTGATGCATCTGTCAGCTCAAATGACTCATGCATCACATGTTTGGCTATGAATTCTTGATTCTATACAGGTCGTGATATGATTGACTGAACTAGGTAACTCAGTGGCAGACTGCAGTAACATATTCCGAACTCGGCTCTTTTTGAACCGGTTCAGTGAGCCGGCTCGCATACGGGATCCAGATGCAAAGATGCAGATCACTAAAAAGAGCCGTTTTTCCCATCTCTACTTTAGATTGTAAAATATGCTTTTGGGAAATTTCGAACGGTGGTCGCAAAATTCGCTTTATTATTGTTCTTATTAGCTGTGATTATAAGCATTGGCTTCGCAAAATTTGGCTTGCTGCTTGAAAATTTCAAAAAACACACTTTCGCCTTAAAAATTGGATAAAAAATTCGGAAATATTTCTTCACAGCACGTCACGAGATTACGAATTATGGGAAGGCAAATTAACATTTTGACGTTTTTTCTTTATAAACATATGTTAAAAATACTGACTTGGCTCGTTCAATAATTTTTATCAATTTAAATTTTTTCTCTATATAAATTTGTGCAAAACTGCTAACTTTCTCGTTTAAATCGTTTATTTACATCAAATACACTGTAAAAACTTGACTAAAAGTCATATAGGAAGAATGGTACGTATATTTATTCTGAAGCATTACCATCAAAGATTGCATAAGATTTTTTATTGAAATTAGAGATTTCCGAAACGTAAGTGCATTTTACATGCATAACACACATCCGACTGCTCCTAAGATAGAGCTATGCGGGTGAAAAAGGGGACATATTGAACAGCTGGTAAATAGTTACTTTAAATGTCGTCTGCAAAATGTTATCACTATAATCAGGTGAGATTTTTTTTAAGAAGTTTTAAGAAGTCAGTCAGTATATAAATATAAACACCACCTGTTAATGGTAGGTAGTTCTTTGAACTTTGATTTATAAGGTAAATATATTTTAACGTTCCTAAACACTGTTTATAAACGTTTTGTTGAAGTTGCAGTGTAAATTGAAAACAAATTTACCGACAACTTATGAGGTAATATTTTATCGGAATACTATCCTTTACTCGCCGCTTCGCTCGCGTCAATGTCGATTTTGACATAATCCTAACTTATATCCTTTAATTTAGAGTGTCAGTTGCAAGTTTTATAAAAATAATAGTTCAAAAAAACTAAACAAAAACGCTTTAATACCAAACCGAACTAAAAGTAAATAATAATGTTTTATTGTAAAAAAGCGTGAGGTGCTTGATATCAACTGGTATAAATATTTCATTGGTAGCTATTTGTAAAAGTAGAGTTAGTATAAAAATAATAATAAGTACCTACCCCACGCTATTTTACAATAAAAAATATTTTTTACTTTTTAGTTCAGTTTGCTATTAAAGCGTGTTTTTTTAGTTTTTTTAAACTATTATTATTTAGTCTTATTTTTTTTATTCTAATGATCCTGGTCAGGATAATGGGACAAACTTATTAAATTATTGTGTTGTCATCGGTCCTTGATAAGTGTGCAAAGTTTTAGTTTAATCTGACGTATTAAAGTGGGTGAAATTCACGTTCAAAGATTCCTTTACAAACAAACACACAGGAAAAGCTAATAAAAGTGTCTAAAAGTCGATCCAAGTGATGTCATAACGGTGACGATATATAAAATAAACATAATGTTAAATTATCTCTGACTTCTTGTAGTCACCGAGTGAAATACTGTAATCTTTCAAACATAGCCAAAACTTTTTTTCGCAAAATTCGCCTCTGCGTTCTGTATTGTGATTCATGATCCTTCAAGTAGCGTTTACCCGAACCCTTTAACTTTAAAAGTAGCGACGGGAGAGCTGCAAGCGTTTTTAGGTATGGGGGAAAGATTTGAGATAAATATTACAGGAAGTAAATGTAGGTATCATATGACCTTAAGTTAAGAATTCCTTCGAAATTAAAAATTAATTATAAGTCTTTTAGCAAAAGAATAATAGACTGAAAATAAAAGATTGATTAAAAAGAATATTGCAGAAGAAAGATGTAGAATAACAAAAATAAATAAAATTGAATTATTAAAATAAGTTTGTTGAATAACGTAGGGGAAATATATCCCGGGGGATTTTTCTTTTTAACATACTAGTACTTAAATTAAGGGCACAATTTAAAAATAACTGTATTTTCTTTTATTTTTTCACCGTCTTAAATAAACAACTCAAATGGTCTGAAAATGTAATTTAAATAATACGTATTATCTTTTTGTACAATGAAAATACAGCGGTTGAACTTTTTAAAATGTTAATCCGTTTTAGTTACAGAGTTTGTCCGCACGGCGCTTCAGTCGCCAGCAGCGCGCTCCCTGGCAGCGGAATAAGTGATAGCAACGCGCCCGGTGGCATTCGCGTCCGAGCTCTCACACAGTTAGAAGCACGCGTGACGCAAAAGATATTTTCGAGTTTTTGTCACCGTAGAAAACGTCAAAAATGTAGCGTTCGTTGGAGCAACGGTACGCGATAAAATTTTGTTTTACCTTGACAAAACCGCTTCCGAGACGCTTGTCTTGGTTAATGAGGCTTACAAAGGTGACGCCTTGTCAAAATCTCAGATATCTCGGTGGTTCAGAGAGTTAAAAAACGGGCGGTAGACATGGGGCGATCTGGACGTCCTTCAACGAGTGATTTGGACGAAAATGTGGACAAAGTAAAAAATCTTCGATGTACTATGTGCGTTTTGTTACTGTGGCCCTTTCCGTTTCTAAGTTAAATACATATGATAAGATATTTATTTAATCGGTTGAGACATTACATCTATTTGACAGGTCAACAAAAAATTCAAAAATGTTATCAGTAACATAAAAAATCATCACCAAAAATAAAGGCCCCTTAATGGAGAGTTTTTAATAGGTATTCATGAAAATGGAGCCAGTATTATTTTTTAACCTTTCAGGAAGTTTGTTAAAAATGTAGGCTGAAAAATTTTCTGGGCAATACTTATAAATGTCTATTTTTGCCAATGATAGTGTTATTGCTTCTTTATTGCAAGTATCATGACCATGTCCATCCTCTACCAAGGCATAGCTTGTTTTATTTCCGTGTGCGCCTTTATTTCATGACGCTCGCTCGCTCATTTTTTCGCAATAGTCTCTAGGCCTGCGTTAAAAATCATAGTTTCGAAAATATCGAATGGTTCACCTTATATAGTAAGACATATTTTATAAACACGGAACAATTTCCTATATATAACTTGTAATACATACAACATATGTATATCGTGGTTATATAGGTACATGTTCCTACGGGAACCAATGTCATGTACGCGGGAGCACACCATCATGTCTTACAGGAATACAGGTGGGTTGAGACGTCGTCGTCGCCCTTCTCGGGAGGTGGCGCGACGGACCCTCTACCACGCATGCAAATATCTAAAATCTTCGTGGAACTATATCACGTCTTTATAAAATCTATCATCATTCCGCTAGAATAACACTTCAGGGAGGCCAACATGTTTTTTTGTACTGAAAACGCACGATTTAGGATACTCGAAATTTCTCGCGTTGTGTATTTCAGCGAAGAATTGAGACCTTACGCTATTGGACGATCTGCAAGCGACTTAATCGCAAAACTGTGCGACAAAAATAATTGTAATAATTTCATTTTCTTTGTATCCGGTCGAAAGTACATACTTTCGGCTTCAATTTTAAGGTAGAAAGCCTTACATTTATAATTACTCGCATGCCATCTGTAACAGCGGGCCGAAACAGTCTTCTCGTGCACATTGATACGAAAGTATATACTTTCAACCGGGTATAAAGAAAAATAGTATACACCACACGACCAGAAAGTTGAAATTCGTGCACTACGCGACACACGAAATCCGAGGCGAAGCCAAGGGACATGGTGTCCTCGGCAGTGCAGGAATTTCAACTGTCCGCCCTTGCGCTGTAATATACTATTTAAGGGATTGATACCTGACGTAGTAAAGGGTTATGTTACGCCGATCTGTAATATTATGTTTAAAACGAGTGCCAGCGAGTGAATTTAACACATTTATGATGCTATCAATTTAAGAATTTACAGTTCTGTTAATTTTCTGTCAGTTATCGAGAGGTTAGCGTAGTGGTGAGAACACTAGACTGGGTTCGAATCCCGGCGGGGGCAGATGTGGTTAGAACTTTTTTCTACTGCTTCTCGCCGAGAAACGGTGATTCCTGTACCGGCCTTCTTGTTTAGGTTTCCATGGTTTCCTTCTATTAATTCCACATAAATATCGAGATAGTTCCTTATTCGAGGTCATGATCAATTACCTGTCTAACTTCTATTGCTGGTAAAGTTGCATACATTATCGTAATGTCCTGTAGTTATTTTATTCGCCCATTGCTATTAATTAAGTTGAAATTTAAAAATGTAGAAAATAACGAAAAGTGTTGAATATCTTGCGAATGGCGTCTGTTATGACACAAGGTCTAGAAACGGACGTTAAGGTAGTTGTCGTGGTTAAAGCACACCGTCAGAAAATTCTTAATTTTTGTATGCTTATTAATGACATGATAATATAATTACCCTGAAAATTTGAAGTCGATCGACCGTATATAATCCGAGATAAATTCAATTAAAAATTGGATAATTAACATTGATTGTATATGATCTCTGTAGTTCTGAACCAGTTTCTTATTTATAAAAAAAGAACTAAATGTCAGAAACTTTCCAAAAACTGACAGGCTTTCAATGCAGTTTCAATGAGTTTAAAAACATTTTTGACCGTCTAATTATTTATAAATAACGGTTTAAAGTTCAATAATTTATAGAAAAGTATATACATGCATATGAATACTGTATGGGTTACGTTTCCACGGGCACAGTCTTGCGTACAAATTATGGATCACTTAGCTACAAGCTAGTATACTTTTGTGACGCGTATAATCTATAACTTTTTGACAATATTGTACCCCGATAACTACCTTAAACACATTATTATATAATTTGTTGTCATTTCTTAACATTGCATAAGTTTAAAGGAATCACAAATTTCAAAAGCGATGTAACATTCATCATAAATTCGACTAGTTCTGGTTAAGGCCCCGTTCTGAATCGAACCAAGTTTATATAATATGTAGTCAAAGCGAAACTCCGTGCCTCTTTGCACGGAGGGCGGTCGTCGTGTAATAATATGATATATTATGTTCCTGGGGTACGTCTGTCATGACATTGACAGCTACTATATCAATGGAAAACACTGCATCGTCCATTTCGACAACGATTGCAATATGGAACGTATTTCGAATACAAGAAGACGAAAACCACAGCCCTAATAATACCTACTTGAAAACTATCTAAGATCTAAGTCACTACATAGTGTCTCAGGTCTTAGATAGTTCTCAAATAGAACTTGTTCGGACTAACACTTTAATCTAGTTACCAGCTTTTTTTAAAATTTTGTATACCTATTGTAATTTGGCTTTTGATGATAATGCATCCAATGGGTTACATCTTAAAAACTGAATACAAAATTATTTTGAAATTATTTTAATGTGACTGTTTACCAGATGTTTAATATGCCCCCTTTTTTACCTGCATAGCTTCATCTTATAAGCAGTGTGTGCATGTAAAATGAACTTACGTTTCGGAAATCTCTAGTTTCCGTGAAAAATTTTATCAATCTTTGATGGTAATACTTCAAAATAAACTGGAAATATTTACCATTCTTGCTACAGGACTTGTTTTTACAGTTTATTTGATCTAAATAAATGACTTAAAGTCATGTTTTACACAAATTTTTGTACAGAAAAAATTTAATTTGAAAAAAATTACTGAGCAAACCAAACTTGCCAGCGTTTTTATCGTAAGCTTAAAAAGAAAAAAAAACTGTAAAATGTTAATTTGCCTTCCCGTAATTCGAAATCTCGTGACGTGCTGTAATATTGACGAGTATTACGTTTTTTTATTCAATTTTTGGGTCAAAAATACTTATATTTTTTATAAAGCAGCAAGCCATATTTTGTGAAGCTTAATGCTTAATTACAGTAACAGTAATAAAATGAATTTTGCGACCATAGTTCGAAATTTATACAATCTGAAGGGTATCACCTTAAAAAATGAGTTGTAAGATTTGACCAAAACTGTTACAAGTGAAATTAAATAAGAGTTTGTAAAAACAATATAAATTCGATTTTACTTTGATAAATCGCCAACTTGCTTCCGTTGTATAATAAAGAAGCATTGATGACTAGATTAATAATAATAATTCAGAACAAAAATCGCAGAAACGTGGACAAAAAAGAAATGCTTATTATAATGAGCGCATTTTTATTTTAGCGACGTTTCGGTCAATAATTATTTGATCTACATCAGGCATCATAATAAGTACTTCACAATAAACACTAAACTATAATGCACTTTACAACCCATTACAAATTAACAATTTCTTCCACGTTCCTGCGATTTTTGTTCTGAATTTGTAAAAATCAGAGATGCTAATATTAATTTGAATAATAATAATTCGCTTAATAAAATTAATGGTGCGCCCAATATTAATATAATTAGACTAATAACGACACACATAAGTAGCAGCGCGTCTACAAAAAAAAAAATTCGCTTAACATCTGTTTGTCGACATTGTGTCATAACAAACGCCATTCGCACCATTACTATTTTCCCATTATTTTTTTACATTTTTAAACGTCAATTTTCCCATTAAGGAAATTAGAATAAGGTAGGCAAACTGTGAGAGTATAAGTTTGACATGTAATCGGCCATAGCCTCGAGTAAGGATCTATCTCGATATTTATGTGGAATTAATTGAGAGAAACTATGTGAAACCTCAACAAAATGGCCGATACACGAATTACCATTTCTCGGCAAGATGCAGTAGGAAAAAGTCCCAAACTCATCTGCCTCCGCCGGGATTCGAACCCGGTACCTATCGAATGCGAGTCTAGAGCTGTCACCACTACGCTATACCGCTCTGTGACTAGATGAATAATAAAGGCGAAGACTATATATACGCGTATTTGCAAGCATAAAACACACAGTGAAGGTTAGGTTCCATTCAGACTACGTATGTGATGATACAGTGATAAGAGAATGGAAAAGCCCATCCCATAAATACAAAATATAAAAATTATCTGAAAATGCACATAATATACTATGTATAGCATTATATATATAAAGGTAGATGTATATTTCGTTATAATCTATCTCTGGAGACTTCTAAATCCAGTAGGCTTTAAAATACTCTTCTTGTGTTACTCGCAGCTTCTGTGCTTAGAGCATGCCTTTCTATTATAAAATATCTGTGACATTTATAGGGTCCAACAGTGTTCAAGTTTTACATTTTTATATTATATTATAAAAACCCATTGTGTTGAATGTCTAGTTTTCGTTTTATCTCGAATATAAACAAAACTTGTTAAGCCAACTTCGGTATAGGTTTAGAACAGTGCTTCTCAAACTGTAGAACGCGACCGAAAGTTGTTTGGATCTTGTATCGATTCACAGTTTTAGTTTGTTATTATTAACACGTTTCCGCTTTTAACTGACCTAGCCTAAGTGAACCAGATATATTCTATGATTAATGAATGGAAATTTTGATCTTTGATTCAACTAAAAACTCTCACTACTGTGAAGGTTCGTTGTCTAGTGTTACCTACGATAAAAATTAGCTCTCGCATGATGTGAATTAACAGTTGTAAATATGCTTATCTATGAGAAAGATCCTCTGTTTAGATATGTCACTGTAGAGTAACTAATAACTCATTCCGTCGCAAAGTGGAATGTTTCGGGTTTACGTCCCGAGGATGACAGTGTTTGATAATATATTTTTCTAATATAGTAATATAACAATGGGTGTAGCAAACTATAGCTATCCTATTGTAATAATTATAAAATCTTGTCTTACGAACCGTCAATTTACTATTTTGTTATTATTGTTTAATAATAAATATAAAATTCAATTGATACCTTTACTGAACCTGGGAATTAGGGGCTTGTAATAGAGAAGCCATGGAAACGTCGTGCAAACAGCGACATTGCTACATCCTCGGCTATTCTTAAGCTCTAGTAGAGCTTTGTTTTGAAATCCGAAAGTGCTAGAATTAATTTAGTCAATTTCAACACGCATTTTTTTGAAAATTCATTAATTGCCGCATTTTCAATGTATTTATATTTTTAACTGAAAATCAAACTGATACTTTCACCAGTTTTCAGATTACAGTCCGTGAAGCAAGGGTTAGTAACGGACGAGTCGTGGAGGCATCTCTATGAACTCGTCTAAGTATATCTCAAACAATTTTAATTGATATTTATTTTTTTCCGTTTACGTATCAAAAATTTACCAGTTAGTTTTCTTCTGTGAATAAATCTTAATCAAATTTTAGTTTTGTTGCTATTGAGTACAGTTAGGGATTTTTTTCACTACACAGTGGTAACGTCAGGCTCGAAACTAGGTAAGAAGTTAACATTTTAAGAAGTACTGGTTTAGAATAATGTTTGTTGTCGTTTTATGTACAGTTAACTTTTAAAGATAACAACTGAAGAACGCTACACTGACTTGGGTTTTATTTTAGCACCTTTTTTAATCTCGAAGAAAATAAATCCATACTTTCCTTTTTTAACATTTTTTCTAAAGTTTGTACACCATCATTATCCAAACTGAAAGTATATAATATTTTTTATCGTGGCCCACTCCGGTTAAAACGGCGTGCCCGTTAAAACCGAGCGAAGCCGAAAATCAACAAAATAACAATAAAAATATACGGTGGAAGAACGTAACTATATGGTGGAAGAACAGGTTTGTTTAATCTCGAAGAAAATAAATCCATAGGTACTTTCTTTTTTTAACATTTTAAGTCCGTTACCACAATTAGATCCCCAAACTCAAAGTATACTTGTATTTTTAATCCTGCTTCGCTCTCCCGTTAAAACCGAGCAAAGCTGAGAGTCAAATAACATCAACAAAAAATATACGGTGGAAAAACGTGTCTATATGGTGGAAGTACAGTTTTTTTTAACCTCGAAGAAATTAAAACCATAATTTCTTTTTTTTTAATTTTCTAAAAGTTTAGGCACCATCATTAAATACCCAAGCTCAAAGTACACGGTATTTTTAATCCTACTTCACTCAGACTAAAACGGCGTATCTCGTTAAAACCGAGCGAAGCCGAAAGTCAAGAACATAACAATAAAAATACACGGTGGAGGAGCGTGACTATATGGTGGAAGTACAGGTACAAAACATCCGTTCAACAAGTTTCATAAGCAGAGTAAAGATCGTCCTATTTATCTTAATTAAAAACAGAAATAGTTTTATTATGATAACAAGCTGAACTAATTAACAGTATTTCTCGCTGTTCTTGTTTAGCATCGAGTATAATATAGGCAGGTAATATATATTATGTGCAGATGAACATGTGTGGGCTAACAGCTAAAGCGCTCATGTCGAATTTTTCGCCACTGTTGTTCTTTATTTACCAACTAGAGTTCTTTTTCTGTAAAATGGAGCAAACATCATATATATTAATACGTTAAGGTTAAGATGTTTGCCTCCCGTTTTCTAAAAAACCACACAATTACTCCACATAAATTTTATATCATTTTATAGATAATTGCTTGCTCTACCGACATCAATAACTAAAAAATTTATTATTGCTTTTGTTTTTGTAAATTTATTAATTATTAAAATTATATATATAGATATACATTAAGAAACAATACAGCAATGCTGCCATCTGACGGCTTTGATTTTGAAACAACGTCAACATGATTGACGGTCGGTTAATTTTTTTTGTTTAATTTTTAATCAAAATTCACGTATAAATACTTTTCGTATGGCGGCGCTTCAGCTCAACGTTTTTGATACTTGCGCCTCTATATGACAGTTTTAGAAAAATATTTTCTTGAACCGTCACTGAGCTTCGTAATGTAATACAACAAAAAGAAGAAAGTTATAAACAGTGTGAGAAATTAGAAACGAATTTTAGTGCGAATTATTCGCACAGGTACCGCTAGTTTTTTATAATAATTCATTCACTCTTTATCATCGATTGCTGGAAGCATTGTCAGAACATTTGATTTGACAATAACCTTAGACTGTGACCATACATTAGTGTTGTAGAATCTTAAATTGATCCTGCTCGAAATACAATTGATCGATTGAAACGATATTTTTCTTAAACTTTGTATAAAACTACTTAACATCGCTTTTTGTACAATTTTCACATCGAAACAACTTTTTTCTATGCAATTTAGTCTGAAAAGGCGATCGTTTCTTATGTAGATCAATAATTTGTTTTAGAGTGACATTAGACTGCTCCTAAATGTACAAAAATGTAATTAAATGATCACAGTCTAAGATCATTGTCAAAGCAAACATTTTCACATTGATTTCTGCAACTGAGCCTTAAGGTGCCTTTACACGAGCAATTTTTTGAGCAATAATTGCCCGGCAACACAATGGAGCAATTAATGGATCAATCTGGAACAATTTCAATAAAATTGCGGCAATAGTTTCGGCAATATTGCTTCTAATTGCTCCATATATTCCTATTGCCCAAAGTGGCCGACATGAATTGTCGAATATCCACACGGTTTGGAAATTTAAGTCAATTTTCCTTCTATACGTATACGTATCCATGGTTTCACTTTCGTGTGGTGACAGGGATGAGATGCGCCGCTGTCATTTCATTTTCTTTGCTTCTATTGTACAGTGCAGTACAGCTGTACGTGTATTAATAAAAGTAATTCAAAATCACTCCGAGACATTCTGGTAAAGTTTTTGAATAAATAATAATTGTCCATATCATCACACAATAAAGATGGTTTTCGTCTTGCTAGATACGTTCGCACCCAAATCTGTCTATTCCTTTTCTTTTTTTTTCGTTTTAAACTTATTATAATAAAAGCACTACACGCCTCTGCCAGTAAAACCTCGTCCATAGCCAATACAGTTCAACTGAATTGCTATAGTGTATGAATGATTGCCTTGTATTGCCTAGTTGCTCAAAGTTGCTCCATATTGCGTGATATGGTGTGGCGGTATCTTTGGCAATAATTGCTCCATGTTGCCATTGTCGTGAATTGCTGATGTACATAGTTGATCAATATTGCCCGGAATTGAGCAATTTTAGTTGCCCGTGTAAGCGCACCTTTAGTGAACGTGCGTCAAACATTCTCCATCTTGTTACTATCTTCTCTAAACGATACTTCTTTAACAGTCAGTCAATCGGGTCCGCTTCCCCTCTAACAGCTCATTTTCCCCACTCCTGTCTATGTCGTTACGCTGTTGTGCCTCAAATACCTACCCAAAAATGTCTAACAGCTTTCATTGCATGAAATTACAAATCACGCCGCTAGTGATCGCAGATTCCCCACCTTGCAACTATCTTCTCTAAACTATACTTCTTTACCCGCCAGCCAACCGGTTTCCGTTCTCAGCTGGCAGGTCATTTCCCCCACTCCTGATAATATCGTCCGCATCGCATGATCGCAGTTAAATAAGTGACATTTCAAAAATTCGGCATAAGTGTTTTTGCCTTTTGGCCACGGATATAAACATGTAGAAATGTCCCACATTAGTATAAAAGACGTCATAATAACATTATTATCATTACATACATCTCTCACATATTCAGTACGTAGGTACATGAAATGTGTGTGTAGGCATATATGAATGCTCATTTACTTCAATTATAAATGTACATTTTAAATGCGTCCGCACGCGCTGCGGTTCAAAAATATTTTGTTCGAAAAAATATATTTTTTAGTTCTTTCACAAAACACCGGACACCGTTCAAACTGTAGCTGCGATTCATTCGCTGAAATTGGTCTTCGAATGTGTAGAATCGATACGTTTTAAGAACAATATTGTTTAAAAATAATAAACTGAACATATGACTTAGTACTAGCTTGAGGTATTTCTGCAGGTGGCGATCTCACAACGAACAAAAATATTTTAAAAACTTAATATCTGTGATAATTGCTTGTAGATTAATCTTATATAATGTATGAAAATTAAATAAAACAAAGTTTTTATTTATTTTCATTTACAAGGTAATACAATTTGCACTAACCCTTATAAAATAGGTACATGCATGTAAAATGATCCATTACGCACTAATGTGGTAAATTATAACAAAAGTGAATGCGCTATACCAATTCTATTGTTTGTTTATTAGTTATGTTTTTATAATATACATATAATCTATATACTATTAGAAATGACGTTTGTTGAAAAATGAACTGTCAAAAACTTTAAAAATGAAGTGAAAAGCAGCTATTTTGTAGGAGATACGTGTAATAATACCATGTTGTGCGTAACTGTGTTACTTAAAAAAATAATAAACGTAATGTCACATTACGACACTAGAGATATAATCATATAATCCATACATGTTATAAAGTCCCCCGTCGCGCTGAGTTTTTGTTTGTCCAGGCCAATCTCCGAAACTACTGAACGGATTTTCATACGGTTTTCACCAATAGAAAGAGGGATTTTCTAGAAAGGTTATAGGCTATAATTTGTGAACATGTTGCAAAAATAAGCTACCGATAAGATGATATTTGTGAATGAAGTCGGAAAAAATCGTCCTTTCTGAGAGCTTCCTTGGCGTGCGCTGCGTAAATAGTTAAAGTTACACGAAAATAATGCGTGGTGGAATATTTCCTCTTAAAAAGTTTTTAAAAAATTCCGCGATAGCATAAGTCTATCTTTTACGGTTGACTCACAATAATGATTTTTACGATTTTCAAATTTAGTCTAAAAGAATGCTTTATTTTCGAAGGTGTTTTTACTGACACAGTGTTAATTCGGGAAACAGCGACTTTCGTTTGCCGGATCACTCTTTAACTACTTTTAAAAAAGGAGTACTTCATAACTGTGTTAAATTTTATAACCATTTGTCACAAGATACTAAGTCATTGCCACTTCCAGCTTTTAAAAAGAAGTTAAAGAGTCATCTGGTAAACGGAGAATTCTATAATTTTAATGAATTTTTTAATTACGCAATTTAAATGTTGTTGACTTGTCATATACCTTGTGTCAATGTGGCTAATAAATATTATTAGTGTATTTGCCATATGGCAACATACACTATTGGCGTCGGTCGGATGGCGGGACCTAGGGGTCGGACCAAAATTTCTCGACGTTTCATAACCTCCTAAACACTTTGGCACCATTTTTAAAAATGTTTATATATATATGTGTATATATATATATATATATATATATATATATATATATATATATATATATATATATATATTTATATATATAGGTATATATATATGTGTGCGGGCTATAACTTTCGAAGGAGTTAATTCATTTTAACGAAATTTGGCACACATGTTGGGAACCATGACCGCACGAAGCCTATTTAAAATGGGCCTAATCGGATCAATTTAAGGGTGGCTTTTAGGGGTTGAAAAAAGTTTTTGGGCCCCAAAATACCGAAAAATATCTCAGAATCGTTTCAAAATTGAAATTTAACCCTTTAATAGCAATTAAAAAGTGCCTCTAAAATTTTAGTAAAATCGGCCCAACAGGACCGGACTTACACATTTTTTGAAAACACTAATTTGCAGATAGTGACTTATTTATTGAAGGGTGTCTTTAATTCGGTGTAGACGTTAGATTGATAATAATATTACAATTAAGAAAAAAATGTTATCTTAAGGGGTGTATTAAGGGGTTAAATTTTTTATTTTGCCCAAAAACAAACTTAATTTCACATAATAAAAGTCTAAAACCACACGGTCCTATACAGCAAATACACTATATTGTCGGCAGGGTTTTGGCACTGGGACCCGGGTTTTTATTATTATTATTATTATTATTATTTAAATAAATATGTTAGTCATCTTAATATTTAATTTAGACCAACATTGCCTTTCACACTATTTAATTTAGAAAATATCACAGACTATAAATTAATTATCTATATATTTAATTACATCGGGGCGAAGCGGCCTGCTAGTCTAATATAAAATGTAAAAATATTCTAAATAAAATATCAACTAGATTTTTAGTTCATAATTAAAATTAATAATAAATTGAAAATGCGAATTGGAATTGGCTTGTGACACGAGTAAACCCTAGCAGTTAACGGCCTCAAAACAAACAATTCTAAATAATTTTATAACGGAATTCATACATTCCATTTGTAAAAATCTATTAGCGTAACACAACGCAATTCCACATTTTAGTGTAAACTAAAATGTTTCAACAAAATGGTCAAATGTGTAATTTAAAATACATATTAATAAGGCATTCATTTTAAATACGCATTTAGTACATAGTATACGCCATATAATTAGTATTCTGATGAAAATTCCCCCCATTCTTTATTACGAACGCATGCCGTAGGTCCGTTTGTTTCACAGCGGGTGGCAACACTGGTTCTCCACCCACCCACCACCGGCAATGGACACGGCTGTACTTCCCAGCTCTAATCTAAAATATATCACTTTTGATAACGTACTTTCCATGTTCACTGAACATTTTAATGTTGTCATTATTATTATTATTATTATACACTACGTGCCTGTGAAGTAGGTCCTTTGCGATGAGATGGATATCCACCTATACTAATGTCAGTGGTGGACGTACATTTTTTTTTTTACAGTTATACAGAAACACAAGGGGGATGGTCGATTTTGATATATTTTCTTTAATATCTTTTAACTATGCTTTTTAAAACTATAAGAAAATTTATTTGTATTTCTCATAACGAGCCTTTTCATTTGATACGTCTCATGACGCACTTGAAAAAATATTTTTTTAATTTTATAATTTGATCCTCAGAATTGCCCCCCAAAAACGTAATTCGTTTATTTACGCGATAGGTTCATGATTGGGTCATCTAAATATATGTACCTTTTTAAAAACTTTTAATATTTTTAATATTTTATTGAAATAAGATCTTGAAAAAGTTTAAGAATTATACTTGGGAAAAATTAAATTTAAATATTTTGGAACACTTTCAAAATTTAATTTTGGTTTTAAAATGTTCTAGTTGATAACACTTGAAACGATTATTGGTTGTAATCAAAGGTTATAGTCGTTTAGTATATTATTCAGTTTCTAGATGGCGAAAAGTGCATTGATTTCGTCCATCTGTCATTTCAATCTGGGTCTTTTAGGGCCAACTTCATACTGTCAAAATTTCGCTAGCCTTACGTGCTCTGATGACGTGCAAATACTGGAGCCCCACAGGATATTTTTTTAGCTACGTTTATGGTTTAGTATAAGATCTTCAAAAACTTTAAGAATTACAGTTAGGAAAAATTTTCAAATATTTTAAAACACTCAAAAAATTTTCCGCTGGGTAACACTTAAAACGACTACAGGCTGTAATCAAAGGCTAGTATATTATACAGTTTCTAGATGGCAAATAGTGCAATCATTTCTCCCATCTGTCTTTTAAGTTTTGGTCTCTTATGGTCAACTTCATACTGTCTAATTTTCGTTAGCGCGACCAACTTCATACTGTCGAATTTTCGTTAGTTGTTTACGTTGTAGCAAAGCTTGTTACAATAACCTCCTCTCTTTATAATGTAATATTGTCTAAATTGTTTTTCCTTAGCCACAAGGAAAATTGAAGGCTGCTATTAATAATATTCTGAAAAAAATTAATCTTTCGATAACATTTTTGAGAAAACATTAATTACGAATAATTATTAATTATTCAATTACAAAGTGCTTTATTAATATTGAATACTGGAGCCCTACTGGAAATATTTTTCAGCTACGTTTATGGTTTAGTTTTCGGACAGCGGACACAACAACAAACAACACCGGGGCGGCCCAAGCGAGAGAACGCGTGCATGCATTTATTTCAACAGAACACGAGAGATGATAAATACAATGCAAGGGAGATTAATTTATGACTCCCTGTGTATGTATGTGTGTGCGTAACGCATAGAGGAGAGGTATCTCCCAACTGAACTGGTTGCTGATAATAGCTACGTGGTCTGTGATAGCAATGCAGAATATTTTTTATAATAAAACAAAAATCCAACCAAATGGACGACAGGACTATTCTAACTTTAAAACATTCACATTTGACATATAATAACAAATAAAATAAAAATTCTGTTAGCGCGCCCGGTTACACGGGTAGCAGCTATTAATAAATATGATATTTGCTACTCGTTTAAGTTGAAGGTGATTGATCCCTAAGATTGTAAAATATGCTCTCGGAAAATTTATTTTATTAAGCATTGAGCTTCACAAAATGTGGCTTTTGCCCTAAAAATTGAATTAAAAAAAACGTGAAATTCGTCAATATTTTTTTACAGCACGTCACAAAATTTCGAATTACGAGAAGGCAAATTTACATTTTGAAGTTTTTTCTTTACAAAAATGTATAAATATTGACACATTTGACATGCTCAATAATGTTCTTAAATTTTTTTTTCTGTAAAACTTATGCATATTTTGTCGTTCTTATCTCATTTTAAATCGTGTATTTAGATCAAATAATCTGCAATAATTTGGCTAAAATAGTATGGGAAGAAAGGTACATATTTCTAGTTTATTTTGAAGCATTCCCATCAAATATTTTTCATAGAAATTAAAAATCCCCGAAAAGTGAGTGCATTTTACATGCACACATACATCCAATTGCTTGTGTGATAGTGCTATACGGGTGAAAACGGGGTGCAATACTGAACAGCTGGTAAACAGTCACTTTAATGACGCCCAAATGAAAATAAATCTGTACTCGGTCAAAGAGATCCAATAAAGTTGAAAGCAGTTTTGCAACGCGAGGTTTACCTCCTCTGGGGCCCATATAACCGGGCAAGTATTTGTTTATACGTAATATAGTTATATATATAGATACTACTGACGTATCGCACAGACGACGGGCTATCAATAATAAATGTCGTAGACTGATTGGTGCACCGCTTAGCGAAGACAAGACTATCAGCTACAGAATTAGGATGCGTTGTTTTGTCTGAAATACACCGCCGACCATTGAGTTTTTCGATACATCAGAGCAACGTTTCTCAATCTTCAAACCATGTCAAGGAAGTTATGAAGAGACAATCCGCCATCTTGGAGCGTCCACAATATTGGATTTAGAACGATATTAGGTATACAATAGTGCATTGTTACTGGATGTGCAAAATTTCCAAATTCTAGTCGAAATTTTGATTGCAAGATTTGACCCAAACTGACAAACATGGGAGGTTGAATCCAAACTAGTAAAAAACACGAAAGGACTTCCCAGGCTATAGAGTTGTATAGTAGATCAATTTTCAACAAGAAAAATGTAACAAACAACCTAACCTTGTAATAGAGATGGGAAAAACGGGTCTTTTTAGTGATCTGCATCTTTGCATCTGGATCCCGTATGTGAGCCGGCTCACTGAACCGGTTGATAAAGAGCCGAGTTCTGAATATGTTACTGCAGTCTGCCACTGAGTTACCTAGTTCAGTCAATCATATCACGACCTGTATAGAATCAAGAATGCATAGCCAAACATGTGATGCATGAGTCATTTGAGCTGACAGATGCATCAAAGCGAGAACTGATACGTAAATGTGCTTCTGTGTGTTAAGTGTTTCACTGAGTTATGCGGATCTGTTGATCCGTCGGCTCAAAAAAAAGTGAGTCGGCTCTCACGGATCTTCTGTCGGAGTCGGCTCTTTGAACCGGTTCAGATCTGAGTTACCCAACTCTACCTAGTAACATCGTAACAAGTTATGTTAGATACAACGAACGACCCAAACTGACTGACTGGTTGACAAACATGTGAAGTTGAATAAAAGCTTGTAAAAAATACGAAAGGAGTACCAAGTTTATAGAGTTGTATAGTAGATTGATTTTCACAACATGAGGAAAACGTAACAAACAACGTAACCTTGTAGCATCGTAACAAGTTATGTTAGGTACAAGGAACAGGTTGGTTATAGGTAACAGTAATGCCAGGGAATGAAAACAGAATGATCTGAAAAGTGCTAGTTATGTCACCCCTGGGTATTCACTATTCATGTGTTTGTGTGGGAGGTTATGTCGGTGTATCTCTGTGTTGGTGTGTTAGCACTGCACTGAGACATGCCACTGTGGTTTCCTTGCGAGTCCGGAAGATGGTGTTGTTCGTTTCATTCAAGTTTGCACAAACCCTTAGAATTTTCATTGGGTTTTAAAAAATCAGAGGCACTATAAACTATGTCGGCTGTTTTGTTATTAATTCAAAAAGACGGACAAATGCGCTTTGCGGGTTTTGTACCGTTATAACAATTTAATATAGTTCATAATTATCACGTAGGATGACGCCGCTTTCGCTCACTTTCAATGATGCACGTATTAACTAATTATTTAGTTAAAGACCGTATCTTTTTATTGCATTGAGCTAGAAGTTTGAATTTTTTACAGGACGATGAGATTGTAGACCTTCGTATTTGGTATCAATTTTAATTAGATATCTCTAGAGTTGGGTAACTCAGATCTGAACCGGTTCAAAGAGCCAACTCCGACGGAAGATCCGTGAGAGCCGACTCACTTTTTTTTGAGCCGACGGATCAACGGATCCGCATAGCTCAGTGAAACACTTAACACACAGAAGCACATTTTACACTTACGTATCAGTTCTTGCTTTGATGCATCTGTCAGCTCAAATGACTCATGCATTACATGTTTGGCTATTGAAGATTTTCGAAACGGAAGTGCATTTTACATGCACACACAAATCCAACTACTCGTAAAATAGAGCTATATGCAGGTGAAAAAGGGAGTGTATTGAACAGTTTGTACTCAGTAACTTTAACAGGATTGTATTCTAGTTTCGTATCTGTACTTCCAATAAACGGATAACAGTGGATAGTAAAGAGCGCATGGCGTGCGCGCCGGTACATCCCCGTGGACCACGTCACATCACGCGCATTGTTTGATGCGTATTATTGATGTATTACTGCACTATTTGAATGATGGAGCATAGGTTGAAACGCACCTAGGGTAGGTATAGGGCGAAGGACCTCGAGCGATTTGTACTGCGGTTCAATCAAGTTATCAAAATATATGTTCGTGGCGCCCTTTCCATCATTTCGATAATGGCGCCCAGCGGGGCTTTCGCTTGCTCAACAAAATAACACTTGTGTTCTTTAAAAAGTATGTATTTTTCAAATTGCTGATGTCTTTATTTGTAACGTAATACATTTTTTTGCACACCCTCCTATAATATAGCTATTTTTAATGCTGTACAGCGATAGTAAAATGACACATCTCGCACTAGTGTGTAAAGTAAAAAAAAAAACAAAAAACAAAATACGATCTTACTAATCTAATAGACATTTCCAAAAGCGTTTAATTCTATATTATGAGCAGAGTATAGTTGGGTAACTCAGTAACGGTTCAAAGAGCCGACTCCGACAGAAGATCTGTGAGAGCCGACTCACTTTTTTTGAGCCGACGGATCAACGGATCCGCATAACTCAGTGAAACACTTAACACATAGAAGCACATTTTACACTTACGTATCAGTTCTCACTTTGATGCATCTGTCAGCTCAAATGACTCATGCATCACATGTTTGGCTATGCATTCTTGATTCTATTCAGATCGTGATATGATTGACTGAACTAGGTAACTCAGTGGCAGACTGCAGTAACATATTCAGAACTCGGCTCTTTTTGAACCGGTTCAGTGAGCCGGCTCACATACGGGATCCAGATGCAAAGATGCAGATCACTAAAAAGACCCGTTTTTCCCATCTCTAGAGCAGAGATAGTATGCGCGCAGTTTTCGTACACAATCCTAATGAAATGCAATATGGCTGCGCACACAGAATATGACAACTGTCAGCTTTTTTTCAGAATGGCTTTTACTCTGATAATAAATTATTATGAAGTGAAAATCAGCTATTTTATAGGAGGTACGTCCAAAAATGTAGTAGATATCTCGAATGGTTAAAATTCGCTGACATTGTAATATCGCGAGTATGTAAAAAATCTTAATGGGTATTTACTATATTTAATAATTTTGATTGATTGATTTTTGTTTGTTTTGTCACGTTCAGGTAACTGTAACGAAATGCTATTTAGCAAAAATAGTATTTCAAATTTAATGTTTTAGAAATGTGTAACTATATTTATGATTAAATGATTTTTATATTTACCACAGAATAACTGCATTCTTAGATTAAAACTTGACATGTTGCTTACCTGTAACAAAAAAACAAAAAATTAGAATTCAAAAAACAAATAATATTTACAGGCGAAAATCAGTAGCTTCTTAAAATTATTTTTTGCACATCTTCCTATAAAGTAGCTGCTTTTCATGTCTGTATAGCGGTACTAAAATGACACATTTAACACTAGTGGTGTAAAGTTGGGTGAAGTGGTCGTGCTCCCATTTCCATGCGCATAGTAAATCATAGACTAACCGCATGAGAATACAACGCAGTCTATAATTAGGAGTTGACTTCCTCAAAATTAAACTGTCAAAAATTTTGAAAATTAGGTAAAAATCAGCTATTTTATAGGAGGTACGTGCAAAAAATACTAAATATATATCTTTTTCCTATAATCACACTGCGTCATAATAATATATTACACCACAAGAGCCGAAAGTTGAATTTCTTGCATTGCGCCACATGATGCCTGAGGTCAAGTCGAGGGCATCATATGTCGCGCAGTGCTGGACTTTCAGCTTTCTGTTCGTGTGGTGTATACTATTTTTCTTCATACTCGGTCGAAAGTACGCACTTTCATCAATATACAAAAAGACTAATTACTTTCAAGTGAGCAATGTTGATGTTATACGTACTGATACATGGATCTAATAATGTCCATGTAATAACAGCATGGCGAATATTTGTTGACAAACGCCAGTCTCACGTATCAGTGCGTATGACAAAACTGTTTAAACCCGCCTATACAGACGATATGCATGTAATTCAACAATACATAAATGTTATACTTTCGGCTTTAAAATCGAATCAGAAAGTACGTACTTTCGACTTAGTATGAAGAAAAATATTAATTCACACACTAGATACATAATGTACTTTTTTTGTTTAGTGGCGTTAAGCACACCCAAAACAAAATAACCACGGAATACAATAGTGAAATCATAACATTAACACAACCCTCTATAAAAGCTCTAATTGCCTCTTTTCATAACTAACGTTCAAAATATTTTTTTTAAATTATTATTAGCGTAATTGTTGCAGTGAAATCACAACACATCCCTGTCGTTGCAAAACAAAATGTGTAGCTCAATGGAGTATTAAAAAAACTAAATGTTGTGAGGATTACATATTATATTAACGTTGCCAAAAAAACATTTCAGTATCGAAATTAATAATTTTTCAGAGCTGTCAACAAAAATTCGAATCGTTCGATAAGAGGAAAACGGATCAGCTGAACTCGCGTGTATATGATATATAAATCATACGTCTGTCTAGGTATGTCTGACATTTGCTGATCTTTGTAGATTTCTTGAAACAAGCGTCCGACTCTACCTTTCTGTACCTTTTCTGAGCCAAATCTTGATTGCATGTGACATTTCTTATATCTGTTTCATCCAAACAGATATCATTTCGAAACAACAATATTCAGAAAAATAGAAAAAAAACTATACAATACTCGTATATTTACAACACTGTTTTATTGGATTTTTAGTGTATTTGCCATATGGCAACATACACTATTGGCGTCGGTCGGATGGCGGGACCTAGGGGTCGGACCAAAATTTCTCGACGTTTCATAACCTCCTAAACACTTTGGCACCATTTTTAAAAATGTTTATATATATATATATATATATATGTGTACGCGCGATAACTTTCGAAAGAGTTAATTGATTTCAACGAAATTTGGGCCACATGTTGAAATCCATCACCGCAAGAAGCCTATTTAAAATGGGCCTAATCGGGCTATTTTGGGGGGAGTTTTTAGGGGTTGAAAACTGTTCTTAGGCCCCAAAATACCGAAAAAATTCTCCGAATCGTTTCAAAATTGAAATTTAACCCTTTGGTAGTGATTAAAAAGTTTCCCCACAATTTTAATAAAATCGGCCCGACAGGACCGGATTTACAAATTTTATGAAAACACTAGTTTGCAGATAGTGACTTATTTATTGAAGGGTGTATTTAATTTGGTGTAGACGTTAGATTGATAATAATATTACAATTAAGAAAAAAATGTTATTTTAAGGGGTTAAATTTTTTATTTTGCCCAAAAACAAACTTAATTTCACATAATAAAAGTATAAAACCACACGGCCCTATACAAGCAAATACACTATATTGTCGGCAGGGTTTTGGCACTGCGACCTGGGTTTTTTATTTTTATATAACGCGGTTTCTATACTTTCAAAATGCTGATCTTATTTCTTAACATAAATATATGGAAAAATTTCATTAGCGGCTTCGTTTGCGGTATTTTGACAGGAACGTTATTTCAATTGGGGAATAATGGAAGCTTATTTTAAATCTTTAAATGTATATTTTATCAATATGGCGTACAAATTAGAAAATATTAATTTGCAAGTGGGATACCACTTGAAAATTAATATTTTCTGATTCCATACACCGCTAGACTGTTAACGAGTGTGCTCTATTACCACCATCCGCGCCAGAGTTAAGTTTCGTTCATACAAGAAATTATATCTAGGTTAATTTCCGTTCAATTTGTAGCTTTTTGTAATAGGGAGACTCTGTTCTATAAAGTGGATCATTTTTGGGCTGCTTTGAGTTCATAATAAGTCTTAAGATTTTAACTAAAAATTGCAAACAGTAGTTGTCGATTGGTATACGTGTATGTACGCACGTCCGAGCTGTACAGGTCGCAAACCTTGACAAATCGCTTTGAATTATTTTTTATTCGCTTTGTTTACTATCAGAATATAACCCTAATTAAATACATACAGCGGAAAGCTTAGTAGGCCGTGCACTTTTGGTTTACGCCAGCAAAATACTAGAAATTTAAAACAATAACATTATAATTTTCCTCAATGCATACGCCATGTTACTTAATTTTTTTTTGTCAAGTACAAGTCGGAGATCGAAAACTGGTGCTTTTACCTCATGACAAAATAATATACTACTAAATATGATAAAAATCCTTTCAGCAATAAAAAATAGATTCACAGTACAACAATGAGATTTTAAGCCATTTTCTGTATTTGTAGCGATACAGCTATTTCATGAATTGCGAATGTGTATGCAAAGGACAAAAAATGAAGAGATTTATTTAGAGAATACGAGAAGGTGTAAAATGTTCATGACTTTGTATTGTAAAAATACAACAATGTTGTCCAAATACGTAGTTTTAATACTGTTGGAAATATAATACTTCACTATTTTATGACCGTTCCTAAAGGATACATTAAAAATATCCATTATCTTCCATTGCTGACGCTTCACGTACTAAAATCTTACATAATGTGTTAATTTCAGGAACGCTTTTAGAAAATAAAATTCTACTACTAAGTCACTAATACCCATTTGTTTTTTTAAATAACTCAAATGTTGCATTTTTAGTGGTTCTACAATAAATTGTAATATTTATTAATTTTAGTAGCCATTACCCGTTTTTATTTCACAGATATATTGTGCAAATTAAGTTGAGTGATCCCTCAAATTGTAAAATATGCTCTCCAGAAATTTCGAGCTGTTGTCGTAAACTTCACCTTATTACTGTTTTTATTCCATGGCTCCTCTAATACAAGCCCCCCCTCCAAGGTTTTAATTCGAAAATCAGTTAAAGTATCGATTATTAATTAATATATCGAAGACCCAAATGACCTTGAAAAACACGAATTTCATACTAAACCATAGTTGCTAGTTGCTACCATTTATAAAACAAAACGTTACGCGTAACTTTATTTAGTTAAAAGCATTACCGAAAATAAAGTTCATAATTAAATTCTTCATTTTAATTAATTTAACAGAGTACTTTAATGTTTTAATTTGACATTTCAATTAAATGAAATATTTTGATAAACAAAGCTGGATGACTTCTAGAATTTTATGTCTTTTTCTCACGCTGTTATAACACCGTTTCTAAAACGTTACGCCGACTTATCTAATTACTTTTTTTCAGTTTTTTTTTGACATTTTAATTAACTTAACAGTGTCATATTTTAAAAGTGATGCATGTTTAAGTTTTGATGTTTATATTAATTCAACGATTTTGATGATTCCAAAACGTTCATGTCCGCTTCTCACGCACAATAAAACCTTTTTATATTATCAACTCAATTACACAAATCATTTAATCATGGAATTAATTAATATTTTATGCAAATAGAATAATAATAAAAGTGAAATGTCTTTAGCCGCGATGATAGTAATTTAGTTCAACAACTAAAAATTACGTCAGGAGTGGTGGAAGCAAGCTGCTAGCAAGAACCTGATTGGCTGGCAGGTAGCGTCGGTCCCTTTCTGTTTAGTGTTTACTCATGGTTATAAATGTTTAAACATAAAGACGCGTGAGATTTACACGCACCCAGTTTTTTACAGATCACCAACAGCCAAGATTTTTTCGGGCCCAGCACTATTTTTTTTTCATATTTTCAATTTAAAACAAAGATAAAATATAGGTAAAAAACTTTTATTAAAATGTACTAAAACGAAGAAAATGACGACCAATCAAGCAAATAAAAGCATTTAATAATCATTGTTGACCTGACCTAAAAGCTTTTGGCGAGACGTTTAAATTGTGACTTTTTTTACCGACTTCAAAAAAAGGAGGAGCGGTTCTCAATTCGGCTGTATTTTTTATGTTTACCGACATTTACGTCAATTGTAAACCGATTTGAAAAATTGCAACGCCATTTTTTATGAATGTATCTCGCGACAAACTTTTAGGTCCAGTCAACAATGATAAACTATAGCTATCCTCCTGTTACTAATTAGTGTATTTGCCATATGGCAACATACACTATTGGCGTCGGTCGGATGGCGGGACCTAGGGGTCGGACCAAAATTTCTCGACGTTTCATAACCTCCTAAACACATTGGCACCATTTTTAAAAATGTTTATATATATATGTATATATATATATATATATATATATATATATTTATATACGTATATATATATATATATATATATATATGTGTACGCGCGATAACTTTCGAAAGAGTTAATTGATTTCAACGAAATTTGAGCCACGTATTAAAACCCATCACCGCAAGAAGCCTATTTAAAATGGGCCTAATCGGGCTATTTTAAGGGTAGTTTTTAGGGGTTGAAAACTGTTTTTGGGCCCCAAAATACCGAAAAAATTCTCCGAATCGTTTGAAAATTGAAATTTAATCCTCTGGTAGTGATTAAAAAGTGTCCCCACAATTTCAATAAAATCGGTCAGACAGGACCGGATTTACAAATTTTATGAAAACACTAGTTTGCAGATAGTGACTTATTTATTGAAGGGTGTATTTGATTCGGTGTAGACATTAGATTGATAATTATATTACAATTAAGAAAAAAAATGTTATTTTAAGGGGTGTATTAAGGGGTTAAATTTTTTATTTTGCCCAAAAACAAACTTAATTTCACATAATAAAAGTATAAAACCACACGGCCCTATACAAGCAAATACACTATATTGTCGGCAGGGTTTTGGCACTGCGACCCGGGTTTTTTAGTCTTACTAACTATAGTGTACACAAAGTTTACTAAAATGATAAAATAATGTTATGTTTAATATTTTGTTATTGTCTAATGTCTTTCAATAATTAGTACATTTTAAAAAAAGTTTGTTTTTGTTTTTTACTTATACTTAATTATTTCCGTTTTAATCATCTACTCTACAAGCACATAACACGGGTGCATTATCATCAATACCGTCTGCCAAGCAAATCGAACTCCAACACGGTGCGTCTACTATAGGCTTTTTAAAAAGTTGCATAGTGAGCTGTATTCTGACTGCAACATCAGGTCATGGCTATTGGATTACTGTATTGTCATCAATACAACATAAGTATTCCAAATTTCACAGTAATAGATCAAGTGGAAGTGGTTCAAATTCGACTTAGAAGATTTAACCCAAACTGGCTGACAAACCTGTGAAGTTGAATAGAAGCTTTTAATAAGTGAACAAAATTTCAAAGTAATTGATCAAGTGGAAGTGGTTCAAAATTAGAGTTGGGTAACTCAGATCTGAACCGGTTCAAAGAGCCGACTCCGACAGAAGATCCGTGAGAGCCGACTCACTTTTTTTTGAGCCGATGGATCCATGGATTCGCATAACTCAGTGAAACACTTAACACACAGAAGCACATTTTACACTTACGTGTCAGTTCTTGCTTTGATGCATCTGTCAGCTCAAATGACTCATGCATCACATCTTGATTCTATACAGGTCGTGATATGATTGACTGAACTGAGTAACTCAGGGGCAGACTGCAGTAACATATTCAGAACTCGGCTCTTTTTTAACCGGTTCAGTGACCGGCTCACATACGGGATCCAGATGCAAAGATGCAGATCACTAAAAAGACCCGTTTTTCCCATCTCTATTCAAAATCGACTTGCAAGAGTTGGCCCAAACAGACCGACTGACTGACAAACATGTGAGGTCTAATAAAAGCTTCTAAAAACACACTTTTGAGCATTTTGTCATTGCACATTGAGTTTCCAGAAAATTATCAAAAAAACATTTTTTAGCCCAGTCTAGCATATTTCTTTAAAATCTTCGGAATAAAACCCTCTGCTAGTGTACAGTGTAGTCACTAGCAACTTTAATGATATAAGTTTACGTAATGTTCCATAGAGTCAACATATCAACACCGTCACACCAGAGCTGCACGAGTGCAAAGTGCATTTAATATAATTGATGTTACAAATAGAATTGTTACGTGATCAAATAAAAACACCAAGCTGCACCGTGTACACCAAGTACCCACATACAGACGTGTTTTGTTTTAAGTTATAGTACTTCATTTGTACAGTATGTTCAAATGAACTTCTTCTTTTTTTTAAACTGAACACGTTTCCGGATAGTTTTAAGGCCGAATTTAATTTCAGAACGACGCTAATTAGTGATGAGTAATGAACTCAGTGAAACTTATATTATAAGTCGTCATTCGTAGGTATAAAAATCATGCGAATGATTTTGAATAGTGATGTGATTCGATTATTTAAAAAACCTAGAAAAACGGTTTTTTATAAAACTGATAAAATATATATGTTTACTAAAACCGTTTACTTTTGGACTCCGAACACCAAAGTCAGACCAACATGTGCCGTCATTCATCCAGAAGAGCAGGTGGTAAGCGGATGATGTCGATAACATCTGTTTTCTTAATCAGAATTGCGACTTATGCGATTAGTTATTTTTAGGTAGCAGTTGTTTTGATTTTTATTAGGCAAACTTAAAAATGTTCAATGTTTTGTTCTTTCATTAATAAATAACAAAAAAATCTAAAAATACCGTTTTTTCCCTCAAAGTAATCGGTAAAAACCGGTTCTCAAATGTGTAATCGGTTCACATAACCAATTTTGAATAATCTGAGACATTTCGAGTTATTTCAGTAATCGCGAATAGGTCGACAATTTTCTCTCGAAATATCGCATCTTTATTTGAAATGTGTCTCTTTCCGTAGTAGCAATGATTACTGAGTGACAATGTCTCGCATCGACTATAAAAGGCGTCCGCGTCGCGACGCCATCAGCAAGTGACGCTACGTGACACGAATACGTTGTGCGTCCATTCGCGAAACTTCTCTATACACTGTGTATAATAGTGACTGTGTAAGAATCGAGGTGCAACATGTGGTGTTTGCATTTGAATGGAATAAGTCCGATGCATTTTTACTACGTACTTCACTTTATTACTTTAATTTGTTAATGTATTTTGACTTTAAAATAAATACACACCGAGATTTTCAGAGTGTATTTTTTACAAATTTAATATCTTTAAAACACTTAGGTTACGCATGCGTTTTAAATTCTATTTAAACTTTAACCTTAGAAATAACCACACTGGTGACGGGATTTTTTTTGAAGAAATAAAGTCATTGGCAAACCACATTATCTGACAATGAGTCCTGCAGCAGAGGTTTTGCACAACAATTTTCGAACTGGTCGATGTTTTCTTCACACAAATCCAGGATCAGTTTTGAGGTTATGTTGTTGCTTTTTTGATGCGGTTTGAAGGTTAACTTAGATTTTAATCTAGACTCTAACAGAGTAATAGAAAAATGAAATCTCTAGTCTCTAACATACGTAGTGTAAAACAAAGTCACTATCCGCGTCAGTCTGTTCCCTTTAGTTTTAAAGTAGATAACGGATTTTGATGCGGTTTTCACCATCATTCTGGAAATTCCTTCCGAAAGGTTTATGTGTATAACACATTTATGTTAAACTTAAAGATAGTAGAGAAATCTAGATGTTTTGTAATCAAATCGTAAAAAGACGCTTTTAGGATGCTTACATGGCTGGCTTACGTTGACTGAACCATGAGAAAATATCAAATTATTGTACTTCAGAATTGTAGGTCTTAAAAAGGACAACCATGACAACATAGCTTCTAAGGATGACCCACAGTACCTAACCATTTTTATGATTAAAAATAATGAACTAGTTCTCAAACTATTTTGGGCGCCATAGTATAAATTTTTATCCAATTACATATGTTAGTTACCTTAGGCATTTAATTTAGGTCAAAAGTGACCTTTATACCATACCATTTAAACTTTAATTGACTATCTTAGAAAATATCACAGGTTCAAAACTTAGACTGTCACTCAACAAAAAAATTATAGTTTACTTGCTTGGTAAGACTTGCAAAGTTATTTTGACCGACATATTATTAATCCTTATGTAAAGGAAGATTTGGTTGAGGATCAATAAATAAATAAGCTTTATCAAAGTTTTGCTAGTGGCCAACGTTTCGAAAAATGTATTTTCATCTTCAGGACCTTAAGCGGGTCAAGAAGATAAGGCCTTGAAGATGAAAATAAATTTTTCGAAACGTTGGCCACTAGCAAAACTTTGGTAAAGCTTATTTATTTATTGATCCTCAACCAAATCTTCCTTTACGTGACATCCTATTCGATCAACACCACCATATACGAAGATTAATCCTTATCCAATTAAATATGTTATCCTTAATAGGGAATCTACAAATTTAGGCGAAGCCGGACTGGGTTTTATTCCATATAATGAGAACACTCAACATCAAAATTTCATTTTTGTGGAATTCTAGTCTAGTTTATTCAGAGAAGACAAGACAGTGAGAAATGACTTTAAAATTCCCCGAATTTGGAGATTGTTACCAACGTTTGCATATATTTTCTAACACCACCGTTGGCAACCCTAGTAAATGCTAGTAAGCTTTATTTTTAACCGACTTCAAAAAAGAAGTTATAAAATTCGTTACGTATTTTTAGTTTTTTTGTTTTGGTGTATGCCACGCGATAGCTCCGCTAGTTGTGAACCAATTAGAAAAATTTCGACCCCATATTATTAGGTATTTTTAATGATTAAAGAACTTTCAATTAAGGATAATCTGCTCATGAATAACTTTCTATAAAAAACAAAATAAAGTTTAATGCAGCCAGGCAATTGGAGCAGATTCAATCCTTTAAGGATTGGTCTTCCATCTCTCCTTCGATTACATATGGTACAATTACATAAAAAATACATGACAAAAACTAACTATTCAAAATGAAAATTAAGGAGGGATCAAAATATTTTGCCGATTTAAGAGGTTCTTATTAATAGTGCTAACTATGGTTTTTATTTGACAGTTTCCATGTGAAATGACCTGGTTCAATATAGCACTTTCAAGCTCGTTTAGTAATTTAGGCGCCAGATAAGCAAATGCTTTTTTAAAGTTTGAAGTGTTGTGAGGTGGCAGCTCATAACTTATTTGCCTAATATCATATGGGTTTGAGCGTTTATGTAATTTATTTATAAGAAGAGTTGGCTCATTTTCTTTTAAGATTTTAAATAAAAAAGTGTACATATGCAACAATCTTCTGTTTGTCATATTTAAAATGTCATATTGAACTAAGTACGGTGTTATATGTTCGCGATATGAAATGCAATAAACAAACCGTAGACAGGCGTTTTGCAATTTTTGCACTTTATGACAAGTTGAGTAATCTAATGATGAGCCATATACCACATCACAGTACTCAATAATCGGCAAAATCAGCACATTAACCAACCTCAGTTTCATGGTAGTGGTTAAACATTTTCCAAATTGAGAAAGTACTCTAAGCCGGTAGTAAGCATGCTTAAATTTTAAACTGTATTTTATTTATATTCCACTTATACCTTAAAAGATTTTAAACAGATCTATTTTCATAAGGCAACATTGTATAAAATTCGGAATAATAAAAATGAAATAAAATTCGTAATAAATGGTTGCAATTATATATTTTACTATCCCGAAACAGGGGATACAGAACCGAGTATATCTTTTAGTAATAAAATCTGTATACGACGGCCATTCATAGTTATGCAAATAGTACGGCTCTAAAATATATAAGTCGGTTGGGGGTTCAAAAACATTATTTGATAATATTTTCATGGCGTATTAAATAAAATCGCAATTCTGTAATTGCCCACTACCATATTATAGTATAGTAATTACGTCCGTATTTTGTTGTAATAAAAAATGTTATATGAGTTTATAAATTATTGAAGTTATACTTCTTTTGGGCGCATTGAGGGTAAAATTTTCTCTGTTCTGGAAGTTGCGCACGTACCACGCAACGAAAATGAGACACCATGAAGTTAGTTGTTAAATGAATGTACTACGTGTATCGGCACGGTTAAAATCGTCGATAAGACTGATTTTTCGATGCATTATAGTTTTACTTTTTTATTCTCATTTTTCTGTTACAATGTGCTGATGGAGTTGTCCAAAGTAAGTAAGTACTACTTGAAGTGAACTGGCGAAGTTTTAACTATATTTATCATCTCCCTAGACATCCTATTTTATTTTATCAATGTACATCTTTAACGAAAATATGAATATTAATTATCGCGATCACTCCAAAGAAGTATAACTTCTGCCGCGCGTATGGAATGATCTGCCTCAAACTATTAGAGAAAGTTCATCTTTAAAAATTTATGTAAATCATATTTACTCAACAAACAGTAATGATGGAAATTCTATACCATTAATTAATAATTATCAATTATAAGTATTATAGAGATATATATTTTGTTTTGCCTTAATATATTGTTTGACATTGTATGGCCGACAGGCTTTTATGTCCTTCAAATACATTCAATATAAATATATTTTAGAGAACATAATTACTTTTTGAAGTTATACTTCTTTTGGTGCGTTAGTAAAATTTTAACAAGCCACGTAAATTGCTAAAAAAAATCGACAGTATGAAGTTGCCTATTAGGAACGCAGACTAAAATGACAGATGGACGAAATCAACGTAGTTTCTGTCATCTGTAAGCTTATACTAGAAAACTGTAAACTTTGATTACAATTACTCGTTTCAATTGTCATTCGGTAGAATTTATAATACCGTGTTTATGATTACTCAGTGGAATATAAAAGAAAAAAACCAAAATAAAATTTTAGTTCATCTTTAAAGTTCAATTTGCTTATTATATCATAGTTTAATTACCATTTAAACATATTGAGGTTAGTCACACCATTGTTTCTTTTTAGTAAATTATTTAATCCATAATGTTTAATATTTTTATTATATGCATGTTAATTTTTGTAAAATTTTTTCAGAAGCTTGAAAAAGTCTTAATTAAATAAAGACGAAACGTTGCAATTAATGAGTGTTTAAATTGATTTATTTTTATTCCAATTACCCGCGATACTGTTTTCTATAAAATTTTAGTGTTTTGAAATATTTGAGGTAAATTTTTTTAAAGTATTAGTCTTAAATTTTTTGAAAATTTCATTTCAATAAATTATTTGCATGTAGAGGCATAAATTAGATTTTAATCACGCCAAAAAAGTCTAACTTCGAACGCGCATCCATTTTTTTTTATTGTTTAAGAAACTACTACACATAATTTGACTTCAGCAATATGTTTACTATAATGGTTCTGACAGAAACAAATCCAGTTCAAATATGGCTTATTTCTAGTTAGGTATATTTCCCAAAAAGTACACCTCGAAGTTTTTCTTTTTTTATTTTTGCGTAATCAAAGTTTCGATTAATCAGCTTTTCCAAAACTGTATTAGAAGCCAATTAATTTTGATAATAATGTGCATTTCTGGTGAATCCCCCATTTATCACAGACGCAGTTCCACATCAAAAAAATACATTTGAATCGAAAACAATTGTTTGGCCATCCAATTCTCGGTTGATGAATATATAAAATGGAAGACAAAACAATCATAAAATGAATAATTTAAAACAGTTATAGCCATAAACATAAAAGCAACATTTATATTGTCAATAATGTTTAACAACGTGTAAGAGATAGAAACTAGAATCATGTTCCACGACGCATGACGACTGCATAATAACTCTGCAATGGAACATTAACTATTGGATAACGAACAGATCAGTGTTTCTCAACCCGTAGAACCGTTGGAACTTTTGGTGTTAGTTTCGCGACTGACTTTCGTGACATTTGTGGTCGCAAAATTATTATTGTTGCTGTTTTTACTAGCTGTGATAAAGCATTAAACTTCACTTGAAAATTAAAAATTAAGTAAAAAATATTCATCAATATAAAAATGATTTGTCGGGAAAAAGGACTTTTTAAGTAAACACTTATTTGTTATTTATAGCGACGTTTCGTCCCTTGCTTGGGACTTTTTCAAGCATTATAACTGTAATTTAATAGATGTGTATAATTAATATCTGATATTTTATATTTCAATTGTAAATTTATAAATTGTATTTTAATAATTCAATTACAGTTATAAAGCTTGAAAAAGTCCCTAAGCAAAGGACGAAACGTCGCTATAAATAACAAATAAGTGTTTACTTAAAAAGTCCTTTTTCCCGACAAATCATTTTTATATTAATTACCAAAGACAAAAAAGAAAAAAAGTCAATATTCATCAATATTTCTTTACAGCACGCGACGAGATTGCGAATTGTGGGAAGGCCAATTAACATTTTGAAGTTTTTTCCTTACAAACGTATGTCAAAAATACATACTGACAAATCTGGCTTGCTCAATAATTTTTTTCAAATTTATTTTTTCTGTACAGGCGTAAAACTTATTTTAATTTTCTCGTTTTTATATAATTTTAAATCGTTTATTTAGATCCAATAAACTGCAAAAACTTGGCAAAAAGTCATATGGGAAGAATGGTACATATTTCTAGTTTATTTTGAAGCATTACCATCAAAGACAAAATAAGATTTTTCATAGAAATTAGAGATTATGAAACATGCGTAAGTGCATTTTACTGCTCGTAAAAGGTATACGGGTGACATATTGAACAGCTGGTAAACAATCACGCTAATACTAAAAAACTGTAAAAAAACCGAGTGTAGTGGTAATTTTGACAAGAAGTTTTACTGCACATTAGTTTATTTTATTGAATGACTAGCGGCCCAGTCCGGCTTCGCCCGGGTGTAAATGTAATATATAGGATATAAAAGATGAGAATCATTATCATTAAATTCTCAACGTGTATTGAATTTGCGCTAATTCAATCGCTTTTATTTGTGAATGTTCAAAAATCGAAGAAAAATCTTATTTCCCAAAAAGAAATTTAAAAACTTCTGTTGATCTGATCGCTACCAAACTTCAGAAGATCACCCGCTGGGCTAATCTAAAGATTGACTGAAAATTTCATCAAAAATGCTCTACCCGTTTGGAGTCCATAGATTACATATACATCGTCTTTTATCTATATAGATTATTAAAATGTAAAAAGTGGTTATTGTGACATAACGATAATAGTTGGACATATAGTATCGCGAAGTTTTTTGTAGTTATTGATATGTTCTTTAATATTGTAGAACATACTTTTGTTCTATCATCAATAGTTTCCGCAGCGCATGCGACGAAAGATGTTTTATGGCATTTTTTTTTTTACACCTTGGGTTACGTTACTAAACTTTTAGTAAGGATCCCTAATATTTTCTAGCAATAAATATAGCCTATGTTACTCAGGGTGAATGTAGCTTTCTAATGGCGAAAGCATTTTAAAAATCGGCACAGTAGTTTTTGAGTTTATTCATTACAAACATACACACACACAAAAATACAAATCTTTACTCTTTATAATATTAGTGTAGAAAACACACCCCTACAACTAGACTCCATAAATAATGTCTACATTAATGAGAGAATAATAAAAATTGTCAATTAGCTTTGTCAATAACGATGAGTTGAGAAATGATTGAAACATTAAAATAAAAATACAGAAAGTAGAAGCGCTCTAACATTCTTCTGGTAATTTCCAGTGCAAGTACACAGTCTAATTAACTATCTCAATTAACTTCACGTCTGTTAGAACTTTTTACATCTGTGAGGTTGGTACCGACATTTAATGAAACGAACTTTACTTCTCAAATAAAACTTTTTATGTGTACTTTCTACCAGGAAGAGCGCCGTTCTGGCTTTCATTCAAAATCTACATGTTTTTATTGTTTCATCTAGAAGTTGGATTTTCGAGTCGTTAGTTTTTGAAACTATTTTAAATCTTTTAAGCATACGGAATTATCTTTAAACGTAATGTCAAATTAATTCAGTCCGGTTTTTTTCTAGGATAAGTTATTTGCGTTGAGAAGAGAATAAAACAAAAATGAAGTAGGTCCAGGGTTGGCCAACGGTTGTGTTTGAAAATCCATGCAAACGGTAACAATCTCCAAATTCGGGGAATTTTAAAGTCATTCTTCTCTCACTTGTTTTCTGTCAAACATATACAGGTGCTTTTTAAGTTGATACTTCTTTTTTAATAGTGTGTAGAAATCAAATAGACGAACAAATGTTTAAAGTAACTTTTTTATCGATATGTTTCTTTTTTATTGTACTATATTAGACCAGGGTCGATAATTTTTGAGACCAAAAAAAATTATAGTAGGATGAAACCCATTGGAAAAGGTAGAGAATATAACAAAAATGAAAGGAAAAATAATTTACGGTAGATCTGAGGTCGGGAAGGGGAAGGGGGTGAGTTTTTAAGGGTAAAAACGGTTTATCTCGATTTCCCGCAAAACTCAAAGTCCTATGAAAAAAAGTTAAATGGCAAAGTTGTAGGTAATAAAAATATCTACAACTTTTGTTTTTACACTTTTTTCACATAACCTCAAAATTTATGTGAAAAAATCAAATAACCAAGTTTTTGGTTTTTTATTTTTATCTTTTGCCAAAAAAAAAATTTTCACGAAATTTGGTGAAAACCTTTTTATGTCCCAAACACACAGTAATTTTTTTGATTTAAAATATTCATTTTTTCACGTTATTTTGACTTAATATCGAAAAAGCACCCTAATTTTCAATCGAAAATTCTCACGTCAAAATATCTGTTTTTTTAAAAAAGTCGGTGGGCTTTTTGTTCCTTGAAATCCCTACTGTCTGATGACATGAAAAAAAATATACATAGGACTTGTAGTTTTGCTGGAAATTGAGATAAACCGTTTTTTACCCTTAAAAACTCACGCCCTTCCCCTTCCCGAACTCAGATCGAACGTAAATTATTTTTCCTTTCATTTTTGTTATATTCTCTACCTTTTCCAATGGGTTTTATCCTACTATAATTTTGTTTCACTTTTTACCATTTTTAACACTATCGACCCTGGTCTATACTGGCAGATTCACAATATCACAACAAAAAATGTATTCGACGATTTATATCTACAATAGTAAATAATGAGTAGATGTTATTACCTTGCGGAGCATGTCTTCCAGCGACTCCATGTCGAGGCCGGAGTAGTTGTTGTTCCGTGATCTACCTGGCTGCACCATGCATGCGGTTTCACTGTACACTAGTCTCTATTATAAAACCCACTTGCCCACTACTAGTACCCACACTAGTAATTTATCGTGTTTATTTTATATATTACTCGTTTATTTATTTACATTTAAGTAAATATTTAACATTTATAATTACACGTTAGTTTTATATTCATTTACGATTCATTTTTTTACAGAATTTTTCGTCTAAATCAATTGGACGCAAAATTTACAATCTTTTTTATACTAAAAATAGTACTTTTTAAAACTGAAATAAAGTGCCTCCGTTGACAATCATTTTTCCATTCACAATGGCGGGTTTCTGTGGTAATATTAGCCTGTCGCGGATCAAAATGAAGATAAATTAAATGAGTGAACGGACGATGTAGCCAAATGTTTTTGACAGCCTTACACGGTTAGCTTGAGCTGTTAATCGTCGAACGACATACACCAAAACACCCAAGCAGTCACTGTCAACCGCTCGAGCAGTTTTTGTCAACTACTCAAGTGTTTCCTTGTTCTGTGTCGCGTTCCCTAAATAATCACACTCACGAGCAGTCAACAGCTCGTACAGTCAGTATATCTGTTCAAACTGCTCGGGCGGTCAAGTGTGCCAGTGGAATATTTTCTATGGAGATTTGTAGTTCGTCATGCTCGAAGCGATCAGTTTCGAGTGCTGCTGACTGCTAGGTGTGATCGTGACTGCTCGGGCGGTCGTGTGTACGTCAGTAGAATATTTATATGGGGACTCGTAGTCCATCATGCAGTCGCTGCTTGCAGCCGTCAGTTTAGACAGCTTCTAGTGTACGATTGGCCTAATCAAAATACAGGTAACATTTCCACAGAAACTATTTAAAACTATTAGGAATTTTTCTACCCAACTTAATAGCACATGATTAAGACGTATTTTTTGTATTAGAATGTTTAAGAACAGATAAAATATTCGTTAAATGGAATGTACGCACAGTGATTCTTAAACTTTTTCGACTCATCCCCCCGCATTGGAGGACCTGAAGCCTATACGTCTCCCTAAGTCAATAATATTTTTGTATTAGGAAATTTTACACATCAAAATAAGGTTGAAATTTCAAGTAACTACGTCCCTGTTGAAAGTTGCACACAATTAGGAAAAAAATAATACAAAATGGAATCGGTTTTAAAGTTTCAAATTGTAAACGTAGCGTATAAAAATTGTTAAACGAGGTTAAGAAATTTCCAACTGAAAAATAAACTTCAATTTTACGGCCAACAAACATTAAAAAAGTGAAACATCTAAAAGTGTAACAAAGCGAAATGTACATGTTTAGTTTGAGAAAGTAAACATTTTATTTACGTTACAAAACTGCGCAATTTATTTGTTTGTACTGAAAAGTGTACAAGAAAAAACAAAACAAACCACAACGTAAAAGTATATGAAATAGTGGTGCAGTAAAACGATCATGATGAATCAATTTTACGAACAAAGGAATAAAATATCAAATACAGTGAGACCCTCATTCAGTGCAAACATTTGAAGTTACATTTTATTTGGTACTACATAGTTACTAACAAGTTCAAAAGCACTTATAAATATCCTACAAATATCTTTTCACTCTATTTCAAATCCGTTCCCTTAGTCTAAAAACGGTTACAGCTCTCTCGACACTATTTTTAAAAATAAAGGATCAGGAATCACACTATAGCATCCAATCGTGAAAAAATGAAAAAAATCTTCCAAGACAAATTAACAACTTTTAAATTATAAACTACGTAATAATAAAAATACGTTTAACGTCTATTTCTCGACTTTACGTCATAACAGACGCTATTCGCACCATTACTATTTTTTAATCTTTTAAAACTTCAACTTAATTAATAGCAATAATGGGTGAATGAAAGGATTATAGAAAATTAGGATAACGTAGACAATTTTTGAACTAGGAGTTTGAAAGGTAATCGGCCATGACCTTGAATAAGGAACCATCTCGAAATTTATCTGGCATTCATTAAGGGAAATCGTAGAAAACCTCAACAAGATGGGAATTACAGTTTCTCGGCGAAAGACAGTAGGAAAAAGCTCCTGGCCACATCTGCCTCCCCCAGGACTCGAACCTGGTACCTCCCGAATGCGAGTCTAATGCTCTCACCACTACTCTACCCCGTTCGGTAAATTATAAACTACGTAATATTTCACACGTGGCTAAATTTTTTTTTTTCAAAACATTCGCCAGTATGATACGTAGTGTGTCCTTCCTTTGGCGGTCACCTGAATACTTTAGTTTTAAAAATAGTGTCGAGAGAGCTGTAACCGTTTAAAATCAGACAGACGACACAGTCAGATATTTATGTACGTACGTTTTTTTTCTCTAGAAACCATTGATTAAACTAAGTGAAAAGAAAAACGTAAGCTTACACAATAATTTTCAAACAGTAAAAACACTTCAAACGTAGCCCGATTTTAAGCTCGCCCTGTAATTTTGATTATCATTTTTATTATTTATCGAAATTACAGGGCGAGCTTAAAATCGGGCTACGTTTGAAGTCGTTCAAATATTTAAACCGCCAACAGAGAATTTAAGTCAGAAGTGGGATACTAATACTTAATAAATAAAGGCGCGGTGTGTTTAAACGAGGGTCTACTGTACAGCATTATTTTAATACGATACACAACTATATTTCGTTCGATAATGTAACACTGCATTGTATCAAAACTCGACAAATCATAGTTAAGAACCCGACCAACAGTCATAATACATAAGACAGTAGTCAATAAACTTTATTTATAAAGTTACCTTAAAACTTCTAATGCCTGTAATAAACCGCTGAATACAAACACAAAACAAAAAATCAAAGAAACTTCTTACCGAATGTGTTCTAAAATCTGAACTACTGCACGTTAAATTTTTATCTTTTTCCATTATTATTTTATGTAGCTTTTAGCCGTCAACCGTTTGTTTTTATTTTTAAGCCAAGATAGTGCACCAGGCACCAGCATCGTCATATCATACACAGTGTTTCACCTCAAATTACGGATTAAAAATTCCCTAGATTTCCCTAGCCATCGTAGAGTTTTAAAGTTTATTAATTGCTATCCGCTACACTAGCGAATTGTACTCTATTATCGCTTTGCTTTTGTTCATACAAGAAGTTATATCTGGGTTAATTTCGCACGAAATCCATTCAAATTGTGACTTTTTGACAAGGAAAGTTTTTGTTCTATAGAACAGCACCATTCCTAGATTGATTCGAGTTTACAATTACTTCTAAAATTGTATTTGAAAATCGCGAACAGCAGTTGTCGGTTGGTCTGTACGTACGTCCGAGCTCTACAGTTCGCAGTTTTTGACAGATCATCTTGCATTGTATTTTATTCACTTCGTTTGCTATTAGAGCAGAACTTTATTTAAATTTAATTTTTATTTAATTTAAAAATTTAATTTTTATAAACAATTTTAATTTAATAAATTATAAATATTTTAGAGGAATTAGGATCAAAGAAATAAAAGACAAATTATTATTTCACAACGTTTCGTATTAAATTTATACTTCATCAGGTGATCTAAAATAAAATGAAGTATTAATGTTGTGAAATAATAATTTGTCTTTTATTTCTTTTATCCTAATTCCTCTAAAATATTTATAATTTATTAACATCAAAAGGATCTGATTATACATTTTTCAAAATTTTAATTTACTTTTTACAGCTAAGGGTGCGTCCATAAACCACGTGGTCCTATTTCAGACTTTCTGGAACCCCTCCTTTCCCTTCATGTAGTCTAACGTAGCCTTTCCTATGACCCTGCTCCCACCGGATGTAACAATTTCTTATGATCAAGTCCAGAAGACATTTTGTGTTTTCTGTTAACAAACTATTAAAAAAATTTGGTTTTAAGTCATTGTAAGATTATAGCGTTTTTAAGATATACAAGTAACCAATGTTTGAAAATAAATATTCAACTTATTCTGCAAATTATTTTCATTAAGTGCCAAATAAAATACAAGAAAAAATTACGTAGCTTATGCGTTTACTAAGCACGGTCAAGATCGCGGGTTCTATCCTAGCCAACATCACAATTATTTTTTTTACATCTATTCCATATTATACCACTTGACATTTTTAACTCTGTGTTAACAATTCAACACCATTGCGCACACCACAACAGCTGACACTTGCTTTACAATAATTTGTCATTGCAGCTTCAACAAGTTCGTCCCCTCAACTTTGCATGCAGATAAAGTTTCCGAGTGAAAGTTGAAAACTGCCGGTAAAACATTTCAATTCACAAAAATCAACAAAACATGCCACGAGCTGTCTCTGTTCCCGTTAAGATTTACACTAGGTTGCCATGTCCGGTTTCTATAAAATGAAGTCACCATTTTGTCATTCTCTTAAAGCTAACAGCTAGATTTATATCTCAGAACGCACTAATATTTTATTATTATTACACATCCAAAGTTCGTAGGCTCTACTCATGTAATATGTATTTTCAAAAAAAGAATAAAGACAAATCTTATCCAAGAAACAAACGACTTTATTCTCACGAATTTAAATATAAACTGGCAAACGTTATAACAAAAATCTTACACATTGAAAAAAATGTTATAAGTATTACAAAAACATTAGGTACTTACGTAACTAGCCTAGGTTGTACACTGTACAATAAAAACTCAAAAGAATTAAATATACATATCAACTGGGGACAGGTTAGCGTACTGGCTTCTCGACCTAACTGTCGTGGGTTCGAATCCCACCTCTGCTCATGGATGTTTTGTGATGTTGATTTATATTGACCCAGCTACTTATATTTTCGATTTACTGGCCAGATACCAAGAGGTAGTGCCACCAAAAATGGTATTCTCTTATATATGTGCATATGCTCTAAGTATATGGACATATACAATTGAATATTCTTTTTATTATAAAAAAAAAATACATATCAAAAGGATCAACTGAATTTTCAGATTATTATCAAAAATAATAAACTACAAGTATGAAAACCAGACCCCCGGGTGTACGTGGCTTCGAAAAAAAAGTTGATCGATCAATCAGTATTTTAATTAGGTAATGAAATTAATTTGCGTTTTTGAATTAACCACAATAACTAGCAAGGTATTAGACACAGAGATGACCTCGTTCCGTTCGATAGTAGTGACTAAGTGGGGGGATGACGCCATCCAGTGGACTGTCAATTGATATTATGTGTTTGATAAAAAATATTGAAGTTTCCCAGTCGACGTCAGTCATTAAATGATAACCTCGGGTCGTAGTAAGTACCTGTTATGTATATTTAATTTTGAGTTTTACTGTATTGCGTACAACCTTGGTTAGTTATGTAAGTACCTATAATTATTTTGATATAATACATTTTTTCAATGTACAAGATTTTTGTAAAAATGTTTATCAGTTCATATTTGAATTCACGAGAATAAAGATGTTTAAGTTTCTTGGATAAGAACTGTCTCTATTCTTTTTATGGTAAAACATATTTGTACCAATGTTTTTAGATACAGATGTTACCTCGTTCCGTTGGATAGTAGTGACTGGTGGGGGGATGACGTCACCCAGTGGACTGTCAATTGATGTTGTGTAGTTGATAACAATAAGTTTTTTTTTTTATTTTTTCACGGGAAATTGGACAATTCAATTTTAATATAGTTAAACTAAATTAAAAAATTTGCGACGTTTCGTTAAATCTTTTTAGCTTCTACGGGCAAAACTGAAATGATTAAAAATACAAATTAGTTAATGAAATAATTACAATTTTTTTTTTTGCACGAAGAAGTTAAAAAGATTTAACGAAACGTCGCAAATTTTTTAATTTAGTTTAACTATATTAAAATTGAATTGTCCAATTTCCCGTGAAAAAATAAAAAAAACTTATTAATTATAATGGACGTGAACAATATTGAGTTGATAACAATATCCCTGCTGACGTCATTTATTAACGCGTTAACGTGGGATAACCTGTGGGAGACTATTAACGCACAGAAACCGGCCTTTGACAGTGTGTACATTGAAACCAACCGCACTGCAGCAGAGAAAGTCTCATGTCGCCAAACACCAAATTAACTTTATTAATGATGTTAGCTTTACATTACTCGAAACTTTCTGTTCATCTATATTAATGAATTAATTCCAAAATTTAAAGAGATTTTGACGAAATTGAATGTATTTACAAAGCATGTTCAAAAATCATTCATCAAAATCATTTTTAATATGAAAAATTTTAGTGGAATTTTTAAAAAAGCTCTTACAATAATTACTGTTTACCAGCTGTTTAATATGTCCCCTTATTCACCCGCATAGGTCTATCTTATATGAGCAGTTGGAAAATGCACTTCCGTTTCGGAAATTTAAAATTTCTATGAAAAATCTAATTCAACCTTTGATTATCAGAAAATGCTGCAGTGACAATAGTTTAAAAGTCCCATTTTACTAAAGAAGATTTTGCCACAGAAGGTGAAATTACAGATACAAGAACTAATTATGTATATATTAATTTGAATGGTTATAATATTAAAACATTACAGATTTACTTTGAATTATTCCTTTTTAAAATTAAGCAACTTATGAAGAAACACGTAAATTTGGTTTTTATTATATTCCATAGTGAAAACCAATCAAAACTTCGGTCGTTATATACCTGCTGCCATCTAGGTTACGCTTGCCATGTGCCGAATCTAATTATATTTATTTAAATGATGGTTATAATATTAAAACATCACAGATTTACTTTGAATTATTTTTTATTCAAATCACGCAACCTAGGATGGAACCAGTAGATTTAGTTTTTACTATACTTCATAGTCAAAATCAATCATAACTTAGGTCGCCATGTACCGAATTCAATTATATTTATTTAAATTATGGTTATAATATTAAAACATTCCAGATTTCCTTTAAATTATTTCATTTAAATCACGCAACTTTGGGAGGAATAGGTAGATTTGGTTTTTACTATATACTTCATATAGTGAAAACCAATTATAATGTAGCGCGCTCCCAATTGTTACGCCACTGAAATTTACATAGGCTTCTAAAACAAATTGACAGAAGTTTCTGGAATGATCGAAACGGGATGTACACGCCTATACAGTGAGTGAGTCAAGGTCAGTTGCTACTGTGCAGCGAATTCAGTCCATAGTCATTTATCGCAACAGTCAGGCAATCGGTACGGCGGTACAGAAGATATAAATAATCAATTATTACATAAATTTCGGTGCGTTGTAAATAATCGTGTGTGTATATAATTATTGTTCTATAGTTATTGTTGTGTTATTGTAAGAATCCGTTTATTTTTCATTGTTAGTTTCTTTTTGTCGTTGTTATTAGAGAAGTACTTTTTAGTTTATTTGTTTATATTTATTTCGTTTGTTGAAAATGAAACCACCACGAAGAACAGTTTTGTTACAATAACTTAGGTCGTAATGTACCTGCTGCCATTTACGTTACGCTTGTCATGTGCCCAAGTCTATTATTAAAATATTGATACATTCTGAATAACTAAAACGGACAATCTATCACTGGCTAATCAATGGTAACATGCAACAGCTTGGCAGGATAAGGGGAAGTCAATGTTTAATAATAAAGACACATCTGATCTAATAAAAACACAAGAAGAAACTAAACTAACTACACAAACTAAGACGACCTGACGAATGTTTCGGTGTTGTGAAGAACTGCGACAGAAATAGTACTCTGGTACGTAAGTGTGACAGAGATACACTGCCAGTGTAAAGAAGAGTATATATTTCAAATAATCCAGTGCGACTCCGAGAAGGAACCAAAGGACGTATAACTAGATTATATTGTATCGATTTTAGCTCTACCATCTGTTAGACGGTTTCGTCGCTTTCGTGTTACCTACTTTATCGACACTAGGCGACTGAAGACATTAAAACCATCCCGCTTTTTAAAATTTCTATTTATAATAATATTTTTAGTGTATTTGGCATATGGCAACATACACTATTGGCATCGGTCGGATGGCGGAACCTAGGTGTCGGACCAAAATTTCTTGACGTTTCATAACCTCATGAACACTTTGGCACCATTTTAAATGTTTATATATATATATATATTTATATACGTATATATATATATATATATATATGTGTACGCGCAATAACTTTCGAAAGAGTTAATTGATTTCAAGGAAATTCGGCCCACGTGTTGAAATCCATCACCGCAAGAAGCCTATTTAAAATGGGCGTAATCGGGCCATTTTAAGGGTAGTTTTTAGGGGTTGAAAAATGTTTTTGGGCCCCAAAATACCGAAAAAATTCTCAGAATCGTTTCAAAATTGGCATTTAACCCGCTAGTAGCAATTAAAAAGTGTCCCTAAAATTTTAATAAAATCGGCGCAACAGGACCGGACTTACACATTTTTTGAAAACACTAATTTGCAGATAGTGACTTATTTATTGAAGGGTGTATTTAATTCGGTGTAGACGTTAGATTGATAATAATATTACAATTAAGAAAAAATATGTTATTTTAAGGGGTGTATTAAGGGGATAAATTTTTTATTTTGCTTAAAAACAAACTTAATTTCACATAATGAATGTATAAAACCTCACGGCCCTATACAAGCAAATACACTATATTGTCGGCAGGGTTTTGGCACTGCGACCCGCGTTTTGTTTTTATGTGAAACATCTAATGGCGCGCTTGAATGGGCCATTCGGCAAGTCTCGCGTATCGTCGGCCCTTTCCTAAAATGAATTTTGCGACCACACTTTGAAATTTCCCGAGAGCGTATTTTACAAACCTGATGGATCAATCACCTTAATACAAAAAAAATTGCGACATGATAGTAAAAAAAACATGTTAGTAGTATAAAGTTTAATGCTAACCACACCTTAAAATATGAATTTTGTATGTAACATATTTTTGTTAGAGACTGTACTCTATCAAAACCCATCCCACAATCAATCAATGAAGCGGTTTGATTAATTCATACCTGATTAAATAATAATCAATTCATTATACGATTATTATTAAAATACATAATAATGAGTTATCATTTCTATATTATCATTAACACTACATTCAACACTATCGCATTAATTAAAATAATAATACGCTATACAAACGCGACCTACATTAAAATGGCCGAACAGAATAGTAAAGGTCGGTTTACATCTAATTCGCGCCTTGCTTCGTTTCAAAAAAATATTGAAATTTTATCTTTTAAAACCCTTTTTAGGGTTTCGTATATCCGATGAAAAAAACGGAACCCTTACAGGATCATTCTCGTGTCTGCCTGTCACAGCTTATTTTCTTCAAATCACATGGTTCCCTAAAATCGGAATTCGTTAATTTACGCTATACGTCCGTGATTGGGTTATCTAACTCTATATATATGTACCAAATTTCAACTTATTTCGTCAACTAGATTTGGAGAAAATAAGTTGTGACAGACAGACAGACACGGCAGTGATCTGTTTTTTCGTCAGATGTACGGAACTCTAAAAGCTAGATTATATAATATTCATCTTTAAAGTTCAATTCCAGATATATGTGATACTGTTTTCTATTATAACATATATCTGGAATTGAACTTTAAAGATGAATATTATATAATCTAGCTTTTAGAGTTCCGTACATCTGACGAAAAAACAGATCACTATAATGTAAATAAATCAATTTAAACACTCATTGAATGCAACGTTTCGTCTTTTGTTTTATTAAGACTTTTTCAAGCTCTCAATATGCTTAAACGATAGTTAAACTATGATATAATATACAATTTGGCATTACAAAAATAAAATATTATTATAATTGTTTTTATAATGCCAAATTGTATATTATATCATAGTTTAAGCATAAGTTTAAGCATATTGAGAGCTTGAAAAAGTCTTAATAAAACAAAAGACGAAACGTTGCAATCAATGAGTGTTTAAATTGATTTATTTTCATTATAGTGATCTGTTTTTTCGTCAGATGTACGGAGCTCTAAAAGCTAGATTTATTTATTTTCATTATTCCAATTACCCGTGATACTGTTTTCTATTATTATATAATATTAGTTATTAGTAGATTTTTCATACGCTTGTAGCTACGTACCAGCTCATTAATATTAGTTATTAGTAGATTTTTCATACGCTTGTAGCTACGTACCAGCTCATTATTAGTAGATTTTTCATACGCTTGTAGCTACGTACCAGCTCATATTAGTAGATTTTTCATACGCTTGTAGCTACGTACCAGCTCAAAGTAGATTTTTCATACGCTTGTAGCTACGTACCGATATTAAATTGTCGTTTTCCGCTCTAATCAGTGCTAACGAAACAGAAATATTCTGTGACTTAGGACCGTAATGGAAATGGAAAGTTCATCTTTGATTCATTCAAGACCCCTCGCTACTGTGAGAGTTAATGTCTAGATTAACTCATTCCGCCGCGAAAGTGGAAAGATTCTGGTTTGAATCCAGACGGTGACGTGTTGGAATAATAAATTTTTCTAATATAGTGTTACAACAATGAATGTTTCTTAACAATATAGCAGACTTAAGCTATTATACTAAATTATATAATATGTGTTTAAATCGACCTTACTTTCGGTACGAACAGTTATCTGATGTCATTGAGCTGTTCTCTCCATTTGGTGTGATTAAAAAATTGGTTGGAAAAATTGAAACACATTTCAGCAGATGTAAATCATCACAGTTTTCAGATGTTTGTTTTTTTTCTGTCTGATCTGTAGTATGTAAAAATATGCAAATTGTCAAACAGCAAAAAAGGAATGTTGTACTTGAAACTGTCAACGTAATTTCAATAAAGAAATTTATGCTGATATATATTTAATATATTCAATGTCTTTTTAAAAAGTTTTTAAACTTATATGAGTAATTTTTACGCTCCATGAATTTTATTATCATTTTATTTTTAAGCAGTGGTTTTTAAACGTTGCATCTATTTTGCATACATTTTAAAACATGATACCCACTTGATATAGTCCTTGGTCGGAGTGAATAAGCTTCATATTTATATATTAGCATAGTGAAAATTCTAAAGCACATCTTAAATACATATTCATGGCTTTTAGCGCGCTTATATTAACTTGACTTGTAGGTTCTACTAGCCGCTATCCGCGGCTCTACACGCGATTGAAATGAAACACGGCAGCAACAACAGTAGTGGAGCCATCTAGTGGCGAGTTACAGTACAAAAACCTTCTCTATGAAAAAATATATTCTCTTGGCCAATACAAAGAATTTCGGACAGCGACAAAGTAAAATATATTCAACCTATTTTTCACGAATATTGAGACAAAATATAGGGGAAGTTTTCTATGTCTCCTTACATTATTATCATAACAGGAAACTGTTATTCTCGGGCAACGCCCGGCAATATACTGGTAGTTAACAATATAGATTGTTGGAGAGTTCTTTAATTACGTTTAATGATGCAAAATTATCGGGTATTTATTGATGTAACCGGTATGGATTGATATTTTACCGGTTAATTAATCGGTTATCTATAAAATAAAATTGTGGATTCCGGTTTCTCTTTCTCATAACAAAAAACAAAAAAATAGAGCAGTTTCAATAAAGTATTTATATTTATGACCCAGCCATCGAGCTGGGTAGAGTAGTGGTGACAGCACTAGACTCGCATTCGGGAGGTACGGGTTTGAATCCCGGCGGGAGCAGATGTGGCTGGGACTTTTTCCTACTGCCTCTCGCCGAGAAATGGTAATTCCTATTGAGGTTTTCTATGGTTTTCCTCAAGTAATTCCAGATAAATATCGAGATGGTTCCTTATTTGAGGTCATGGCCGATTACCTATCAAACTCCTAGTTCAAAAATGATCTACCTTATCCTAATTTCCTATAATTCCTTCATTCGCCCATTGCTATTACATAAGTTGAAGTTGTAAAAAATGTAGAAAATAACGGGAAGTGATAGATGAAAAATAGTAATGGTGCGAATGGCGTCTGTTATGACATAAAGTCGAGAAACGGACGTTAAACGCATTATTATTATTATTATTTATATTTATGTGGATACTGGCAGCTCCGTATCTATAGGAGGGAGCAACAAACTGGGACACCTGCCCCGGGTGGCAGTTTCTAGGGGCGCCAAAATCATAAGATAATATGTTTGAAAATTGGTAACAAATTATTAAAAAAAAAAAATGATTAAAAGGCTCTTGTTCTTCCCTCCCGGTCACAAAAAAATGTCATCCATTATATATTTTCGAGTTTTTTAAACAATTTATCTCAAAGCCTGGATAGAGAGGAGGCGTCACTATCAAGTTTCTGCCCCGGTTCAAAAAAATCGTAGATTCGAGGCTGGATACTAGTTACAAAATTAAAATTACAATTATGCGGAAAATTTTCTGCACAATCTGGTTTAATAATAATAAATAGCCGCGACTATTTAAAATAAACTACCGCGTTTATTTGTACTTTTACATCACTAATTACATTTGCAACAACAGAAATCAACACCCTATATTTCAAAAACAATTATTTTTATCATATTTCACAGTTCGTATCATTCGACTAAGCATTACTCGAAAAACAAACAGGCAGTGAAATATTCGAACGCATTACGGCCATATTAAAAATGAAACGCATTATCCAACCGTGAAATTAATCTGGAAAAATGGAGTTTCATCACGATTTCATTTGATATTCGTATGTATAATTATATTTGAATATAGGTATACAACCATGCAGATACGCCGAGAGAAACCAACTTTATGTAGGGTTGGACTTTTCACAACTGCAACGCCAAAATTTTGAGAAAAATAAATGTATTTTTGTTTACGGTCACCAACTGCCTGAGCTGTGTGCAATACACATTTTCAGTTTACTCTTATTTTTAATGGAGTTTCGGGAAACCGATTTTGGACATGCATTTTAGGGGTTAATTGAGGCATCGGATAAAAAAATGTTTCAGACAAATGTTGCATATTTTTAATCGAAAAATCATAATTGGTGATAAAAAATGGGTGTTCTTATTAAAAATGTCATCCCTGCGCAGGGGTTGGAGATGAGGGGTGGTATTTGTTTTCCAAACGATGTCCCCCATCAATGTGTCAAAATAAATGTTTGACGACTTCGTTCTCAAGAGAACAATTACTCAATCAACTAATCCGTTCCACAAATCGATCTCATAAATAATACGTTTTAAAAACCCGGGTCGCAGTGCCAAAACCCTGCCGACAATATAGTGTATTTGCTAATACATCAGGCCTTGTGGCTTTATTATGTGAACTTAAGGTGATTATTGGGCAAAATAAAAAAATTAACTCCTTAATACACCCCTTTAAATTACATTTTTTTTAACTACATCATTATTGTCGATCAAACGTCTACACCAAAATTAAAAACACCTTTCAGGAAATAACTCACTATCTGCAAATTAGTGTTTTCAAAAATTTTTTAAATCCGGTCCTGTCGGGCCGATTTTATTGAAATTTTAGGAACACTTTTTAATTGCTATTAAAGGGTTTAATTTCAATTTTGAAACGATTCTGAGAATTTTTCAGGTATTTTTGGGCCCAAAAACTTGTTTCATCCCCTAAAAACCACCCTTAAAATGACCCGATTGGGCCCATTTTAAATAGGCTTCGTGCGGTGATGGATTCCAACATGTGTGCCAAATTTCGTTAAAATAAATTAACTCCTTCGAAAGTTATTGCCCGTACACATATATACCTATATATATATATATATATATATATAAATATATATATATATATATATATATATATATATATATATATAAATATATATATATATATATATATATATATATATATATACATATATATATAAACATTTTTAAAAATGGTGCCAAAGTGTTTAGGAGGTTATGAAACGTCGAGAAATTTTGGTCCGACCCCTAGGTCCCGCCATCCGACCGACGCCAATAGTGTATGTTGCCATATGGCAAATACACTAAAAAGGCCGTTTAACAATAGTATAATTTTGTTTACATAATCCATTACCTGATATTAACTTTTTTTATAGAGTCATATATTTTCTTTTGACGACCGCACATCAGTGTTATATTTTGTATCGTAATGTAAAATGGGCAGTTAAAATTTTTCGTCACTTTTTTATAGATTCGCCGGGACAGGACGAGTTTTTAAAATGTAACAATCGAATTTTTCTTAATTGAATAAATGTATCTGTGGCATAGTCATAAAGTTTATTAAAACGTATATATTCCAAAAGTCAGTGCCTAAAAAAATATTTCCTCGTACATTTTGGGGAGACAGGGTTTGGCATTAAAAAAAATCGTTTATTCGGTCATGTCGGGTATCATTTTAGCTTCTCTTAAGAATGTCAAAACTATTCTTTTGAGAATTCCACGCAGTTTTAGAGATTTTGCAAAACGTAACTCAAAAACTGATTTCCCACTGTTTCCAAAACTAGTACTATATAGCCAAAATTTCCGAAAAACTAGGTCTATAGTTCTCGATATTCAAAGGGAAATAATATAGTCGACCGTACGGAACCCTTGACGCGCTTTTAAAAAGTCTGAATGCGGACCTGTACGAATATCATTGATCTGTAAACAGCAGTACCCGCCTGTTAATTTAAATCTACTGGTCATTAATTCTAGTCTATTCACTAATCCAAATATTCGCGGTCAGTCGAGCCGCGACCCACCAAACGTGCGCCAAGTCAAACAATTTTCATTCCAACAAAAAAAAAATCAAAAACAGACACCTAAGTCAAGGTAACGTTTCTTTTTTTAATTAATAGAGCGCGTTTAAAATACACGACATTGTACATAATAAGGCCACCGACTGCCAGGATTACCTGGGCTTAGTGCCAATTCATATTTTAATATTTTTAAAACTATATGCCTTCTACTTGATAACGAGACAAATATGGATTCAACATTAAAAGACGGCAAAAGTCCACAACTCGACAAAGCTTTACTAATAATTAAACATTCGGTGAATTGGAAGCCGCTGAAAGTTCGCAGACAAAAAAAATCGTATTCTTATTAAATTAATGTTTGTTTGCTCGACTAAGGCTGGGTTGCACAAAACATTGTCAAAAAATTGGATTTGACATTTATCTTAGACTGTGATAATATATTTAGTTTTCATACATGCAAGAGCAGTCCTAATGTCGTATTCAAACTTTCTGTTATGTACAACATTAGATTGTATTCACACAAAAATAAATGCTTGATCTACACAGAAAAAGGTTGTTTTTCAAGTCAAATTTTGATTAAAATGCCTGGAAAAATGTCGTTTCGAAGTAAAGGTTATGCAAAAAACTATGTTAAATACACGTATCCACAGTTTAAAAAAATATCTTTTCAATCGATCAATTATTTTTCAAACGGAATCGAATTAAAGTTCTGCAATGCTTTTCTTATGGAGAAGTATGTGTGTTCACAATCTAAGGTCATTGTCAAATCAAATTATTTGACAATCCTTTCTGCAACCCAGCATAATGTTAACAATAATACGATGGAGCCGAGGGCTTCCCTATACTGTTGTCACTGCCGAGCGGGCCACAAAACATTGTTTCATCCCAATCGTTTGCGAGGGCGCGGGTAGCGGCTAGTTGATAAAATAATCCCTGAACGTGGTGAAAAACAATGGAGAGTTTACAAATTATAATAGATATAATAAACCTACGCAAAAAGCTGATAATATATAAACTCAACATAACGATTCTATAATTAGGAAAGCAATTACTGTGTACCTATTTTATTTCTGGAACACGACACGAAAAAAAACAAACCTAACACACTGTACTGAAGCGTCTACTATAACCTAGCATTGTTTGTAACTTTCCTATGACCAACTGAAACAATAAACTATTATAAATTGAATTTATGTAAGACGTCAATAAAATAATAAAAAAAAACCCGGGTCGCAGTGCCAAAACCCTGCCGACAATATAGTGTATTTGCTGATATAGGCAGTGTGGCTTTATTATGCGAACTTAAGTTGGTTTTTGGGTAAAAAAAAATTTTACTCCTTAATACAGCCCTTAAAATAACATTTTTTTTCTTAATTGAAATATTATTATCAATCGAACCTCTATACCAAATTATATGCAACTTTCAGTAAATAATTCACTATCTGCAATCTAGTGTTTTCATAAAATTTGTAAGTCCGGTCCTGTCGGGCCGATTTTATTAAAATTTTAGGGACACTTTTTAATTACTACCGGAGGGTTAAATTTCAATTTTGAAACGATTCGGAGAATTTTTTCGGTATTTTGGGCCCCAAAAACTTTTTTCAACCCCTAAAAACTACCCTTAAAATGGCCCGATCGGGTCCATTTTAAATAGGCTTCGTGCGGTGATGGATTCCAACATGTGTGCCAAATTTCGTTAAAATAAATTAACTTCTTCGAAAGTTATAGCCCGCACACATATATACCTATATATATATATATATATATATATATATATATATATATATATATATATATATATAAACATTTTTAAAAATGGTGGTAAAGTGTTTAGGAGGTTATGAAACGTCGAGAAACAGGAGTCTTGTTTGATTTTAATTGCGCAAACGTACTTAATTAGTTAATAACTAGTGATCTTATGCTGGGTTGCAAAAATCATTGTCAGAAAATTTGCTTTGACAATGAGTCAGATTGTGACCCACGCATATTTCTTCATATGCATTGTAGAAAGCGAAATTTATTCTTCTCGAAAAATAATTAATCAACTGAAACGATATTTTTTCTAAACTGTGTTTACTTCTATTTGATTGTAATTACTTCTTTCATTCGCTTATAAAATAAATGTTTTTCATGCTTGTATAGCGGTAGTAAAATGACGCATTTCGCACTAGTGCTACAGTAAAACAATCCAACAGTACTTTCCAAAAGCGACCTGCCAGTAACCGATTAATTCTATAAGCTGAAAAGAGATAGCATGCGACACACAGCAGGCGTAGGTTTCGTAAACTAAATGCAATATGGTCGTTCAAACAAAATATGGGCAGCTGTTAGATTTATTATTATAAAGTGAAATTTGTCATTTAATATATATATATATATATATATATATATATATATATATATATATATATATATATATATATATATATATATATATATTTGTGTGTGTGTGTGTGCGGGCAATAACTTTCGAAAGAGTTATTTGATTTCAACTAAATTTCGCCCACGTGTTGAAATCCATCACCGCAAGAAGCCTATTTAAAATGGGCCTAATCAGACCATTTTAAGGGTAGTTTTTGGGGATTGAAAACTGTTTTTGGGCCCCAAAATACCGAAAAAATTCTCCGAATCGTTTCAAAATTGAAATTCAACCCTCTGGTAGTAAGCAAAAAGTGTCCCTAAAATTTTAATAAAATCGACCCGACAGGACCGGATTTACAAATTTTATGAAAAAACTATTTTGCAGATTATGAATTATTTATTGAAAGGTGTATATAATTTAGTATAGAGGTTCGATTGATAATAATATTGCAATTAAAAAAAAATGTGATTTAAGGGGTGTATTAAGGAGTCTAATTTTTTATTTTGCCCAGAAACCAACTAAAGTTCGCATAATAAAGCCAAACTGCCGGTATAAGCAAATACACTATATTGTCGGCAGGGTTTTGGCACTGCGACCCAGGTTTTTTCTCCTTTAACGTCACAAAAAATTTCAATTAGATATCTTCGCTGAAGAAGTTTTACTTCAAAAAAAGTTATCTTTACAACCATTTTTTTTTGGCGCGTTTTCTTCATCAGTTTGGGCCTATGTCACTTCAAAACCAAACAATTGCAACAGAGAAACATGAACGAAAAACCATATAGTTAAAAGTAAATACAGAATACACGATTGCCAACAAAAAGTTAACAGTGTGTTTGTCTTTTTTTTTGTGCCCAACGTCTGCTCATTTCAACATGTTGCACATGGTTTGTTTAAATTTAAACTATTTTAATTATTTTCCTATTTTTTATGAACACGCGGAAGAAACTTCAAAAGAAGTGACTATTTTAAAATTTATATAAATTCAAAAACGTTATTTTTCTTGTCAGACGCAAACATCAAAAGATAAAAATTCTATAGCGAGATTTTCATTTTCATTAAAAAAGAAAATTATTCTATATATACGGGAAGTTCAAATAGCCTTTCAAAAACGCATAAATAATAATAAAAAAAACCTGTGAGCCTGATCCCATGTGAGAGGTGAAACTGTTTTAGGATTATAAATTCGTTTCAAATTGATGTGTTACCAAGGTTCCGTGCCGTTGAATCATTTCCCCTTTAATTTTGTGTTGCTAAGGTTTCTCTTATGTTTCTCCGCTGTTTAATCATTTCTCCTTTAACGTTACAACAGATACGTCGCTGAAGAAATTCCACTTCAAAAAAACCCGGGTCGCAGTGCCAAAACCCTGCCGACAATATAGTGTATTTGCTTACATAGGCAGTGTGGCTTTATACTTTTATTATGTGCAATTAAAATTGTTTTTGGGCAAAATAAAAAATTTAACCCCTTAATACACCCCTTAAAATAACATTTTTTTCTTAATTGTAATATTATTATCAATCTAACGTCTACACCGAATTAAATACACCCTTCAATAAATAAGTCACTATCTGCAAACTAGTGTTTTCATAAAATTTGTAAATCCAGTCCTGTCGGGCCGATTTTATTAAAATTGTGGGGACACTTTTTAATCACTACCAAAGAGTTAAATTTCAATTTTGAAACGATTCGGAGAATTTTTTCGGTATTTTGGGGCCCAAAAACAGTTTTCAACCCCTAAAAACTATCCTTAAAATGGCCCGATTACGCCCATTTTAAATAGGCTTCTTGCGGTGATGGATTTCAACACGTGGGCCGAATTTCGTTGAAATCAATTAACTCTTTCGAAAGTTATCGCGCGTACACATATATATATATATATATATATATATATATATATATATATATATATATATATATATATATATATATATACATATATATATAAACATTTTTAAAAATGGTGCCAAAGTGTTTAGGAGGTTATGAAACGTCGAGAAATTTTGGTCCGACCCCTAGGTCCCGCCATCCGACCGACGCCAATAGTGTATGTTGCCATATGGCAAATACACTAAAAAGTATAGGTAATGTAAAAAGTGACTACAAAAATAGGTGTGAATTTGTTTAAAAAGACACGTAATAATTTGTCTTTAAATATAGAAATATAAAGTCATTTTAGACTATCATAAAATATTTACACAATTAATATTGTAAAGCACAATTTTCATGCACTAACTTGAAATGTATATCAAACAACGCCATTTGGTGGGCTGTTTAGTGGAAAACTTCAAACAATTTACAAAGAGGTTATTAAACCAAAAAACTTGTAAGCTTCAATTGTGTCGTAAGAAATAAAGCTCTTTCAAAAAGGCACAGAAATTTAAAGAATATTATTTACTAGCCTTTACCCGCAATTTCGCTCGTATTAGTCTATTTTTAGTAGATGCGCGACGATTTGTAGCCTATTATATTCCCTGGTATAAGCAATACTATAATGAATCCAAATTAAAATAGGTTTAGTAGTTTTTGAGTTATCCTGAATAAAAACAAACTGATAGACAAATATTTTGAGGAAGACTGTCCTATAAACCGCACATCTATAAGTCAAAATTTTGTTAAAAATAAATATTACGATATATTTATCTACATCTAATTCGAAAACGCATGCTTTTGAATAAAATAACCCCCAAATCTAAATTCGTTTATTTACGCTATATACGTCCGTGATTGGGTTATCTAACTCTATATACGTACAAAATTTCAACATTTTTTTGTCTAGTAATTTCGAAGCTGTGGCAGACGGACCCGTTTTTTCCGTTTTTTCATCGGTTATACAGAACCCTAAAAAGAAATAAATCGGGAAAGGAAGGTACCTAAATTAACACTTTGCCGCGAAATTGCCGTTTTCAACAACTCAACAAAGTTTTCGACTCAAAAAAAATTAATTGTCAAAAACTTGACTGTGTAAAGCAAGCTTACAAAAAATTATACAAGTAAACTATGTACATTGTGACGTCATAAGATTTAATAAACATCTGATAGTTAAATATTTGTTCCACCTGAGAATAATTATTTTACGATGTATTAAACAACGTATGTACGTACTTAGTGTTTTTATTAAAGAATATAAAAGCTCTAGATTCTAGAAATGTACCGAATATCGCCATACAAATGATGTATCTTGATGAAAAGAGAAAATAAATTGCTAGCAGACATGAAAGCATAAATGCAAAGATGTATAAATAACGTGAAATTCAAATGGTCTTTTGATTAACTGTAAATTCTCCAAGATTTCTGAGAAACGCTAATTATTATTTTTTTGATCAAAACAGGAAAAATATAATGCACCAGAAATGGAGACGGATTGATAAAACATAAAAAAATATTTTTTTAATGTATATATACCTACAAAATATATTTAAAGGCATTTCAGAAATGAAGTTTAACACGGCTAAAAATAATATTTATGCTGGATTGCAGAAAATATTGACAAAAAATTTGATTTGAGAATGATCTTAGATTCTGATATAATTACAGTTTTTTTACATATATTAAAAAATATATTAAAAAAAAAAACAATATATGCAAGAGCAGGCTAATGTCGGTGTCAAACCCTCTGTCATGTAGAACATTAGATTATAAACAAATGATTCGTTTTTATAAAAAAAATCGCTTTTGAACCTAAATTTTGATCAAAATGCGTAAAAAATGTTGGTTCGAAGTGGAATTAGTGCAAAAAGCAACGTTAAATACATATAGTTTAAAAAAAATATCGCTTCAACTGACCAATTATGTTTTAAGCAAAATCGATTTAAAATTCTCCAAGGCTTTTCTTATGGAGAATAATGTATGGTCACAACATTCTAAGGTCAATGTCAAATCAGTTTTTCTAACAGCGCTTTCTACAATTCGGCATTAATGTGTATAATTTTTCTGAAATTATTTATTCTCTTTAGGATTTTATGTATACATTATTGGTCAACGCAAAAAAAAATGTTATTTATTATAAGCACCAATTGTTAGTTATTACCAGGGACTAGTACAAATTAATATCTGCAATGTAATCTAAAATGTTCGATAGTTCTAGAACTTAGGAACTGACAAATATGTGCACAAAAGTGTAAAAAAATCTATTAGAACCACTCAAAAAATAAAAAACCCGGGTCGCAGTGCCAATACCCTGCCGACAATATAGTGTATTTGCTTGTATAGGGCCGTGAGGTGTTATACTTTTATTTTGTGAAATTAAGTTTGTTTTTGGGCAAAATAAAAAATTTAACCCCTTAATACACCCCTTAAAATAACATTTTTTTATTAATTGTAATATTATTATCAATCTAACGTCTACACCGAATTAAATACACCCTTCAATAAATAAGTCACTTTTTAATTGCTACTAAAGGGTTAAATTTCAATTTTCAAACGATTCTGAGAATTTTTTCGGTATTTTGGGGCCCAAAAACATTTTTCAACCCCTAAAAACTACCCTTAAAATAGTCCGATTACGCCCATTTTAAATAGGCTTCTTGCGGTGATGGATTTCAACGCGTGTGCCAAATTTAGTTGAAATCAATTAACTCTTTCGAAAGTTATTGCCCGCACACATATATATATATATATATATATATATATATATATATACGTATATATATAAATATATATATATATATATATATACATATATATATAAACATTTTCAAAAATGGTGGCAAAGGGTTTAGGAGGTTATGAAACGTCGAGAAATTTTGGTCCGACCCCTAGGTCCCGCCATCCGACCGACGCCAATAGTGTATGTTGCCTTATGGCAAATACACTAAAAAGTTGTTGACGGTAAACAGAAGACAATTGTATTAACTATATTTGTCAATATTTATTTAGTGTTTAATAGCACGTTAGCATTTCAAAAACTAAACTACAAGTACCTATGTATATAATTTATTTTCAGAAAATTGTAATAACATATAATTTGATAACCTAATTGGAAAAAAAGTTCAATTATTAAAAGTGGAATATTTTATCTGTCCTTGACAACTATTTTTATTAGTTGACAACAAAAATACATTAAAAAAATACATACGCGTACAATTTTAACACAAATCACACTAAAATATTTTCACTTTAATCACTCATAAAAAACCGAACTTTTTTTAAAATTACTGGAGCTTCATTAGGATGGTATTTTTTTAATTTCAATTGCATGAAATATTATGAATGTACTTAATTAAAATTTTTAGACATCAATGCGTACAGTTTCAAAGAAATGACTTATTTTGACAGCACGAAAAACCTTACAAAATATATTTAATCATTTATTACGTAACACTTCCGAATCAATTTGATACAATTTGACAAAATAATTTACGAATTATTATCGTGAACTTTTTTTAAATGACACTTCATAACAAATCGATCGACTCAAACAATTTGAAGTCACGGATAATTTTTCGGATGACATTTGCAAAACAGTTTCAATAATTTAATATTAAGCCATTTTGGTAATTATCAATTGAATTGACAAATCAGATTTTTTTAAAAACTGCATCTAAAATTAAACACATCGACACAAACGGTTTGAAAAACCGCAACCATTTTTAATAGACAATAAGATTTTTTTATCGAAAACTAAACTGGCACGTCATGTAAACACGGGACTTTAAAAATCGACGGAAAGGTAACGTCGAGACGCTTTGATCCGTACCGGCACAAAGCGCGTTTCGCACTGAACACACCAACCGATACCCGCAGCCGGTATACATATAGTGACGTCGCATAGCGTCTACCACGGCGTCGCGGCGCTCTCTTTCTGCATCGACGCCGTATCTACCAACAACAAATACCGTAACATTGCCGTTTCGTAGGCCGGATTTGTGTTCGGTTTACAAATTTTTCAAAAGCCTTCCGTAAATATTAAATCAAGTAGGTAAAATGTTCATACATTATAGAAATGTAAATACTTTAAATTTAATAATAAGCAGTATAATAGCGAAATAGACATAAGATCTGTGATTTAGGCGGATTTATGAATGGACATAATTTCATATTTGAATCATTCGTAACTCTCACTATTGTGAAAGTTCATGTCTAGCGTTACCGAAGCTAAAATTAGCTCTCGCATGATGTGAATTTAGTGTTGCAATTTGCTTAATTATGAAAGATTAACAGTTGAGATATAGCACCGTAGAGTAAATGATAACTCATTCCGCCGCGAATGCGGAAAAATTCGGATTTGAGTCCCGACGGTGACATACTGTTGTTTGAAAAATAAAAAAAAATTCTAATATAGCATTGTAACAATGGATGTTTTTTATATAGCTAACGATCGCTATTATATTGTTTATTATAAAATTAAATCAACTGGGTTTCTTTCGCGGCTTCGCTTGCGTTCACGTCAGTTTTAGTCCCTTCTAATAAAGCTTTACCTATTGTGGATTATAGACGCTCGACAACTAAGATCGTTAGTGTCTATTTACATCAAATTGAAATAAACAGCATGCCCGAGCCAAGGTCGAATTCAAACCTATGACAGTTTCACCTAAAGACCAAACGCCAGCACGCTAACCAAAACACAAAGGTGTTCTCCTCTTTAATAAGAACAAAATGGTTTAATAATAGCTTTTCCTGTACTCTGGAGTATATCCAAACCGATTTAGTAGTTTAACTCAAAACAAAGAAATTCTGAAAATGGATAATTTGGTCTAGACGCCCTATTAACTACACACCTTAGTCGAAATTTCGCTAAAAACTCACGCAGTACTTCTACTGTTTTTTGAAGTTATACTTCATTTGGGACGTTATGAAAAAATGACGAGTGATTTTTTACGATGTAAAATTAACAAGATGAAGTTGCTCGCAGAAAAAGGCTACCAACACAATAGAGGTAAAGACCATAAAATTACAACAGTGGACATGTCTTTGCCATATGCTATAGTTGTTTTTCGGTTTACTGAGTGAGGAGGATAGAGTATGGTAGAGATCATGTTCGCATGCGTGTAGCGTCTAATAGCTGTATTTATGGTAATCTCAGTTCAGTCCTATTATTATTTTATTTCAACAGATTATATTTTCATGAATATTAAAAATTAGCTTTTAATTAGGCAAAAGAAGTATAACTTCTAACGTACATAAGTACACGCACCCATCTTTTTTTGTACCGGCATTACTCGAGGTTGAGTGGACCGATTTTGATTAAATTTTGCATATTATCAATTAGTGACTTTTTTTCTTTTTTGTCCTTGGTAATTAATATAAAACTGATTTGTCGGGAAAAAGGACTTTTTAAGTAAACACTTATTTGTTATTTTATAGCGACGTTTCGTCTCTTGCTTGGGACTTTTTCAAGCTTTATAACTATTAAATGTTTTGATCAAGTAGATATAAAAGTTAAAATACACATGTAAATATAAATTTGAGTTAAACAATTGTTCATTAAAAAGTTTGTAATAATTCCGTAAAATATTTTTTAAAAAACGGAATTATTACAAACTTTTTAATGAACAATTGTTTAACTCAAATTTATATTTACATATGTATTTTAATTTTTATATCTACTTGATCAAAACATTTAATAGTTATAAAGCTTGAATAAGTCCCAAGCAAGGGACGAAACGTCGCTATAAATAACAAATAAGTGTTTACTTAAAAAGTCCTTTTTCCCGACAAATCTTTCTTATTATCAATTAGTATCCAAACTAAAGGTACACATAAGGTTGTAAATTACAGACGCTCGATAATCGGGATTAAGACATAGTCCTGTCAAAACCGATAATCCTCGTCTCGATACCACCTCGAAGGTGTTTTGTCTCCGACGAGATTTCGACATCTCGATCGCGTCTCGAAACACGGAAAACTTGTTAAGCCAGTGTCGTCTAGGCTATCGACATTAACGCGAGTGAAGCCGCGAATGAAAGTAATAAAATTGAGGAAAAATATGTAAACAATTTCGTAAAAAAAAACTCTTGCGATATATTATGTCGAAAAGATCAGAAAAAACTTCCGTGCACTATCATAAAAGCATTCGAAGTCGTTTAAGAAACACATAAAAGTCTAAACAACGTTCAGTAAAAGAGTAAACAATCGTAAAAAGTTATTGAATATAATAAATATACTGGGTTACTACATATGCCTTTGTCAAAGTTGTTATCATATGTAATATACGTACAAGTTTGTACTGTAAGGTGTACCTGCAGCCAACAAACGAACACGGGGAAAGATGCACGAAAATATTGGTGAATTTCGTCTCTTTCTTTTAACACGCTTTTCACGTGTACTAAGTAATTAGTGTGATAAAAGCGTGTTTTTATAATTTTTAGGGTTCCGTACCTCAAAAGGAAAAAACGGGAACTCTTATAGGATCACTCGTGTGTCTGTCCGTCCCACTGTCACAGCCAATTTGCTCCGAACTACTGGACCGATTAAGTTGAAATTTGGACGTGTAAAGTAAATAAATGAATTTTGAACATGGGGGTCATTTTTGCGGAAAAAATTGGGAAATTAAAAAAAAAATTGGCATACTGTATCGTGTGACATATCAAATGAAAGAGCTTATCGTAAGGGTCTTAACTATATATATTTTTATAATTTTAAAATAAATAGTTTTCAAGTTATTTAAGAAAATACGTGAAAATTTACCATTTACCCCCTTTTATCTCCTACTGGACCCAAAGACGAGCGTGTAACGTAAATAAATAAATTTTAAACATGGGGGTAATTTTTTGGGAAAAATTAGGAAATTAAAAAAAAAGTTTTGAAAACTGTCCCGTGTGACATATCAAATGAAAGGGCTTATAGTAAGGGTCTCAAATATATATATTTTTTTATAATTTTAAAATAAATAGTTTTAAAGTTATTTAAGAAAACAGCTAAACAATCGACCGTTCCCCTCCCCCCTTAACCCCGAAACTACTGAGCCTAAAATTTTGAAAAAAATAGGGAATGTCGGGTCTCACCCATAGTTTACAGGAAAATTGTCATGAAAATCTTAAGTCTTAAAGTACTCACGGAAAACGGAATAGTACCTACGGAACTCTCTTCTTGCGAGTTCGACTCGTACTTGACCGGTTTTTTTTTTAATACGCTTTTCACGTGTACTAAGTAATTAGTGTATTTTCCATAATGTACGTGATAAAAGCGTGTCTTTTCAATTTTTAGGGTTCCGTACCTCAAAAGGAAAAAAACGGGAACCTTATAGGATCATTCGTGTGTCTGTCCGTCCCAATGTCACAGCCAATTTGCTCCGAACTACTGGACGGACTGAGTTGAAATTTAATATACAATCGGTGACCATAAAACGGACGTGTAACGTAAATAAATGAATTTTGAATATGGGGGTAACTTTTGGGGGCAAATTAGGAAATTAAAAAAAAGTTAGGCAAACTGTACTGACATATCAAATGAAAGGGCTAGCAGTAAGGGTCTCAAATATGTATTTTTTATATTTTTTTAAAACTACGTATCATTCATTTACGTCTTTTTTAGGGTTCGGTATATCTGATGAAAAAACGGAACCCTGGTAAGGACAGTTTTGTGTCTGTCTCCACATCTACTGGACGAAAAAAGTTGAAATTTGGGACATATATAGAATTAGATGACCCAATTACGGACGTATAACGTAAATAAACGAATTCCGATTTTGAGGGTTAATTAGGGTTAGGGGCCGTTCAAGTATTACGTAAGCACTATAGGGGGGCAGGGGATCATTGCCTTTCTTATTTTTGATGACATGGCGGGTGTGGGGATCTAGATGGTAATTACGTCAGCAGTAATTATTTACTTTTTTCTAGAATTACATTTGCTGGTCATGAATCAATAACAAAAAGATTACATTAAAACAAAACTGCATATAAGAGCTTTGCTTACTTTTGCAGACAAGGGGGAGGGGGGATAAATAATTGTAGAAAATCTGCTTACGTAATACTTGAACGACCCCTTAGGGTTAATTAGAAAATTAAAAAAAAAATCAAGTACATCATGTGACATATCACATGAAAGGGCTGGTTATGCGAATGTTTTATAATATTAAAATGCATAGTTTAAATGATATTAAAGAAAATATACGAACATCTCATATAGTTTACCTGAAAACCTAAATCATAATTCAGCCGCCGCGATAGTAAAAGATTCGGGTTCATGTCATGGTTTGGATAGTAAAGTTTTCTAATATCGCATTATAATTGCACCAATGAGTAGGTCATAATATTATAACAAAACTATTAGCTATTATTTCTATATTAAGAAACTTACGCAATTGTAACCGTAATGAAACCATTGTGATGAAAATTAAATATGGCTAAATTTCGAACAAATTGACAACTTTCCTCTATATGACGTAGAATCGTTATCAGATACATATTCGAAAATGTGTTAAACGTTTTTAAAAAAATATTGTCTTCGGAAGTGATTCTGATGTTTGTTTTAGAAAATATATTTGATATATACTTTTATGTCTGTACTTATAAAAGTTGCATCTTTAAACACAATGTTAGTAAATTTTCGCAAAAGCATTTTTTTTTTCAATTTATAACACAATATATTAGAATAATGTTTTATTTTTTAAAATCAATATGTGATATAAAAAATAGTAATGGGACCTTTATCCGTAAATTTATTCCCTTGCGAGTTTTCTGTGTTCCGTTTTTAAAATTTTTTTATGTTCGCATGTATCACCCGAAAGCGTATGGCTCCATTATAATTAAACTTGGCAAATTATTATCAATCGGGAATCAAACAGTATAGTGTACTTTTTACCTGGCTATGATATAGGGCTGAAGGAGAATTCCTTTTAGAGATGGGAAAAACGGGTCTTTTTAGTGATCTGCATCTTTGCATCTGGATCCCGTATGTGAGCCGGCTCACTGAACCGGTTCAAAAAGAGCCGAGTTCTGAATATGTTACTGCAGTCTGCCACTAAGTTACCTAGTTCAGTCAATCATATCACGACCTGTATAGAATCAAGAATGCATAGCCAAGCATGTAATGCATGAGTCATTTGAGCTGACAGATGCATCAAAGCAAGAACTGATACGTAAGTGTAAAATGTGCTTCTGTATGTTAAGTGTTTCACTGAGTTATGCGGATCCGTTGATCCGTCGGCTCAAAAAAAAGTGAGTCGACTCTCACGGATCTTCTGTCGGAGTCGGCTTTTTGAGCCGGTTCAGATCTGAGTTATCCAACACTAATTCCTTTGCTGAAGTAAATATTTAGATTACCTTAATTTAAAAAATAGTCTTGCTCTACGGAATTAAAATTTTTGTTAAACTTTTTGAGAAAAATGCGTGGACGTATCGATTTTGCTTTTTGATAAAGTTACTGTATTTTCTGATAATTTTCAATTTTTTTACCGTGTTTTGTTCTTGAGTTATCACGTCGTTGGCCAATTTTTCAAATAGCAACTCCAACTTTTTTCGATGAATTTAGAAAGAGGATATTTTTTTGAGAGTCAAAAAAATAGCATGTGAAGAGGAATTTTTTTTTTATATATTTGATATCAAAGTTGACAAAAAATACGAAAATCGAGTCGATTCTACTATTTTTTTGAGACTCCAAGGAGGCGCGCTTGATAACATTGAATTCACATCTACAAAACAAATTAAATGGTAAATAGAAGCGATCGAAATCGCTGACAAAAATTAGCTTTCTGAAATTGATTTTTTTTTGTATCAGCTTGTGGATATCTTGCCGGTACAATTAAACGTCACTCTATTTATAGGTCGGCGATGACGTAATCGGTCTGAATGCAGCAGCAGGTAATACTTTCATATGTACGAAATGCAACGATAAAGTCACCACGATTGCATTTGTTATTATTGCACATGTAGTGCCTATGCTGTTGGGCTGTTTGCATATCTGCATGCAAGACTTGCGAAATCTCTCTAAAATTAGATATTGATCCGCAAGAACGTATATAATAACCGATGGCAAAGCGTCAAAACAGACAGAGTAACCATCGTTTCGTCGCTTTTTGAACAACGGGATTCAATAAAAAAAAACCGATCAAGTGCGAGCTGAATTCGCGTGAAGAGGGTTCCGTGCAATTCAGTTTTCTGTGAAAATTTTTTCGTTTAGGTTTACACTATGAGCGAGACCCTATATCCCTATTTTTTTAAAAACTCAGTAGATTCGGAGATAACCTCTGGGATGCTCGATTTTCGTATACATATTTTCTTTAATATATCTTTTAAACTAAGCATTTACTTACAATGATAAAAAAATATATTTATATTTCTAATCACGCGTCTTTGCCTTTGATATGTCACACAATGCAAATGAAAAAATATTTTTTTTAATATTCTAATTTGGTTCCCCAAATTAATTCCCAAATTCGGAATTCCTTTAGTTACGCTATACGTCCGTGTTTGGGTCATTTAACTCTATATATGTACCAAATTTTAACTTTTTTTATTTGGAGATTTGGAGAAAATAAACTGTGACAGACAGACAGATACGAAAGTGATCCTATTCCATTTTTTCATCAGATGGACGGAACGCCAATCAAATCATAATTTCGTAATTTTTTTAACGAAATTTCGACTTAGAATACTTAGACCGAATTAGTCATTTTCAGATTTGTTTTTTTGTTAATATATAAAATAGTAAGGGCAGCGTATTTCCCAAATTTTTGTCTATTTGTACCGGTCACACGAAAACGACTGGACCGATTTTAATGAAACTTGACACAGAGTCTGTAAATATTCACAGTGTACGTAATTTTTCGGGGAAATTGTTCTTCTTGGAATAACTGGCACATTTTGACAACCTGGGCTCATTGTTTGTGAATGGCAAGCTTTGCCATTGATAAAACATTCAACTTATTCATGAACTCGAATGTGCAATAAACTTTTAAAAAAATATACATTGAATGTCTGGTCAATACTGATGAGCCAAACTGCTATTTTTCCGTCACAATGTGATCGTGATTGCTACTTTCATATATCAGTGATTATAAACTGTGACTGTGCTTGTCACGTCATTCATTGATATTTGATAAATATGAGTTCATGAAATATCAATTTGTGGGCGTTGTTTTAATAATAGTAACGTAGCAATCACAGATATTTGTATCGACGAGTAACAGGAGCAGCCTGTGATTGTCTAGTAACAGTGATTGAATAAGTGATTGCTACTTTCAAATATCAGTTATTAAAAACTGTGACTGTGATCACAGTTTATATTTGTCATGTCATTAATTGATATTTGATAAATATGAGTTCGCGTTGTTTTAATACTGTAAAGTAGCAATCACAGATATTTGTATCGACGAGTAACAGGAGCAGCCTGTGATTATCTAGTAACAGTGATTGAATCTGTGATTGCTACTTTCAAATATCAGTGATTATAAATTGTGACTGTGATCACAGTTTGCATTTGTCACGTCATTTATTGATATTTGATAAATATGAGTTCGTGAGATATCAATTTGTGGGCGTTGTTTTAATATTGCAAAGTAGCAATCACAGATATTTGTATCAACGAGTAGCAGTAACAACATGTGATTATCTAGTAACAGTTACTGAATCCGTGATTGCTACTTTCAAATATCAGTGATTATAAACTGTGACTGTGATCACAGTTTCTGTTTGTCACGTCATTCATTGATATTTTATATCAAATATTTGTATCAACGAGTAGCAGTGGCAGCCTGTGATTGTCTAGTAACAGTGATTGAATCACAGCTATGTGAAATATTGCTCATCACTATTGGTCAATGACTGGAGATGAAACGTGTTCTCTGATGCATTCATTCAGATACGACATTAGTTTCCAGGGACATAAGCCGGAGAAATATTTACTTCTAGTGTTTTTGTCCGAAATTATTTGACCGAAAAAAAAAACATTGATGTGGAAAAATAAGTAGATGCCGGATAAAATATCTTATCGAATCTTTTAAACTGGTAGGAAATTCGCGCATGTCCTAGTATATTTTCAGTACTTATTTTATACCATGAAAAATGTTTCATTTAAGAAAAATGTAGGAGTTGTTAATTTGCTCTGAAACAAAAAATTTAAACATAAAAATTAAATTCAAAATTTAAAAAGCCCCCGACACAAAAAAACCTATAAAAAGTTAAAAAACAAAATTTCTGGCCCTGGTCCTGTAACTTTAATATTTAAATATTTAATTAGTAATATTTTGTGATTCAAGCGTCGTTGCGTCGGGGGACCGCTAAATAAATAAAATAAAAAACAGAATACAAATGAAAAGAAGTTTAGTACTGATATAAAAAAATATGCAATTTAAATATAAGTACGCTATCTAGGTCCCCCGACGCGACGACGCTTGAATCACAAAATATTACTAATAATGTATTTAAATATTAAAGTTAAAAGATCAGGCCCAGATATTTTATTTTTTAACTTTTTATAGGTTTTTTTGTGTGGGAGGTTTTTTTAAATTTTTAATATAATTTTTTATTAATAGATCAAATCGATCATTATAATATGAAGCTAAAAAACTACAATAATGAAAATCCATTTTCCATGTATTTATTATAAACGTTTCATGGTATATTTAGAAACGCAATTCATTACGCTAAAAACACTATCTCCAGAGAATGAAGCGGGGGCGTATTTTATTTAGTAAAGTGTTAACAGGCTTGGTGTAGACATAACACGTGTACATCGAGAAAAGAAAGATAGGCGCCAGAACAAGTCCTTGAAGAACCCAATATTTTATATAGGTGTGTTAGAAATAGAGATCGTTTACGGCCTCACTTATCGTGCGTCTATAATCTACATACATCCTTGAAGAACTCATTGTATTTGTTTTAGATATAGCACCCTCTCTTGAGCGTCGTTGTCGGGTGTTTATAAAACATAATTTACAAAAATAATGATGAGTAAAATTTGATAACAGATTCTATTGTTTCCTTGCTTTGAACTTTTCCCAGCAATTCCGATGAAACCCGGTTAATACACAGGCATCTTGTTTTTTTATAATTAATTACATAAACAATATATCAAAAATAAAACAGGGACGCCACATCTGTTAATGAAAAGTTTCAATAAAAAAAATAATTTAAAAATTTATACATACATATATGTTTGAGATTAATATATATTTTCATGGAGAAGGTTATTATGCTATTCACTTCGTTGTAACTTGCCACTAGATGGCGTCAGGTTGAGCCGAAGGTTCCACTACTGTCACCGCTGCCGTGTTACATCTCAATAGCGTGCATATCCGCAGGAGCGGCTAGTTGCTTATAAAAATTAAACTACTGAGCACGTTTCAAATAACTTAAATAGGGTTATATTTTGTTAGCAAACGAAGCGTATAAAAAATCAACCAAGACTATTCGTCAAGGTTTGCGATGTACAGCTCAGATGTACATACGTAGTGATCAACCGAAAACTGATGTAGTTTTCAATTAAAATTTTACAACTTATTCTGAACTCGAAAGAATTATTTCATTGTATAGAACAGAATCTCCTATTTTCAAAAAACTTCTTATATGAACGCGCAAAGCGATATTAGATCACATTCGCTAGTCTAGCTAGCGGATGTGTAATTAACAAACTTGAAAACTCCAAAATAACTAGGGAAATCTAGAGAATTTTTTTATGTTTGACGCAGTGAGACAGAAGTTTAACAGATCTGTATCCATCTAACAGAAGTTACAGAATTATGTCATAAATAAAAGCTTGCAAAATACGTTAGATTGATACAAACAATGTTAGTTATATACTGAAATGTATTAATGGTAAATAATAAATAAAAATTTTTTTAAAAATATTCCGTTCGCGGTGTATACAGTCTGTAAATCCGTTAAATAGGAACCTTTGGCGAAAGAAAATGGCTTGTGTTTTTAAATATATTATTGAATATCGATTTGTTTCATCCTGTATAAGTCGTACGCGTGTCCGTGTTGTTCAGAATTCATTTTGCAGATTGATTCGATTTTATCGACTGTCCATTCTTTCCCAATAATCACATAAACAACCGTCGCCCGCGCGCGACTATCTGGCGGGCGAACGAAACGCGACGGACTTGTATTATGTGTGTCATTTTCTTTTCCGGTTTCCGCATCGCAATCGGTTTTTTATACAGCGCCGATTGCAGACCAATGTTATTCTTCAACCGCTTGCTCACCACCATCGACTATTCACTATGCCAATACATTAGGCAACAGGGATGTCCGCGACTTTTTCCTGTCTGTCAGCATGCTGTACCGGTTCATCTCGAGAGCTACTGAGCGGATTTTAATGTTGTTTATAACAATCGATAGCTTATTTCTTGATGAAGTTTTTATATCTATACTAAGCTGCCTGATCCGAGCGTAAATCGGAGTAAGTTTAAGATCAAGTTTACGTCAAAAGCGGTACGAACTATAAAATCACTAGCGGCGAACCCGGCTTCGCTCGGCTCAAGTTATGTGTGAAATATAAAATTAATAGCTTAGCTCGGGTCAAGTTCTGTGTGAAATATAGAATCACTAGCTTAGCTTGGATCAAGTTCTGTGTGAAATATAAAATTATTAGCTGCGAACCCGGCTTCGCTCGGGTCAATTTCTGCACGGATACAATCTTTCAATTAGTGTAGGTACTGGCATGTGTTAACAGGTACTATAGAAAAAGTATTTTATAACAAAGACGATAGTAGTAATTTAAAAATTTTATGACAGACAATAGTAATCACTGATTTGCGATAGATTTCGATCAAGTACCGAAACGTCATCTATGAACCACTTTATCAACGAGTAAAGTAGATAAAGCTGCATTCGACAGTATACTGTATTATAGACAGAGACGAGCAAATAAGATATTATGAAATAATTGCCATAAAATAATTGTCACGAGTTCGGATTTTTTCTACACGACCCTGTCACTCTGAGAGTAAACGATGTTATTCGAATATCGGTCGAGTAAAAAAATGCCCAATCGTCGAATGAGTAACAATACTGAAAAAAAATCGACACGAATGCTAAATAAAATAGAACAACGCTTTCTGTGTTCACTGTTCAATTTAGTTAAATTATTTTTAAATACAAAAAATCGATCCAATTGTTCGACATTTTCGCAGCTTTGGACATCCCTTTTGTGGTAGTGTGTATCAATACAAGTTACATAATACCAACAAAAATATTCTGTCACATAAATGGCACTAAAGCAGTTTTGTTTTCGTTTTTTTATACCAAACGATTGAGAAACTACAAAGAATAACTTTAATACTTTTTTATGTTAAAACTGTCTTTACTTTGAACAGATTTTATAGATTTTCTTATTAATATTATTCACATTCTAATATAATATAGTAATGTAGTATCTAAAAAGCTTTATCACTTTCCCGATTAGGAGCCACGAGACGTATCATTGTAAGTTCGGAGGCAGAAGACCCAATTAAATTGTGTTTTATCAAAGTATGTCTGGAGATTTAAGCGTAGTAGTGTGTACATTCCATTCTCTTTACCAGCAGTGCCGTAGAATGAATTTATCAACTCCCTAAATTTGTCAAGCCGTTTCTAAGTTAAATCCGTGCAAACATACAAAGAATTTTATATAATTATATATAAACAATTGCAATCGTTTCTTTTATTTTTAAGATACTTAAAATAATCTCACTTTGTCGTATTTTGACGCGGTCAGTCTAGTATTTATTAATCTCAGATATATATTTGGCAAACCAGTGTTTTTGCAAAAAGAAATACGTGCTCAGTGAAATATAAAAAATTCACCGCATCGCGTATCGAAAAAAGCTTTTTTTTGTATAATATAAATACAGCAAGACTAAAGCAAAAAAAAAAAACGTGCGCGACAGAGAGGGAGCAATGGGTGTGAGTGAAAAACCAGTATATATAATGTCGGTTTGAAGACGTGTATTTCGGACAATACATGATCAGAGTGGACAGTGCGTGTGTCCGCGTTGAATGTAAGGTAAAGTCGGGCAACTACAAGAAAACACGTGCATTCCGTATGGCCAACATAACAACACCAACTATCGAACTATCATTCTCACACCCAAGACCTACCTAATACTATATTGCATAAGAACGGAAAGTTAGTGATTGCAATTTTGAAGCGTTTCCCAAAAAAAGTTTAAAAAAAAGAAAAAATTCAGTAAATATGTTGTTCTTAAAAAAGCTTTTTTTCCATTTCTTGATTTACACTCTGAAATAAACCCCCAAAATTAAAATTCAACTTTTTATACTTCACGTCTGTAACTGAACTGCCACACTGTAACTCTGTACCAAATTTCAATATTTTTCGTCAAATAGTTTCGAAGAAAATCGTTTGTGATTGACGGACAGACACAGAAGTGATTTCATATAGGTACGTGTTTCGTTTTGCACGGAACACTGAGAAGTAAACGCTAGTGTTTTACAAACTGGAAAAAAGTAGTCAAATCTCATTAAGACAGAACCGACCGGTACCTTCTGAGGTTTGACGTAACAATGTACCAAATTTCAATTTTTATAAAATCTTTTAAAGTATCCCGACGTCAGGTGTCCCGACCGCTGACCTTCTGACTTGTATATATATTTAAAATTTAAATAGTACCCACTAGCAAAACTCAAAATATTAGCCTTTATACAAAGTCTTACGATATTTGACCATGTCCCTTGAACAAAAAAAGTAGGTGCGTGTACTTATGTAAGTGCGTTTGAAGTTACACTTCTTTGGCGTGATTTAAAACTAATTTTTAATATACATGCAAATAATTTATTAAAATAATATCTTCAAAAAGTTTAAGAATAATACAAAAAATTAACCTCGAATACTTGAAAACATTTTCAAAATTTAATTTTGGTTTAAACTTTCTTCTGCTGTATCACACTCAAAACGATTATTGGTTGTAATCAAAAGTCGTCTAGTATATTATTATATAGTTTCCAGATGTCAGAAAGTGCATTTCATTTCAGTCTGGGTCTCTTATGGCTAACTTCATACTGTCGAATTTTCGTTAGCTGCGCGCGCGCAATTTCCGTTGTCTGCTAAAATTTTATTCTCAACGTGCCAAAAGACGTATGACTTCAAAACATCGGATTGTTAGTTTGACATCGCGTTATGAGACTCTTGCAGGTCTATAGCATAAGAGTTAGTAGAAGGTATTTGAAGAAGAGCTTTCGTGAAGCTTGAGACATGCTCATGTCGCAATCAATACCGCGATAGTGTGAACACCGTGGAAACACCGCCACGCCACCTAAAATAATATCTGGCGAACCTCCTTGTTTTCCTTTAAATCCGAACTCACGAAACCTTAGTTCGATAATAAACTTCATCTTTTATTTAATTCTCATGATTTTAAAAAACTGCACGTAACAGAAGTCTCTTTACTGTTTTGTTCTAACAAAAATAAACGAGGAGTTCAGAACGAAAGAATACTGAACTTTTTTAAGTAAAACTTCTTTTGGTACAGTGGGGTAAAATCGATTCATGAGATTGAAAGTGTAACGAAACGTTGCAATGCACGTATACCTATAGGTACTAAAAATTTGGTAGAGCATTAAGCTAAGGTGAACCTCTGCGTCGTACCTAAAAGTCGTTGGTTCGAATCCGACGTCTGTATTTTTTTTTTTGTTTAGAATTATTTCATATTCCACCTATATTTTTTTCAATTTTACCATTCTAGCTCAACAAGGGGGAAACGATACTAATTTAGGTCAACATTCATTATTCAAAATGTTTACAATATTTTTTCATTTTGAAGTCTCCCGAGTCCAAAAAATATATTTTTGGAAAGTGTTTGTCTGTAAACACGATACAGGTCAAACGGCAGATTGGATCGAAACCAAATTTGGGTAACATGTTTGACATGTAAATATGAAGAGCCCAACTGTTTTTGAAGAAAATCGGCGCATGCGCACAAGAGATATATGCTACAACGTTATTTTCTCTATTATAAAATATAATGATATAATTGTCATAACTATGATCTATGAAAAAAAAAGCTCTCTAAGAATGTCTCGGTCACAAAGTCCCGTGAAATCCGACATACATATAGGCGATGCCGCGGGTACAAGGTTGGTCTAAAATAAAACATTTAAAAATTTGCATTGAATAAAAATGAACGAAGCAGCAGATAATCATATTTCTTTTATTCTATATTTTTTATGTCAAAATTTAATATTTTACTGCCTACCAAGGAGTATAGCAGAGTGAACAGTGAACGCGTTTTTAAAATTGACTTCAAAATAAAACGAACATAAAAAAGGGAACTTAGATGTGTACTTATTTCAACGTCTGGTTTGAATTAAAAAGTTGTTGGGCTTCGTCACTGGAGCAACGTATTATTATTTTTTTACGTCTAAAATTTTACGACGATTTTATTTCAAATTAATTTCAAACTGGATGATGGTTTTTCTTAAAGAAATAAGTAGATTCCTTAAATTCAGCAGAACACGATTTCAATTTGCAAACACAGTACGTTTTTCTGGGCTAAATTTTTAAAAAGTTACCACTTCGAGATTTTATTGAAAATAAAAAAAAAATCTTTGCTATAATCTGTTAATGATCTCTAAAACAAATGAATAAAAAGACTTGAAAATTATTTATTTATTGTTATTAATCATGCTCTACCCAGTGCCGAGTGAAAAATCAGTGCAAATTTCATTAAAAAAAGTTTAAAATAATGTACTTATATAAATTAATAGATGATGTTTCTAGTGCGTGATATATTATGGAGAATGTGACACTAATATGTTAAAAACGAGCACCAGTGAGTATTAATCCACATGAGCCATATCATCACGCACGAGACTCACATAGTATTTTTTGTACCTACTCTGATTTTCACATAATTTTCACCATTTGTGACAGTTTCATTTTGAATTTGAGTTGGGTAACTCAGATCTGAACCGGTTCAAAGAGCCGACTCTGACAGAAGATCCATGAGAGCCGACTCACTTTTTTTTTAGCCGACGGATCAATGGATCCGCATAACTCAGTGAAACACTTAACACACAGAAGCACATTTTACACTTACGTATCAGTTCTTACTTTGATGCATCTGTCAGCTTCATGCATCACATGTTTGGCTATGCATTCTTGATTCTATACACGTCGTGATATGATTGACTGAACTAGGTAACTTAGTGGCAGACTGCAGTAACATATTCAGAACTCGGCTCTTTTTGAACCGGTTCACATACGGGATCCAGATGCAAATATGCAGATCACTAACAAGACCCGTTTTTTCCATCTCTATTTTGAATAAGATCACTTTTAATTTATAGGTTGCGTTGGATTTTAATACTTTTACTATAAAAATGATAGTACAATGTTTACTTTACGCACTAGTGCGAAATAGGTCATTTCACTATGGCTGTACAGGCATGACAACAAGCTATTTTATGCAAAAATGTTTAAAATTGCTTGTTTTCGATAAATTAAAAATACAAATTTTTTTAATCACGAAACTTAGCTAAAAGTTTGAAACATAGTTAATATATTCACAAATAAATTTAAGAAAAAATATCATTAAATTACATCCCAAGACATTATTTATATTTCGTTCACGCCTTTTCATTGTTTATGATAACGGCAATTTTTTATTTTTCAGTAACACACAAACACCAACGGAAAACATTCATATATAGGTGAGGCCACGTATAATATTATAGACAATTTAAATTTTATTACGTCATTAGATACGTTTATAGCGCGTGATTTACACTTTGTCAGTGTAGATAATGTATACAGAAATGTATAGTGTCTGAGTTATGTCGTCAGTGTTGTATCATAAAAAAAAAAGGATACAACTCCACCACACCGACTTTCTCGTTCCAATGACAGCTGATTTTCGTTCAGCTAACCGTTTCTGGATTTTTTCTGAGACATATAAATAATAATATTGATGCGTTTAACGTCCGTTTCTTGACAACATTGTGTCATAACAGACGCCATTCGCACCATTACTATTTTCCATTTACCGAGCTGGGTAGAGTAGTGGTGACAGCACTAGACTCGCATTCGGGAGGTCCGAGTTCGAATACCGGCGAGGGCAGATGTGGCTGGGACTTTTTCCTACTGCCTCTCGCCGAGAAACGGTAATTCCTGTATCGGCCATCTTGATTGAGGTTTTCCATGGTTTCCCTCAATTAATTCCAGATAAATATCGAGATGGTTCCTTATTTGAGGCCATGGCCCATTACCTATCAAACTCCTAGTCCAAAAATTGCCTACCTTATCCTAATTTCCTATAATTCCTTCATTCGCCCATTGCTATTACATAAGTTGAAGTTTTAAAAATGTAGAAAAATAACGGGAAGTGTGGTAGATGGAAAATAGTAATGGTGCGAATGGCGTCTGTTATGACATGATAGGTTTTTAGTATGCAGGGATCATCGAAATGTTAATTTCGATTCTTTTAGCCAATACAAGATTTTTTTCACTATATGGCTGCTCAAAATTAAAAACATCGATAAACAAGCGATGCTTTTTACTAGGTAGTTTATGCGTAAAATATTTTCTAATTCTAATTTGTCCAGCTGTTATTTCATTACGCGTACCGTTTTGGCTACGACCCTGATCGTATCTGAGTAGCGTCACTGACGTCATCACGTCATTACATTGTCAGAAGTTGAGTGACAGTTTCTGCGCCTTTAGTATATGACCAAAGAGATGCCATTTCGCCCACCAGTTTATAACATTCATCACCATATTGTATACCCTTTCATTTATTCATTAGCTTATCTACCAACTAAATCATTACGTCCTCCACTTGCAAGACGAATGAAGCGGTCGTCACACTACGGGAATGTAAATGCGTCGGTTATGATTTATTCATTATTACTCATCTCACATCTGCCAACGAATCACTTACGAGATAAATAAAGCCACATTTACAAGATACTAAAACCCAAAATTAAAATTTTAATTGGTTTCTCACGCAGTGACAAGGCGTGAGTTAATTCTATTTTAGTAACAAAAAACCAACCGAGAGCGTGTTGAACACGTAATGTTCGTATGGCGTAATTATTGGTCGCAATCATTCCTAACCTAAAAATGCGTAATTGCAAACGGTAACTGTTTTGCAAGATTATTAATTGAAAAGGTGCAGTTTACGTGATGTTGACGTTATGGTAATATTATGGTAGCGTGATGTTACCGTTATGGCGACGTGATGGTAACGTTATGGTATTGTGACGTTAACGTTAAGTTGGACTATTAAAATTACTTTGGGGCCTTCCATAAACCAATTGGTTAATAAATGTTGAAATGTACACTAGTGACATCGGACGGCGTTTTTTTTTTTTTTAGAGTTGATGGGGTTCTTGTCCCCGCTACAACTATGACAGCCATATATAAAATAACGTTAAGAGCGTTTATGCGTAAGATTTGACTTTAGATAAAAATGTAAATTTTCGATATTCGGCAAATTTAATCCTCAAATATTCAAGACGTGTTATCGACCATTTATTTTTTATCTTAGTTAAACTTGTAACAGCATTATTATTAGAACAGACATTTTGACAAATATTGTTTGAAAATTTTCTTATGCGGTTTATATAATGCCATAAAAATATAGTGTTATTGAACGGTCGAATTAGTCATTAATTATTGATACAGTGAAAAGCTAAAAAACATAACGGTTATTGTTGACGCTGTCAAACTTAAATAAGTAAGCTGTCAAAATATTCACTGAATTATAAGAATTTTATACTAGTGATTGATTTCAATTTGACAATTAATTTACTGTTCTAACTGAATTTCCGTAAACCAATATAACTAATAATTCCGTGTAAAAATTATAGTTTGTTAATTGGTGCCTCATTTGACTCACGTCTTTGAAGCTAGAAAAGAAAATCTTCCGCACCCTTGCTCCCACCATATATACCCGTTACGTCCACCACGTTTACGTCTATGCTCGTTCATTATTAATGTATCACCGGACCATATTAAAGCTAAGCTTAATAACTAATTGTCACTGATTGCCATCCTGTAAACGCGTCGATTCAAACGCAACCGCTGCTATTATGTACGTAGTTTGTGGGAGCAACCCGCCATTAAAACCAACCCCTCGCCATTCGACGGACCGATATCAGCGAATCTCATCAAGAATAATAACTCCTCGACAGTGCTGCGCTCTATGCAATGTTTAGAGAACCGGCGTTATCACGAACTCATTATTTCCAAAGAAAAGGAAAAAAGTCCGACCAACATACGGACATTTATCACAACGCCGGGGCAGTTCGAGCCCGACTGCTGACAACACAACAGTGGCGGCGGTTGTTCATACGCCCCTCCCCATTGACGGCCGTTCAACCGCCTCCTGGCGGCTGTTAATGTCTTTCACGTGTGTGCAAGGAGCGGTGCATTAAATGCAGTGATCAGCGTTACCTCTATTGTAGAAAAGCGGGTTTGTTTCAAGTTCAAATACAATAGTCGCTGTTGATTCAAAGGGGGATCGCTTCGCTAAATTTATATTGATATTAGCCTGGCCATTCGTACTTGACTAGGATATTAGTAGGAGTGCTAGCGACGGATTTACCTTAACAGTGTTGGATCACTTTCACATAGTTTGTGCTGAGGTCCAGCGGTAAGAGGCGAGGTAGACAAAAGACATATTGTAGGTGTGACCTTCTTTAGCGCTGTCTCGCTCAAATCATCCGCACGTTTCAATTTTTGGCAAGTGCCACACTACGAGGCTAAAAGATGCTATTGCAAGGGTGCCGCTCTCAATTGATTACTCTAATTTTTGGAAATATTTTGAAGATTTAAAAAACTTTTCCGAAAAAGGAAGAGTCACTTTAGGTTTGTGATGGAACAATTTTGTGAAATAAGTATCTACGAATAAGGTAGTAGTGTGACACTGAAAACGTGTGATTTTTTGGTACAATTAATGCCAAATTTTTTCTAGTAAATCGTACATAAATTACAAAAATAGTCCATTAGAGACCTAGATTTGTCCTTTATCTTCCTTATAAAGAATGTTGCAGAATGTTGACAGCCGAAGCTCTATTTTTGGCTTAAATTCAGAGCGTTCCGACAGCCTTAATCACAATTAATAAAAATAGTAATAAAATGCATTATGCGACCAAAGTCCGAAATTTCCCGCGAGCATATATGACGATCTGAGAGACCAGTCACCTTAAAGTAAAATCGTCACTAGCTCTTAGCTATACAGTTTAACATACACAATAGGCAGAAAAAAATCACAATTTTATACGAAATTGAAATTGCATGGTTTCTCATAACTTTATTGCGTAATAAATTGCCTCTTGTTTAAAACTCGTGCGGAGTTTTAGAAACAATAAAAATAAAATCTATTAACTTTTAAATTCAATTCACATAATACGCCACAATATATATTTATTGTATATTTTTTCTTAAGAATCTAAAGTAGATCCAATTCCGGACTTAAACGTCGTCCATAATTAAGTTTTTTTATTTGTCTGTTCGTTTAATTTTATTTATTTTACATTAAATAACTTCACTCACCCATCGAATATTGCGAAAAAATTGTAGAATTGGAAAACATCATTACCTGAAAATAAAAAATAAATTTATTGTTTTGTTGAAATAATATTTTTAATTCAAAGTCACCTCACGGACACTAAATCGTGTCTTAGAAGTTGCAGACCACCCTGTATATATATTTTACTTGTCACGACAATGATCAATTTTCAAAAACAAATTACCGCTATAGCGTGACACAAAATCAACCTATTGTTTTTCCAAAGCAACACATTAAAGTTAATAATATGTAGATTATATTAGTTCATAATTACACTCGGTTGATAAGGGTCAGACAGCTCGACGCTATCAATCAGTGTACAAGATTGCACATGCACCGGTTGCACTGTCTACACCAGTGTAATGCACACGACATCTATATGCACGAGTTATTAGTTCTATATAATGGCACTAGTAGCGTTAGTGTACGTCATTAAGACGAAGGAAAAACTGATATGGAAAACCATTAGTGCATTTTGTAACTTTGGCAACGTTCCATCTAGTTACTAGATGCTGGTAATAATTTATATTCGACTATATTTCAATATAAATCATTGACATTCACACAAAATATTCCAATTTTTTTAATAGTTGTTTGAGAGTTTCTAGTATATTTTTAGTATACAAGGTGTTCAATGAAATGTGTAAGGTTTAAGAACATATAGTAGAGACGTGCTGGGTGGGTGTGAGAATTATTGGGGATGCCGTTCTTGTGCGGCGTTTTAATGATTCGTCTGTTAAAAAACAAAAATAGGGACGCAGCGAATAAAATATTTATCCGATAATGGGATAATTTTTACAACCGGACGTATTTTGTTGGATATTCATCAGCTGCATACAAACATCAGGTTATCCTGGATATTTGTGGATATTTTACGACTACAGGATATAAGAAGTAAAAATTTCCATTTATGCAAATACGTTTAGTACCTACTATGATAAAGTTTAGTAGGTATTAGGATAATATGTAAATATGCGTACGGTAGGTTATGCCATTTCTCTGGATATTTGTGAATATACGGGATATAAAAAGTAAAAATTGTCATTTGAGTAAATAAGATTCAGTACAATGATAAAGTTTAGTACTAGGATATGTAAAAAATGAGCACACTAACGCCATCTCTCGGTATAAAAATGAAATGCCAAAATGCGTTTGTATTCCCGTAAATAAGGCTTTTTAGTAGGTCGTTTATCTTATGAACTCGGCGATCTACCAATCGCCTCGATCTGCTGTATCGTTTTTTTACGAACCCCAGTTCCCAGGCTAAAATTTGACTGGCGAAATTATCTATTGGATTTTCACTTTATTTAAAATAACGGAAAACTGAAAATAAGAACTAATACAGCCGGACTATTTCCAACACCATTTATTTTCAACTGAGTTTAGTAACGTATTTTTAAAGTTCCTATACTTCTCACGCAATGTCTCCCCCTACGCTGCTCAGCAAGTGGAAAAATACGTTAAGTATCAACCTCACATTAATAAAGAATTTTTCTGACTGGTCTTTGACTACAAATCAGTGAGGGCAGGTTGAAACCACATGAGTTTCTACTGTACTAAACCTAGATAATTTTAGCAATTGAAAACCTTACAAATATTTTTTCTAAGATTTTTGGAATAAAATATTTTCAAAATTACAAAAGACTCAGGAAAAAATGTACAATGTTTTGAATAAAATTTCTGGAATAAAATATTTTCAGCATTACAAGACTTTCAGAAAACAACGTACTTAAAGGATGTTAGTGTTTAATAAAAGAATGGCTGGTTTATTTTGAAAAAAAAGGATTACTATGAAAATTTCCGTTTCTTCTTGCAAAAAATAATTAAAAATAAGTACAAAAAATAAGCGTAAACGCTTGAAACACTTTTACATGAACATTAAAAATCTAATAATACACAAAATCAAATGAAAAGAAAAAAAAGACATTTTCATAAACATTCTGATACAAGTTATGTTGAAAACTCATTATCCATAGACCGTGCTTGGAATATTATAAAACGCATTTAACTTAATACTGAAGGGCGTTCATTTTTCTCCACTCTCTTTTATTCAAGTATTTTATTAAAGCGTACACTTTAATAGCTTCATTTTAAACATAAAAAAGAGTTTATGGATTTCCACAACTCTTAAAAATAAATTAGCTTAGAAATTGTGGTTTTGTTGTAAACAGGTGTGTACGATTTTTTTAATTGTCAAAAAAAAATGCGTCAGATTTTGCCAGATATCTGATACGACTTTCAGCTTTAAATTAATAATAATAATAATAATAATGCGTTTAACGTCCATTTCTCGACTTTATGTCGTAACAGACGCCATTCGTACCATTACTATTTTTTCATCTACTTCCCGTTATTTTCTACATTTTTTACAACTTCAACTTATGTAATAGCAATGGGCGAATGAAGGAGTTATAGGAAATTAGGATAAGGTAGGTAATTTAAATTTAAAGTTTAGGAATGTTATTTGTTTTCAATTAATCTCGATTTAGTTGAAAACAGATAACATTCTTAAATCTAGATTTACGGCTGCAAGTCGTATCAGTAACCGACTGTTAGTTTTTTTATACTTAAAGAGTAAGCTACGTTCGCTTTTCGCAGTAATATTAAAAAAAAAAACAGTTACAAAATACATTCATCTTCTCTAGTCGCGAAATATTCTAAAACAAAGTCGCTATCAAGGTTTCTCTGTTTGTTCCCTTAGTTCTTCTAAGCTACGCAATGCATTTTCACCATCAATTAAAGACGCTTACATAGCGTACGTTGACTAAATCATACGAGATATACACCAAATAAATGTACTACAGAATTGTAGGCCTTAAAAAAGTTTACAGAAATGCACGCGAAAGCATATTCTTCTGAGGACGATTTGCAGGAGCTATTTTTTATCTTTCAAAAATTTAATAAAAAATAATGAGTTAATTGCCAAGCTATTTTGATTGGCATGATATTAATCCTAATCTAATTGAATACGTTTGTTACCTTAGGCATTTAATTTATATCACAAATGACCTTTACACCATGTCTTTTAAATAAATATCTGAGAAGCTATCACAGATTTAAAAATTACTCGCAATAAAATTATTATGGTTTACTTGTTTGGCGAGACTTGCGAAGCTATTTTAAACGATATAGTATTAATCCTTATTCAATTAAACATGTTATTTTTAATAGGCAAACTACAAATCCAGGCGAAGTCGGACCGGATCGCTAGTTATAAAGTGTTGATATACGCAAGGGCGTACCCAGCGAGGGGCAGGGGGGGACAGCTGCCCCCCCTGGAAGCAAAAAATACGTCATTAAATTTTGTTGCTGGAATTTTTATAATTTTTTAAATAACTTTACTTCTACAAATCCAAGAAAAATAATACTAGTATAAGACATGTAACTAGAATAATTTTTTTTCAAGCAAATAATTGTAATAAGCACTGCTATAATTATACATAATTTTCTTAATATTTTGGTTTCATTCACCTTTTCCGTGATAAAATGTTACAGCCTGAACGACCATGGCTTGCTTCCCCCCTAGTTTTGATCCTGGGTACGCCCTTGGATATACGTTCACATTTTATCTGAAGAATGGATACATCAGGTTTAAAATAAACACGTCTGTCAAAACACACACAATGAAATCTATTTGAATTCCTTGAAACTAGCCGCAAGGTAAGTCTGATTTAATATTTTGTTTGAACAAAGTTGTAATGGAATTTATTATGCTTTGAACAACCACGTTGTTCCGAAAATAAAATATATATTAAATATTGAAAAGTACACAATTGTTTTGCCAAATCCAAATAAAAATATGGTATTTCTGTTCCATCAGCTTGCAACCACACAACGTGTCCATCGACAAACAGAGCATAGTCTCCAAAATTACAAGATGTTCTTAACCTTTTTTGGATCACCGCCCCCGTAGTTCACAAAAGATAATACTTTTTTTTGAAATGTTAATAAATTTTCTTAGTACCTACCTATACATAATTTATGCTTATTTGTCTATTATAAAGTCCCCTTGGAACGCTCCAGCGCCTACTGGGAGATGGTAGCATCCCCGTTGGGAATCTATAATCTACAGGGTTCAGCAATTGTTTGGGATTCACAGGAAAACCCGTTCAATTATCTTTTTTAAGGTCACCGATAGCTAGAGTTACTTGGGACTAACACCAATTCATTATTTCTCTTTTTTATTTTCGTATTTTTAGGATTCCGTATATCCGATGAAAAAACGGAACCTTATAGAATCACTCTCGTGTCTGTCTGTCCATACCGAGCTGGGTAGAGTAGTGGTGACAGCACTAGACTCGCATTCGGGAGGTCCGGGTTCGAATCCCGGCGGGGGCAGATGTGGCTGGGACTTTTTCCTACTGCCTCTCGCCGAGAAACGCTAATTCCTGTACTGGCCATCTTGATTGAGGTTTTCCATGGTTTCCCTCAATTAATTCCAGATAAATATCGAGATGGTTCCTTATTTGAGGCCATGGCCGATTACCTATCAAACTCTTAGTTCAAAAATTACCTACCTTATCCTAATTTCCTATAATTCCTTCATTCGCCCATTGCTATTACATAAGTTGAAGTTTTAAAAATGTAGAAAAATAACGGGAAGTGTGGTAGATGGAAAATAGTAATGGTGCAAATGGCGAAAAAGTTGAAATTTGATACAGATATACAGTTTATCATGAACGTTTGTCTGCCTGTTTAACAACTAATTTTTTACGGATTTACTTTTACTCGGAGTACCACCTTAGAACATGGGGGCTTGTAATAGAGGAGCCATGGAAACGTTATATAAGCAATAGCATCGCTACGTGCTCGGCTATTATCAAGTTCAACGTCAAATTTCAAATTTTGGTGATATTCTGCTGCTCAGTGTTTTTTTTTTATTAACATTTTTAACCGATCATTATCGATATATTTTAATGTTTCATTTTTACTCAACTTTTCGTAGTTATTGAGCGGCCTATGTTTAATAAAAAAATGGACACCGCGTGTGTGCAACTGTTTTCGATCTCTTATTGTTCTTCTCTAACGTCATATAAGATATTTTTCCGATGTAGTATTTGTTCGAAAATAATTTTTCTTAGTATTTTTATTTGAACGAGATACGAGTACAAATATTGATAAAATAGTAGAAAATTCTATTAAAGTTCTCCGAGCCATTTGTTTCCAATAAATTGTTGCGACTGAAAAACAAAAAGCAATACATAATCAATCATCTTTGTTAGCCAGACGAAGAAAACGAATGCGAGCAGTTGAACAATTGAAGTAGAAAATAGAAACGTTTATATTGTACTATTATTAAGGTGACTGTTTACCAGCTGTTCAATATGCCACCTTTTTTTCACTCGCATATCACGATCTTACGAGCAGTCGGATGCGTAAGTGCATATAAAATGCACCTACGTTTCAGAAATCTCTAGTTTCTATGAAAAATTGTATTCAATCTTTGATATTAATGCTTACAAAATAAACTAGAAATATGTACCATTCATCCCATATGACTTTTAGTCATATTTTTACATTTTATTTGGTCTAAATAAACTATTTAAAATCAGATAAAAGCGAGAAAATTAGTTTTACACAAATTTTTGTACCGAAAATGATAAATAATTTTTTTTCAGCAAGCCTTTGTCAGTATTTTTAACATAAGTTTGTAAAGAAAAAACTTCAAAATGTTAATTTGCCTTCCCGTAATGCGAAATCTCGTGGCGTGCTATAAAGAAATATTGACAATTATCACGTTTACTTATTCAGTTTTTACGGTGAAAATATGTGTTTATTGAAATTTTTAAGCAGCAAGTCAAATTTTATGAAACTTAATGCTTAATCATAGGTAATAAAAACAGTAATAAAATGAATTTTGCGACCACAGTTCGAAATTTCCCGAGAGGATATTTTACGATCTGCGAAATCCTTAAGAAATACTTTTCAATTTGTCATCGATTTTTATTTTCGAACTTATTGCTTTTTCTTTAGTTATGACAATTGAATGGTATGTCGCAAAATGGTGGCCAATTGCATTACTTTGTCAATCTAGACACTTTAGTCAACACTAAAACTGTACGCCATTTGCAATAGGTAATCCTGGAAACAAATGACTGCTAGCTATACAGTACTAGGATTATATTTTGAAAATGATATAAACACGAGTTGACAGCAATCGCGCGCTACGTCACGTATTTTAAACAGCGGCCCGGCTATTAACAGAGATATGGCGGGCGGACGAAGGCGCCCGATGAACTGCCGGTGTAATATTCGGATAAAGGACAAAAGTGGGAGAGGCAACCGGCCGTAACGCCGGACGACTCATTAATAATTTACGTGCAAGGCTTTAATTAAATCAAACGACTGTTGACTACATTTTTAGCAGCGAGTATGAAATATATTGTTTTAATAGACTGTTTCAAGTTCACGTCGCCAAATGCGTATGTTATTATTACAGAAAATTTAATAAATTCACTTCATTTCTTTAATATTTTATTTATTGAAGATTTATTTTTTCACAAAAAAAGTCAGTCGCAGTGCCAAAGCCCTGCCGACAATATAATGCGTTTGGTAATTTGTTTTTGGAAAAAATAAAAAATGTAACCCCTTAAAACACCCCTTAAATAATTTTTTTCTTAATTTTAATATTTCGTCTCTGTTTTATCACTTCATGATCTGCACAAAATTATATACCTACAGCCTTTAGTGAGTATAATTCTTTATCTGCAAATGTTTTCATAAAAGTCCGGTCCTGTCGAGCCCATTTTATTAAAATTTTAGAAACACCTTTTAATTGATCCTAAAAGGTTACATTTCAATTTTAAATCAATTCCGACAATATTCTTGGTATTTTTGGGGCTCAAAATAATATGAATATGCACATTATGACATTCCAGGAGCCCAGATATATTTGAATGACAGCCTGAGGCGTTTCTTATGCAATATCCAGCTGCATCAATGTTGATTCATTGATACACCTTTCAGCGAAGTGCCGGTAATGTTACGGTGTACCAGTAATTGCTCGAACTTGTGGTTTTTTAAGAAGATTTGTGTGATTTTATGTAAAAATTGTAGATGTTAATAAATAACTGTCAATATTAATAAAATATTATTTAAAAGTTTTCCTTCATCGTTACTACGCGAGAACATCTTTTCGGTCTATGGTTTAGCAGAAGTTTCCCCTTCTGGACAGACGTTCTTTGGTTGGGCACACAGTGTATTTAAAAGAGACCGTAATAAATTTATTTGCAAACGTGCATCAAAATAAACTCGATACAAAACAAAACACGGCATTGTATATTACATTAACTGTTTTGATGCAACGCTCGTAAAGCACACAGCGGCAGTTTCGAGTTGAAAAAGAGTGAAACAGAAACCGGGCAGCGTACAAAGGATGAGACAGAGATGCCGAGAGGCGTGTGCATGTATGTTTTGGCTAGTGACAGAATAATGTTGTAGTCCGACACTATCACGCGCTGCAATCACGCTCGTCGACTGTTGTTACACGTACTTGTAACTGCATCTGTGTACACGACTGTTATGTTTCATAGATTCGCATTCATAAGCGGCATTTAGCGTTTTAAGTTCTAAAAGTATAGTCACGCTATGTAATCACAATCACGCGTTAGGAAATGTTTTAGTTTTTTTACAGCCTTCTTTGAAACCATACGAACAATCCATTTCTAAAAGTCAAGACAGTCACGTCTTTATTTATGCAGTAACGCTTTCAAAAATATTTTAGACGTTATGGCCTCTTTTGCCTCTATACGAACAATCCCCAAAAAAACCAAAACAAACACGCCTTTAATCACGCAGTTCTGCTAAATCACGTAGTCACGCGTTAAAAATACTTTTTAGATCTGTTTTGCATCTACTTATACGGCAATCTACACTTAAAAACCAAAACAGTCACGCCTTTATTTATAGTCACGCGTTCAAAAATATCTTGGCGAGCTATTTTGCGTCCATATACAAACATTTCATAAACGCAACCCAAAACAGTCACGCCTTTAATAATGCAGTCGTGATATTTAAAAACACGTAATCACGCGTTAAAAATAATTAGATTTTAGACCTATTTTGCATCTACTTATAAGAGCAATCTAAAATGTCGAACCAAAACAGGCACACCTCTAATTATGTAGTCACGCTGTTTAATCACACAGTCACGCGTTCGAATATGTTTAGCAATTTACGAACTGTTTTGCATTGATGCGAATATGAACTCTGTTACAGATTTTGAGAAGTCACGTTATTCAAAACACGTGAAAACAAAGAGCACGCTTGTAATACTATGGAAGGCGTGACTGATTAATATCGATTGCAGACTGGGTGATTTTTTTGTGAAAAAAACATTTATACTATGAATGCGAAGCAAAGCGTGGAAATCTGTTTCGCTTTGCAGGTGTAGTGAGATACGGGGCTGTACTATGTATACCTAAGTGGCAGCTAGGCTGCTGATAACGACTTGAACGAACCTCACTCATCGGTGAACAGATACACTAACACTACACTAACACTACACTACACTACAATGCACTGCACTACCTTCACCCTTCTGACAATATTGTACATTGTTACAATAGTTTATGTATGCGGTGTAAAATCTATAATGCATTTCGATGCACAAATCTGTAAAATTTAATTAAATCCACCACGTCTTTGTAAACATAAAATACTAGCCGTTAACCGTGTCAACGCATGCAGTAACAGACATATTATTTTGTTATAACTATGGATTCGTTACGGTCACAAGAGAGTAAGTTTTTAGTGTATTTGCCATATGGCAACATACACTATTGGCATCGGTCGGATGGGGGGACCTAGGGGTCGGACCAAAATTTCTCGACGTTTCATAACCTTCTAAATACTTTGGCACCACATATATATATATATATATATATATATATATATATATATATATATATATATATATATATATATATATATATATATATATATATATATATATATATATGTGCGGGCAATAACTTTCGAACGAGTTAATTGATTTTAACGAAATTTGGCCCACGTGTTGAAATCCATCACCGCAAGAAGCCTATTTAAAATGGGCATTTTAAGGGTAGTTTTTAAGGGTTGAAAAATGTTTTTGGGCCCCAAAATACCGAAAAATATCCCCGAACCGTTTCAAAATTGACATTTAACCCTTCAGTTGTAATTAAAAAGTGTTCCTAAAATTTTATTAAAATCGGCCCGACAGGACCGGAGTTACAAATGTTATGAAAACACTACTTTGCAGATAGTGAATTATTTACTGAAAGTTGTATATAATTTGGTATAGAAGTTCGATTGATAATAACATTGCAATTAAGAAAAAAAATGTTATTTTAAGGGGTGTATTCAGGAATCAATTTTTTTATTTTGCCCAAAAACCAACTTACGTTCGCATAATAAAGCCACACTACCTGTATAAGCACTGCGACCCGGGTTTTTTAATATAGAAATAAATAGCTAATAGTTTGCTATAATATTATGAAATACCAATTGCTGCAATTATTTATTTATTTATTCTTTTTTTAACTTGCAGTTTATTGAAATATAATAATTGTTAAAATTTCCCCATCTAACTTGGCAAACCAGAGTTAGGGTGGGATCACATTTTTTTCGTTTTTTTTACGATGCGATATTAGAAAAATTTACTATTCAAAAAATGCTACTGTTGGGACACCAACCCACTATAAATTAGGGGTTTGAGTTATGAATGTACAGATAGACAGAAAACAAACTAAAAATGATAATACCTATTATGACAACTGTTTAGAAAAAGATGAAATTGAAAAAAACCTTTTACAAATGCGTTGATATACAAATGAACAGAATCTACTTCTCCTATCACAAACTAATGAATAATTCAAAGCGTTTCTAGCTTCAAAAAAAAAAAGCTAATACCTTTTTTCTAAAAGAATTGTAGAAAATTTCCACATGTATTTCCACAGAAGTAAATACAGTCAAAGCCCTCTAAGTGCACGCTCTCTAAATGCACACGCTCTCTTACTGCACACGAACTCGCCCTCTAAGTGCACGTTCCCCAGCCCCCACTTCGAATAATCTGCGACCAATCACGTGCGACCGTAAGCGCGCTTTTTTCAAACTTTCCATTTCCATCATATTCATAGAGTTTTAGAGATATTGTTTATAGCATCTGATTGAATAAAGATAGCTATAGGAGTTAGAAGAGTGGGGATGAAAAAGATCGTAGGGGAAGTGTGCACATAAATGATAGGCCTCGGTTCCGAGCTGTGCACTTAGAGGGCTTTGACTGTAGAATAAAATGCAATTTTCTCCAATCGGTAAAAACGATATATTTTTCTTTAGAAACGTAAGTGAAGAAAAATGTGGACCAATTAATATTGGTTGAAATGTGCAGTATGTCCGGAGGTGTAAGTATCAGGGGTGGCCATCGTGTCGATCGCAATTTTTATTTACAATTAAACAAATATTGATACACTTATTTCACACTGTATTTATAAAAGCACGGTTGACAGCTTCCTTATTTTTCTCCCTAATACGCCAATTGTAGGTCAAACCACAGAATCATATTATAGTAAATTGAATAATTTGAATAGCCCGCTCTTTCTCACTTTCTTAACGCATTTCCGTTTCATTCACAAAATCATACCGAGAGTTAAGATGTGACACAAAAAATACTGCATAAAAAGGAAGATAATAAGAATACATATAAAAATCGTATAAAACGTTTCAAACAAATTTTTCGATGAACAATAAATTATAACGAGTTTTGGTAGTGGAAAAAGTTTATCGCGTTGGCCATCCCTGGAATAAAACCTTATAGAGTGGATGTCCCCTCAAAACTGCCTGTTGATTAATTGTAAATGTTCATTTTTAATTGGAAACCATATTTCCAACGCAATTCAGTTCGGCACACGGTTATTTTCAAAAGTTACAATTCATTAATAAATCCACAAGAAATATAGGTCACTATTCTCTCCCGGCTAATTATGGTACTTCCGCGATAAACGAATTTTATTACCGTAATTATAAAAATGTCAGATTTATATGAAAAACTGCATGATATATAACGTCTCATAACTATAGAGAAGAAAGGTATGAGAATAATAACACACCCGAACAACAAATCACCACAGAGTTTTTTAAGGGTTTCATACAATCTTTTAATAATATAAATATATAAATAAATATCAACTGAAGTAATATGGAATAGATGTAAAAAACTGTTTAATGATGTCGGCCGGGATCGACGCGGCGACCTTATTCGTACTAAGCATATGCCTTATCCATTACTCCACAAAACTTAACTAGTATTTAGCTTTTTTCATGACATATAGCATATACATAGCTGTTCTACTGTATACTGTACAATTTTCGGCCGACTGACTTCTGTTTGAAAAGACCTGAGTTACCGTCAGGTTGCGGCTAAATAAGTTTTATTTCAAAAATAAATACGCATAGAAAGGTCAAGATTATAGGAGAACTATCCGTAGCGCATTAAGTACGTATTCTCAATGGATTTTATATGCATTAAATAATCCATTAAAATTAACTATTTTGACATTAGCAAAATTAATGAAAATACCGTCGATACTGTTTTTCTCTAATTCTTACCGACCTCTTTAAACGAGGGCTGATCAATAAATAAAGGCAGGTCATTTTTTTAAGTAAAGGTCATTAACTTACGAGGGTTGATCAATAAGTACTCGTGTTTGACGACAGATGGCGTTGACGAGTGAAATTGACTTTACCATCGTGTACTGCATACTTTTGCTTTTGAACGACCTCGTACTGAGTTATAGATAAATTCTTAGGTTAGGTTTTTTTTATATATATAAAAGAGTTTTATTGTCATAATATAAAACAAAAATACATTAGTTTACATGGCGGTTCCAGTTAAGCACTTTTACCCGCGAACATTTTTTTTTTTGACAATAACGGGTGTTACAAAAAAAAATATTTTTTTTTTATAATAAGGAAAAAAATACATTAAAAAACCTATTCATAATAATATTAATATGTCAATTTTGACTTTGGATTAGGTTTTTTTTGATAGCCAGTTGTATCATTCGTGTTTTATATTTTTCGAGGAGATGGAAAAAGAGCTAAATCGATCCGTAATTCGTTTTTTTAAAAAACATGCGAAGAAATAAAAGTGAAGTTGGATGCTGTCTATGGGGATCATTCACCATCTATGACCGCGGTGAGATACTCGTATAAAAAATGAATTACGGATCGATATTCTTTTTTTCCACTTTGTCGAAAAATACAAAACACGAATGATACAACTGGCTATTAAAAATAACCTAACCTATGAATTTATCTACAAGTCAGCACGAGGTCGTTTAAAAGTCTGCAGTACACGATGGTAAACTCAATTTCACTCATCAACGCCATCTGTCGTATACCATTAAACGGAAATTCATTGAAATGGCGTCATTATTGACGAATCCAAGTGTCAAATGTCAATTATTGTCTATGAATGAACGTTTTGAAGAAATTTAAATTCATTCCGGTATAACAAAGACAAACTAATCTGGTATTCACAGAGAGAATCGAGTTGTCGTCTTAGCAAAGTTGTAAACATCGACAAACTGTTAAATGACTAATTACTAAAATTAGTTTCAATGTAGTCCGAAACACTATTAACACGGCATATATACAAGATTAACCCCTAACTGGATTTCCTTTCGTTGTTACAATACAGTAGGGAACATATCACTGTGTGCTTAAGAGCAAACAAAGACACTAACACGACACAAGGTGCTACGTGACAACAAAAAAAGGCGGACAAGTGCGAGTAGAACTCGCGCCTCGAGGGTTCCGTACCACTGTAACAATTTAATATAGTTCCTAATCATTACGTAGGATGGCGCCACTTTCGGTCATTTTCAATTTTGTACGTATTAAAAAAACGAATTATTTAGTGAAAGGTTGTATCTTTCTATTGCGTTGAGTTAGAAAGTTGAATTTTTAACAGGCTTATGAGGTCATATCTTATAGTATTGTGATCCTGTAAGTGTTCGGTTTTATCATTCTGAGGCAAGGAACCATAAAAATGAGTTTGTAATGTTAACATTTTTATTGGACTTATTTTTGATTAAATCATTTCTCAGTTAGGATATATATTAAAACTAAAATTACCGACAAGGGGGTAAAACAAATCCTATACTATTTACTAGTGATGTAGAATTATTGGTTATTTATGACAGTAACCATTTTGGTATAATTTACCGGTTATTTAACATAAAACAAAATGACGGCTTTCAGTTTCTGTTTCTCAGAACAAGAAAAAAAACAAAACTGTTGATCATTTTTCAACTGTAGAATCGAAAGAATTAATTAAATAACGCATTTATATTTATGTAGATATTCATTATAAAATTAAAATCTTTCTGCCCAGCCCTGTGTAATAATAATAATAAATAGCCGTGGCTATTTAAAATAAATTTAAAATTGTCGCGGTTAATTAACCGGCTATTTACTCTTTTACATAACTATTATATATCTACTCACTATATCTTATATATTATTTGTTAGTGCAAGATAAACTAGAATGAAATTCAATAATCCCGCGATTTATTTTGAGCCGCTTTGTAAAACGGCTATTCTTTGGTCAAGCCATATTGTAAAACGTGAAATGTCATCCAATCTAGCGATTCTTGGTTCAACATCGTAGTCAACTGGTTGAACGCTAATTAGTTTCATTACAAAACAGTGTCGTTTTACGAAACGACTAGTCGTATTGTAAAGCAGTTAAATCTACAATTCAGCCTCAACCTCATATAATATGAACAGAACGCAAATCGAACTTGGTATGTGTGATGTGGATCGACCTTTAAGATTCTATCCAAGATGAGCAAACTAACGAAATACCCATAGGACAAAGATCCTTCAAGGTTATTAAAGTTCCCTTGCAAGATGTGTGCTAACACGCGGAAGTGAGGAAGTCAAACAAATTTCTTGAGGGGCGTTTTGCGGTCGAACAGACATAGACGAAGTTTGTTAAAGCGTTGAGTGCAAAATTTTACAAATATACCGGGTGAAAAATGTTACAGTCATTCAAAAATTACTGGTTAACAACTTTACTGCAGAAAAAAATATATTTTACATAAGTACCTAGTGTTCATTTTGTTTTCTATAATAGTAATACCTTAAGATGGCTGATACGTCAGATTGTAAAATATGCTCTCGGGAAATTTCGAACTGTGGTCGCAAAATTCATTTTATTACTGTTTTTATGAGCTGTAATTAAGCAAAATGCTAAACAAAATTTCACTTGCTGCTTAAAAATTTTAAAAAACAAATATTTTTGTCCTAAAAATTGAATCAGAAAACGTGCCATTCGTCAATATTTCTTTCGAGATTTCGAATTCCCGGAAGGAAAATTAATATTTTGAAGTTTTTTATTCACCAACTTATGCTGAAAATATTGACAAATTTGGCTTGCTCTATAATTTTTTTCAAATTTAATTTTTTTCTGTTAAAAAATTTGTGTAAAACTTGTGCTATATTTCTCGTTTTTATTTAATTTTAAATAGTTTGCTTATATCACATAAACTGTAAAAACTTGGCTAAAAGTCATTAGGGAATAATGGTACATATTTATAGTTTGTTTTGAAACATTGGCATCAAATATTAAATAAGATTTTTTTTTATTTCGCTTAAATATTACTATTTGAATTTTATTGAATTAAATATATATGTATTGTTAAATATCTAAATTTTATTGAAGTTATGGTTAACTAGTTAAAGGTATTATTTCAATTCTATTAAAAAAAAAAAAAAATTATAATTATTTCATTAACTAATTTGTATTTTTTATCATTTCAGTTTTGCCCGAAGAAGTTAAAAGAAATTAACGAAACGTCGCAAAATTTTTTAATTTAGTTTATCTATATTAAAATTCAATTGTCCAATTTCCCGTGATTAAATAAAAAACTTATTAATTATAATGGACGTGAACAATATTGAGATTGAATAAGATTTTTCTTAGAAATTAGAGATCTCCGAAACGTGGGTAAGTGCATATTACATCCAATTGCTCATAAGATAGACCTATGTGGGTGAAAAAAGGAGCATATTGAACAGTTGGTATTCAGTAACCTTAATATTTCAGGCAAAACCTGACGAAAATTAATCCCGACATCTAGTAGCTATTCATCGAAGTATTAATATAGTACTTTAGCTGGTGGTTTGTCCGAACTCAGGGGTAATTTAATCATTATTTAGTTTAATTAATTAATGTAATTTAATCATTATTTATATAGTCAACTTAAAAGGTTTCCGTCAAAATTGACATTAACGCAAGCGAAGCCGCGGTCACATGCTGCGTAGTATTTATAATTCACGATTTGTCTAAAAACAGTCTAATATGTTGATTTCGACATATTAAGTATTTTGTACATAAAATGTGTCGCAGTTACTTGACAAATAATTGTTCGGAGTGACGTCGGCGTAAGACTCTAAGAAGCCGACACTCCGACAGTAGGTAACCGACAATGTCGTTGTCACACTAGTTCAACTAGCACGACAATTCCGCGTCTACTGAGAGACAGGTAGGTCTAAGGACGCGTTCAAAATAGACGCCTACTCGGCATTCATTTGTTATTAAAACTTCTTAGCCTCCGGGCTGTGGGCTCTCTAGAAGGACACTACGTCCGCTACCACACCGCAGTTGTAGACAAAACGTCAGGGAACATACCAATGGAAGTTTTGGAACAACACTGGCCTACACATTTGGATGAATTGTTATTAATTTTGAAATCATTGACTGCCGAAATAAACTGTAAGCAGCCAAATGATACTTTCACCGCTTTTTAGATCATAACTATATAATTGGGGGTTTATAACAGACGAGACATGGAAATTCAACATATTTCCATGGTTAGTTCCCAGTTTAAGTTTGAAAGATTAATCGTACGCCTTCGAAGGAAGCCAACAGGGATTTATGAATTTTAACTTCTTTACGCGCGGTAGGTCAAGTTCGATTCATTCTATTGAAAGTGAAACGAAAAGTGTTATGAAACGTTGATAAAAGAGTCTAGGGATCAAACCATGAGGAACCTAGTAAATACACGAACATTGATTCTATATAGTCGATACTTAAGGTATGCCTCTTTTTTTAAGTGTTCAACTGCTTGTGAGCATGGATATCTTGGAACCGCGACATAACAGGGAAACTGACTTTATTTCTTTTTTGTCCTTGGTAATTAATATAAAAATGATTTGTCGGGAAAAAGGACTTTTTAAGTAAACACTTATTTGTTATTTACAGCGACGTTTCGTTCGTTATTAATTTGAACATCAACCGTAAAAACATTTTTAAAAAAACGGAATTATTATAAACTTTTTATTAATAATTGTTTAACTCAAATTTATATTTACATGTGTATTTTAACTTTTATATCTACTTAATCAAAACATTTAATAGTTATTAAAGCTTGAAAAAGTTCCAAACAAGGAACGAAACGTCGTTGTAAATAACAAATAAGTGTTTACTTAAAAAGTCCTTTTTTTCCGACAAATCATTTTTATAACAGGGAAACATTCAATGCGGTTAACATTGACTGTTCGAGCGGTTGACAATGACTGCTTGAGCGATTGACAGTGACCGCTCGAGAGTATGGTAATCTAGTAAACAAACGCGACACAACAGGGAAACACTCGAGCAGTTGACACTGACTGTTCGAGCGGTTAACAATGACTGCTCGAGCGGATTTGTCTGTTTTTCGACGATTGACAGCCCGCTCCAATACGATTCTCAAAACAAAGGTTTTAGTTAATTTTAAACAGACCCCAGTCGATGTACAAGTCGTATGTGTGTTGATATGAACACACATACATAGAAACAAAAAGCCCCGACGGCCAGGTGACGTAATGAGGACACGTTCAACAGCACTACACAAATAAGAACAATGGGACAGGTGGAAGCGGGAAATAGTTACACTGTACAACGCGAAACATGCCCAACTCCTTTAAGAATAGGGTCGGTGTCACGACGCTGCTACAATTTAAAAAAAATCAATCGAGACACCTGACGCATTTTTGGAGAAGAAATAAAACTGAAGTAGAATGCTGTCTATGGGGATCCTTCACCATCTATGACTACGGTGAATTACGAATCGATATTGCTCTTTTTCCATTTTACAAAACACGAATAATACAACTGGCTGTCAAAAATAACCTAACCTATGAATTTATCTACAACTCAGCACGAGGTCGTTTAAAGGTCTGCAGTACACGATGGTAAAGTTAATTTCACTCGTCAAGGCCATCTGTCGTCAACACGACTTTCATCTACCTGTCTTTTTCTTATATAAACTGTTTCCTGGTTGGATTACTCTTCGATCTGTTAGGAATATTTTTTGTACTCACCGAAGCAACCGAGAATTTTTACTACATACATAATTAAATATCAAAAATAAATTCTAAATCAAACTCAGATTTCGGCTCATTAAATCTCTCGACATTGTGTGTTCAGCAGAAAGTTCCAAGTCGCTACAGCGTCATAGTAAGGTACACAAAACACAGAGATATTACATATGCAAACAGTTCTTCCGTTGGTGATTATGCCTTGTCACGTCCGCTCACTACTACTGCTGCACCACCCACGCATTCACCACTCTCACCAGTAGTGACGCAAGCTTTTACTGAAACTGCTGAAAGAACGCTTCAGCATGGATGCTTCATTTTTAGACCGCTTTTTCACCAGTAATTACGTTGACTTAGGAAAAAGATGGGTAATCGTAATGAGACAAATTTTCATTTTTAAAAACGGGCAGCATCGCGCAGAAATACGTAAGTTTTATTTCTTAACATAGTCTCCTTTCAGGTCTACACACTTTTCCCAAAGTTCGTGCCACTTGTTTAATCCGTTGAAAAAATATGATTCTTCAAACTCTGCAAAATACGCTTCTGTATCGGCGATTACTTCTTCCTTTGAGCCGAATTTTTTTCCTCCGAGCCATGTCTTCGAGTTAGGGAAGAGGAAAAAGTTACTGGGTGCCAGGTCTGGCGAGTAAGGTGGGTGCACGCTTCATTTTTAGACCGCTTTTTCACCAGTAAGTACGTTGACTTATGGGAAAGACGGATAATCGCGATGAGACAAATTATTTTTAAAAACGGACAGCATCGCCCAGAAATACGTAAGTTTTATTTCTTAACGTAGTCTCCTTTCAGGTCTACACACTTTTCCCAAAGTTCGTGCCACTTGTTTAATCCGTCGAAAAAATATGATTCTTCAAACTCTGCAAAATACGCTTCTGTATCGGCGATTACCTCTTCATTTGAGCCGAATTTTTTTCCTTCGAGCCATGTCTTCAAGTTAGGGAAAAGGAAAAAATCACTGGGTGCCAGGTCGAGCGAGTAAGGTGGGTGCGGAAGCAATTCGTAATACAGTTCGTGAAATTTGGCAGCAACAATCAAAGACGAATGTGCTCGTGCGTTGGGATGAAAGAGCATTTTTCCAAAACGAAATTAGCTACAGAGCGTACGCTTATTGAATTCAGCGCGTCAAAATCTCCATCCTCGCAACCAGCACAAATCACAACAGTAAATCCAGCGGCAAAATCAGTCTCGTGTGCAACGGCCTTGAATTTAGTAATCGTTCGAAAGTGGAAAATTCACTCTTGTGTACGCCGCTGGCCCGGTATACGTGAATGCATATAGAAACACTATAACAAGACGTTCTTGGCTGTTTTCAGTTTTGTCAACTTCTAGAGCTACCTACACGTGTGCTACTAACAACTCGTAAATGCAAAGCATATACACGAAATATCCTTCTGAGCGCGTTTACAGCAACTGGGACGAACGTGCGGCCTTGAAAGAACTCTGGCAAGAGCACAACCTCTACTTCAACTGGTAAAAAAAAAATGGAAAATAGTACCTGAATTGAAACACCAATTTTTGAAGTTTAACTTCTTTAGCGACGTATCTGTATGAAAAATGTAAGAAATCGAAGTAGAATAAATAAATAAAGGGGAAGTTAGTTTGTCGCCTAAATTACATGAAACCGACAAGAATAGTGTGTAGCATTTTGATTCGCAAAATAGTAAGACAAGGATGAACGGCTTGAATCTGACGTTTAAAATTACGAATAACTGAAGTACAACATAATTTCTGTAATTTGACGTGCAAACGGTAGGAACTCATATATTTCATGTAAATTCGGAAAGGAAAGGTTTGAGTCCAGACGGTGTATGGTGGATAAAAAATAAATTTTTCTGATTTAGCATTGTAACAATTGATTATTTAACAATCTGACGTTCTGCATTGTTGTAGATAAAATTTAATTATTTCTTATTCTCTTATAATGTACCTATGGTATAATATACCGGTACGAATTAACATTAATTTGTTAATATATACGACAATTTATTCAAAAGACTAATTTAGTGTTTGAATAAAAATATGTTTAGCTGTATTTTCCAACAAAAATTTCTTATATATATCTTACTAGCTGTATAAAAAAAATCAAATATAATTATTATATCAACCAAGTAGTTGGACTTCTGGTTAATTATGAAATGTACAGATACATTCATAACTCTCGCATATGAGTCGATGCATGTCTAGCTGTTTACTAGATAAAAAATTGCTCTCATATGAAGTGTATTTTAAGTTACAATTTGCTATATTATGAGGAATTTAAAGTTTAGATATCGCACCGTAGAGTAATTGATAACTCATTCTGCCGCGAATGTGGAAAGATTCTGGTTTGAGTCCAGACGGTGTATGGTGGATAAAAAATAAATTTTTCTGATTTAGCATTGTAACAATTGATTATTTAACAATCTGACGTTCTGCATTGTTGTAGATAAAATTTAATTATTTCTTATTCTCTTATAATGTACCTATGGTATAATATACCGGTACGAATTAACATTAATTTGTTAATATATACGACAATTTATTCAAAAGACTAATTTAGTGTTTGAATAAAAATATGTTTAGCTGTATTTTCCAACAAAAATTTCTTATTTATTAAATATCATATTCTCTATTTTCAGATATCAACAATTTTCGGATTAAACATTTTTTAAATACAAGTATATGCTGAAACGTTACAAAATGTGAGGTTATGACATAATCCTAAGTTTTTTATTTGTTATAAGTATGGTATCAAGATGCACCAAAGATGGACATATCGTACACACTTTAATCATTTTAATAATTTATTCTTTTAATTATCACCAACGAATAATACACTTTTGCCAGACTTCCACGTCTCATACTATATTCTGTACCGGCGGCAGCACTAGTATTTTCGGGTTCCGACTGGCGCTTAATCTACACTAATATTATAAAGAGGAAAGATTTGTATTTTTGTGTGTATGTTTGTAATGAATAAACTCAAAAACTACTGTGCCGATTTAAAAAATTCTTTCATCGTTAGAAAGCTACATTCACCCTGAGTAACATAGGCTATATTTATTGCTAGAAAATATTAGGGATCCTTACTAAAACTTTAGTACCGTAACCCAAGGTGTAAAAAAAATGCCATAAAACATCTTTCGTCGCATGCGCTGCGGAAACTATTGATGATAGAACAAAAGTATGTTCTACAATATTAAAGAACATATCAATAACTGCAAAAAACTTCGCGATACTATATGTCCAACAATTATGGTTATGTCACAATAACCACTTTTTACATTTTAATAATCTATATAGATAAAAGGCGATGTAGTAATATATGGACTCCAAACGGGTAGACCATTTTTGATGAAATTTTCAGACAATCTTTAGATTAGCCCAGCCGGTGATCTTCTGAAGTTTGGTAGTGATCCGATCAACAGAATTTTTTAAATTTCTTTTTGAGAAATAAGATTTTTCTTCGATTTTTGAACATTCACAAATAAAAGCGATTGAATTCGCGCAAATTCAATACACGTTGAGAATTTAATGATAATGATTCTCATCTTTTATATCCTACATATTACATTTACACCCGGGCGAAGCTGGACTGGGCCGCTAGTTTAAATAAAATGCTGTATAAGTATCGAGCGAGCAGCATAATGCATCCAATGTGTTCCTAATATACAAACAATTGTTTAGCAGCTCTTAATTAAGGCCATTCTATTTCAGAATTCCTGATAATTGTATATCCGAAAACGACGAGCTACTTTTGATTAAACAAAGTCAATCACCATTAAACAAAGATCGGGTGTGTTTGTGTGACAGAGAGAGATTGTTGACGATTGACACGTAACACGCGAGGGTTGGCCGTTTTACAAGGGCACAGAGCTATCAAGTCTGTTTAATGGAATTCATGACGTTTGTGATGGCTTCGAAATGAAACCGCTTTGACCACAGACAAATATGTGAGCTACGGCAAATTGGCACACATCAAAGGCCTTCTCTATGATGAACGCCCCTGTCTATTTGCACACCGACTGTCGTCTATACCCGAATTCGATATTTTAAGCATCGTTATTCAACTGTTTCCACGGTAACCGCCATTTTTCAATTGACTTCACTGGTGCAAAATTAAATTACTGAGCTACTAAATTAATAGGTGGGTACAAAACTCCAAAGCTATACTTAGTTTAGTAAAATACAACCTGTGCATCAGTTAGTACAGGCACGGGGCTACATTCCGTTTGAAAAATCCGGTGATGCATTTCCTATTGATGATTAAGTACAGGAAAGCCTAAAGAATGAAAATGATATTGAAGGTTGATAAATTGGGTTTTTGAATTATTTTTTTTTTTACATAAATGGAAAGATCACATACAAGTTTTATAGCGAAACTACTTTTATTATTTTGTTTAATTTCATAATGGCAGAGTTATATTTGTTTTAAAAATAATGTTTAAGCTAAGATCCGATAACGCGCCAAAAACCTCTGTGACGTCAAAATGTTTTTATGGTCCTGGTTGCCATGGTTACTTTGATAGTATGTATTATAAAGCCATACACAAATATACAACTTTTATCATTTTGACGTCACAAACATTCCTGGTACGTTTTGTAATCACGTTATATCTTATGAAGTTTTATACATTTTAATAAATAATAAATATACATTTTAATTAATTTGTTATTAATTACCTATGGCTTAATTTTTTTTCTTTTCGTTCTTCAATATTATTTACGATATATTATTTAAAAAATAAAAAAAAATTAGTTTTTTTTTTAATTCAAATACTCAATTACGGATCGATATTGCTCTTTTTTCCATTTTGTCGAAAAACACAAAACACGAATGATACAACTCTGGCTGTCAAAATAATCTAACCTATGAATTTATCTACAACTCAGCACGGGGTCGTTTAAAAGTCTGCAGTACACGATGGTAATGCCAATTTCACTCATCAACGCCATTTGTCGTCAAACTGGATCAATCCTCGTCTTTCTTTTAGTTCAGAAGTTATGACCACGGCTGTTAGAAATTTCAAAAATGAAAAAGTTAAAGACTTTTTTCATGTTTTTTAAAATATAATTAGATTTGACTTGATACATGTACTATTTTGTGATACCTCTGTATTTAATAAAATATCTATCTATCTATCTATAGAACTGTGCGTGAATTTTTGTATTATAAATCTTCTTAATATTAAACTGAAGAACGCACCAGCAAGTCTGTATTTCTTTTAGTTCAGAAGTTATGGACGACCGACAGACATTTCGAAATTAGAAAGAATATAGAGCTGGGCGTGACTTTTATATACTATAGATTGATAAATACATATTTATTAATTCAGTCGAGACATAGGTACATCCATTTGACACGTCAGCGAAATACAAAACTAAAGTTATACACTTATCAATAACATAAAAAATTCACTGACTCTGCAAAAAGGTCCATTCTGAAAATATTCTCAGTAACATTTAAAATGTAAAATTGAATAACATTAAATTCTCAATAAAAATATTAGTTAAAATATAAAATTCGAATCATACAGACAACCGTCTATTAGTAACGTTTTAATTCTACTTTTAAAAACGTCTAGACTCTGTAAATCTTTGATTTCATGAGGTAACATGTTGCAGTAATCTGCACCTTTACATAGCGGACTCTATAGCTGTACCTTGTAGTTCTGTATCGGCTTATGTAAATGTTATTATTGTTACGAATATTATAATTATGTATATCAGAGATCAGATTTAAACTATTCATATTTTGCTTAACATATACAATGAATTCAAAGATATACAGACCGTAAAATGTCAGAATTTATTTATCAATAAACAGTTGTCTACAGGATTGTCATTTGTCCAATCTTCGTATTAATATCAAACTGATCTTGGAGACTTTATTCTCGAAAAGATACGCAGTTTTTAAGAAGGGGGTTCTGCAAAATTAGTTCACACGGTATATTAAAGAATATGTAGCAAAGTTAGATGAAATACCATATATATATTCTCTGTATAGATGCGAAGTGAAACAATACATAGACATCTCCATCCAGGAGTTTCTATATAACTTCATAACCACAGAACAAAATAACACGATGGAACCGTTTCCAATCTCTGTGTAATAAAATAACCTCAACTCAATATCATTTCATAATACAGTGTGCACTGGGAGAACCATTATAATTCACAATTGGACATAATTTAATTTCAAGGTGACAGATCTCTCAGATTGTAAAATATGCTGTCGGGAAATTTCGAACTGTGGTCGCAAAATTCATTTTATTACTGTTTTTATTGGCTTTGATTAAGCATTATGCATTATAAAATTTGACTTGCTGCGCTTAAAAATTTCAAAAAACATATATCTTTGCTCCAAAAAATGAACAAAAAAACGTGATATTAGTCAATATTTCTTTACAGCACGTCACGACATTTCGAATTACGGGAAGGCAAATTAACAATTTGAAGTTTGTCTACAAACTTATGTCAAAAATACAGACAAAGGCTTGATCAATAGCTTTTTTCAAATCTGATTTTTTTTTTTGGTGAATTGGATATTTAAAATTTTGATTGACTGGTTTTTTTAGAGTAGGGCATTGCCCTACAATGCTCCTCTCCTTAGCTACGGCCCAGCTGGTTGTATATTTGGTTTTTCTAGGATGAATTGTCATATTTGGATTTTTCAGTAGATTGACGAGCTTGACCTTTAAGCCTTTTTGAAGTATTGGCGATTTTAAATTGCATTTGAACTTACTGATTGAACATGATTTTATTGGTGGACTGCTCTCATAGCAAGCCAATTCAACTGTCATAAGTTCAAGAGAATTGTACATATTAACTTTTAAAATAGGCTTCTTTTTCCTTGTAAACGAATAGAGACTAGACCAATTCATAAATTCGTCCAGCGAAGAATATATACAAGCGGCCTTCTATACGCATGACGTGGCAAATTCATCAAATCTGAGAGACTTGAAATAGTGGCTCTCGACTCGTGATGCGAAAACGTATTACACCCGCTACACTGTACAACAAAATAATCTTTCATCGGATCTAGTGTCGGTGACAGGCTATTTGGCACCGATTAACTCATATATCGTATTCGGCTTGCAAAACCTGCCCCGGGGCAGATCAAAGAATATAGTCGACATTGCTTAAAAATAAAGCCGAAGATAGCCGAGAACTGTCAATAAGTTGTCATAATAAGTTTCGTAACTACTTGACTGCCCTGCCCCGGGGCAGAACAAAGAATATAGTCGACATTGGTTAAAAAGAAAGCCGAAGATAGCCGAGAACTGTCAATAAGTTGTCATAATAAGTTTCGTAACTATTTGACTGCCCTGCCCCGGGGCAGGTTTTGCAAGCCTATAATAGATTTCCAACGGAGGTGGTATTGCCCTCCAATAGGCGCTGGCACCTTTCTTATAATTTTCGTTTAGGTTTTCCTCTAAACTATTAGTAAGGTCCTATATTCCCTTTTTTTTTAAATATTAGACTCAGTAGTTTCGTTGGTTAGGGAGGGGGCGGTGGTGCTCGGTGTCGTATATTTTCTTTACTGTATTTTAAAATTATAAAAAACTAGCGGTCCGGTCCAGCTCCGCACGGGTAGCACTAATTATCTATATAGCCACAAAAGATGAAAATCATTATCAGAACATTCTCAATGTGTATTGAATTTTTGCGAATTCAAAAAAAGAAGAAAAATCAAAATTGCCAAAAAATGAAAAATGATGTTGATCCGATCGCTGCCAAACTTCACACGATCACCCGCTGAGGTAATCTGAAGGAAATCGGTTTAGCCGTTTTGGAGTGAATAGGGAACATTTTTTTCTATAGATGGATATACTTGTATTTTTCATAATGAGTCCTTTCATTTGATACGTCACACAAGGCACTTGAAAAATATATTGTTTCTAATTTGGCCCCAAAGATTAGAATTCGTTTATTTACGCTGTACGTCCATGATTGGGTAACTTTACATATCTATCAAACTACTTCAGTAGATTTGGAGAAAATAGATTGCGAGAGACAGACATTGGATGTACGGAATCCTAAAAACCATTTGGCGACCTACCGGACGGCAGACACAGGTGTGTGCGAAAGTCTCTCGAGTAACTTTATCGTCTGAAAGCCAATCATATGCAGCGGAGGGTTTTTTTGGTACACCGTGTAAGTGATAGACGAATATAAACTATACAATATACAACATGGTGTGCGTATGAAAGCGGGCACATGGTCCCCAGTCGATCGTGATTTAAACTCGTCAGAGAGAGAGACCGATATAGTGATATGTGGCCGGGCAATATTTCGTGAATTTTCATTTTGATCGATGGTTTTAATTTTGTTATGTGATTTATAAAGATGTATTTCTGTACACAGTAGAACTGTCATGTCAAAAAAAGAAATACATTGTTAAATTTTATTGTAAAGAAACGCGCTAAAAAAGTTTTTGGGAAAATAATTCGAAAAAGAAATACAGTACAAAATTTTATTGCAAAGAAACATGTTCAAAAAAAAAGTTGGGAATATTACTCTGTAACTACTTAAAAAAATTTGATTTGTTATGATATCTCAAAATAGTATAACAAGATAATTGAATTAAATCTAATTATTAAGACAATTAATTAAGGTATGTTTAATATTTATTTATTTGTTTTATTATTGGTTGTTAAATTGTCTTGTTATTTTATGTTAGATCACCTGATGAAGTATTGATTTAATACGAAACGTTGTGAAATAATAATTTGTCTTTTAATTTTATTGATCTTAATTCCTCTAAAATATTTATAAATTATTAACATCAAAAGAATCTGATATATACATTATTCAAAATGTTGGGAATATGTTTAGAAAAACATGTTGACAAAAAATGTTTCATTGCACATCCGCTAGCTACGCTAGCGGGTATGCTCTAGTATCGCTTTGTGCGTCATATATAAGAAGTTATATCTAGGTTAATTTCGCATGAAATCCATTCAAATCGTAGTTTTTTGCAAAAGGGAGATTCTGTTCTATTACAGAACGGAAATATTTCTAGATTTGTAATTGCTTCGAAAATTGTAATTGAAAATCACAAACAGCAGTTGTCGGTTGGTCTGTATGTACGTAAGTCCGAGCTCTACAGACCGCAATTTGTCACGAAACACCTCGAATTATATATTCAGGGCTATTCTACTAATGATAATCACGGTGATTACCAAGTGCTTAGCAACATAAACACTCTGGGTAACCAGTTTTGTTTGTTTCTTATTCTGCTAAGCAAAGTGATTGTCACAAGTGGTTAAAATGATTATGTGACGTGTTTATAAGAGTGGATAAATTGTAACTTGCAAATGGCTGTTGTTAAGCTGACACTTTGACTGTTTATTAATTAAAATGGACGGCGAAATATTTCACTTACTTATTTTGGAGTTTATTGAGAATGAAAACATGTTAGTAATAGAATTATATTATAACGTACATGCGTTATACATTTTTTTATGATTCTTTTACGTTTTTTATTAATTCAAAAATCGAATTGGAATTCAGTATAAGGGCTAATTTTTCCCATTTTTTATCCACGACTGTGGATTCGGTTGGTGAAAGTTTTCCACTCAACATATTTTTATTGGCGTCATCAATTTGTATTAACTAGATGATACTTTTTTTGTCGTCTTTTTGTAATTTTATTATCCATAATTATAGTCCGGTCAATCTAGACATTGGAAGGTACATAAATTTACAACAAGCTGCAAATGCGTGTAATTGTTCAAAACATAATTAAAAATAATATTTTAAAATTCCGAATCATTCCGATGTCTGGAAAAAAATTTATTCGAGGTCAAAGGTCAAAAATCTTGAAAAAAATTGGTTTTTCGCGATTTTCAGCAAAGCGGTAAGTTTTATTATAAAATCACCTCAGATAAAAATTGTTGATCATAAAATTCTCTACAAAAAATGTATCAATACTTTTTTTCCTGAGAGCCACCGTTTTTTAGATATAACGAGTTAAAAAGTTGTAATCGTCATTATATGCACACGTTTCCACGCCACCTATGAGGTAGTGTACTTAGCGCGTTTTTTTTAACGTAGTTTCCCCATGTCTGTTGTGATTCTGTCTAATTGAAAACTGGCATAATAAAATGTATTAGGAAGGGTTGGAAATGATAAAAGCGATTGAAACTAAAAAAATTTAGAAATTTATTCATCTGATTCATAACCTTCAAATACTTCTCCTTGTTGTTCTTCTTCTTGATCTTCTTCTTCTTCTTGATCTTTGTCTTGTTCGTTTTCTTCATCCTGGGTGTAAGTAAATTCCATCAATAGCGATGTATCGCACGTTTCCTCGTTGGTATCAAACGAATCCTCCACTATTGGTGATTCAGTATTAGAACATGACTGGCCTTGACAATGTGTACATGCCAGAGAACACAACAGTCCAACTTTTTTACAACCACATTTAGCGCTGCATCCCTTTTTACAGTTGCAAAAAATAGTGTTCAGCAGTTTTTCCGGCGCAGGTGGGAGTAAAGTCTGAATAGGTTCTAATGTATTGTCGACCAACTTCCAACCCCAGTCTTTTGGGTCTAGCTGATAACCAAGCCAAACTTGAACTTGGTAATATACCCGGAAAAGATGTTGATGAGCAGCAACTGAGGTTGGAGGAAGACAAGCTAATTGCACCTGTTTCTTATTTTTAGTGTTTTTAACGAAACATGCATATCGATACTTATCTAAGCAGGTGGTTTTTTTCGGAGCTTTGTACATAGAAAGAAGAAACCGAATCCCGTTCGTGATAATTTCTTGTTGAGTTGAATTACTTTTTTTGAAGACTTCAGCACATTGAACTAAATCTTGTTTTTCAAACATTTTAAAGACTGTTGCTTTACCTCTCCTGTAAAATGCAGACGTCGTATAATAGTACATGATTTTGACTCTTTGGAAAAGTAGATAAACTTTTTGACGAATATATTTCCGTTTGATTTTGAGCTTTTCCTGGCTTTAAAAAGAAAATAGTTTTTTCAGCAGGAGTTCGGGCAGTAAGTAGTACAAGTAAGTCAACATCTTCACCAACAACAATAGTTGTATTTGTCAAATTAAATTGCTCTATAGCTGTTTCAATAATCAGTACGTCGGCATCGTTATTAGCCTGTTTAACCAATATATTTTCGGCAATAAACTTATCTTTCAATATTGAGATGAACCGAGATTTGTTGTGAGTATTTGCAAGAAATTTCTGTTGACTGGTAGGAACTGTCATAAGTTCATCAAATAGAATATCTGAAGATGAAGACGTTGCTAAAGTTCGACGACGTTGTTCTGCAGCTTTAATATTTCTCGTGCAATCATCATAGCCATCAAATACGACAGTAATTCTCAAAAACGGTGGCTCTCAGGAAAAAAGTATTGATACATTTTTTGTAGAGAATTTTATGATCAACAATTTTTATCTGAGGTGATTTTATGATAAAACTTACCGTTTTGCTGAGAATCGCGAAAAACTAATTTTTTTCAAGATTTTTTTTTGACCTCGAATAAATTTTTTTCCAGGCATCGGAATGATTCGGAATTTTAAAATATTATTTTTAATTATGTTTTGAACAATTACACGCATTTGCAGCTTGTTGTAAATTTATGTACCTTTACTATTATTTTTTAGTCTAATTTGACCGGACTATTATTATTATTAATAATTAATTATTTTCAGGACCTGACAACTAACACAAAATTCAAAAGTATATAACCGTGGTAACCGCGCAAAAATAGACTTGTAATTAAATTCAGACAACTCTTTATAGGTACGTTTTTTTGAAAACGAGTGACAAAAAAGATTTGTAAACACTCGCATAATCACTTGTTATTAATGCTTTACCAGAATAGCACATTAAACATTAGTGATTACAGACAGTGTTTATAAATTTTGTAATCACTGTGGTTACGTAAGAACAGTGATTAGAACAAAAATAGTAGAATACTATTGTGTTATTACTATTAGAGCAGAACCCTATTTTTTAGTTTTAGTGGATTTTTTGAAGGCAGTATCAATTTTTTTAACTAATAAACCGATTAAATAAAAACTATTTCTGACTCCGTCATCTTCCTGAAGACACCGGAGTCGAACTCATTTAAATCGGCTAGCCTCTCGGGAAGTTTAAGTTGAACGTTAACGTTACGTAGATGGCAGCAAGTAAATGACGACTTAAGTTATGATTGGTTTTCACTAAGGAGTATAGTAAAAACCAAATCTACGCGGGCTTCACAAACTATTGTCCTAGCATTTAGTGTAAAAGTTTTTCCCCTTCTGATAGCATGCCGCCACTTATTTTTCAGTTCCGTATCCTTTGAAAATACCAAACCTCTTTAATTTGAAAATTGGTAAACACAGCACATCGGCAGTGTCTAATGTTTTATTATTTGAAATAAACTTATTTTGCACCCACCGCTCTGAACTACTAACAGACTTAGGTCGTTATTTAGTTGGCACCCCTAGCGATAAAGTTGACAGGTGATCGTTGGTAAATGAAACAAGTTTAATTAATATCAACAAAAACCCGATCGAAATATAATTTCAGAAGCGGAGAATAAATTCCCGATTTCCGCAAATAAACATAACAAAATTTAGTTCATAAGGGTATACAGAGCCGACGACTAGGTGTAGTATTTCTGTAATTAAATAAACAATATTACCTTATCATACACTGCAAACGGCTGATTAAACAAGAAAGGTCAATTCACACGACTTTGGACCAAAATGTTACACTAATATTTAGTTTCTATCCGGAGTCTAGTTTTATGTTTGAGTTACGAGAGTGCAAGAGAGAAAATAAACACGAGAGAAAGAGTGAGAGAGGAAATGCTTTAATTCAAACACAAAACTAAAACTTGGCGAGTCAACTTGAATGATTTATACCAGTGTTACTTAAACTGGTTAAAAACCGCAACTTACTAATTAACTACTACGCTTGAAAATGTTTGTTTTTTTAAATCAGTCTTGACGTTGGTTTCAACCTTGCATGAATCGCGTATTTTCCTGTAACAAATGTAGTCGCGTGATGTCTCTTCGACAAATTCAAATTGAAATCAATTTTCAAATGAGAAAAATCATAAAAATCTGCCCGAGTTGACAGAAAAAAGTCTTGTTTGTTAAAAACGAAGAGAAAAGATTTTTTTTTTCGTCATTTTTGTAGACCGTAATTTCCTTCTGTAAATAATATAAATTGTACAAAAACAAAATAAATAAAAAAAACCCTACTAAATCATGGTTGGAATAACTGACGCAAAAAATTACGCATCAGGCATTCATATAAGTATATGTATGTATCGCCGTAACAAGGATTGAGTTACATAATAGAACAGATTGATACGCCAAAGGTTATCAGATATAGAGGTGACTTAGTTCCATTAAATAGTAGTGGACGTCATTCAGTGCACTAGCGCGGTTGATAAAATATTGAACGGTCTCCCCCGTCATTCATGAACGAGGTAACCTGTGAATCTAATAATCTTGGTATACGTCAATCAAATTTTTATCCTCAGTTGTATTTTATATAGTTACTAGCGGCCCTACGATATTATAATATATAAATTGGAGAAAAAAAACTCTAACAAATAGAGATATGGTGATTCGTTGATTGTTAAAAATTTGAAGGAAATTCAATGGCTCGGGATCAATAAAAAGCAATACATACTGATGTTAATGCAATTTATGGCTAACATTTCGGTGAACTTTACACCATCCTCAGAGCAACAATGCGGTTAAAATTTCAGTATATTATACAATTGATAATAAATATCCATCATGAATTATTTTAATTTTGTGAAAAAATAAAAATAGTCAAAATTATAAAATTAATTTTATCTTCTTCTTTTAATTTTGCGTCCTAAGAAGAAGATAATATTAATTTTATAATTTTGACTATTTTCATTTTTCCACAAAATTAAAATAATTCATGAGATAGATAGATAGATAAAATTTTTTATTGTCAAATATATATAAAAAATTGTGACAAATTTACCGTTACATTGCCATCTTGCAACCCTATTACGCATCTGTGGATGAAAGTAAAAATACTAATATCGCTATTAAAAAATAGGGGTTAGTGGTAGAACGGTGAAAATTTAGGGTTATAAGTATTTTTTAATGGCAAATAATAAAAAATAAAAATAAAAAATTTTGTCCAAAAAAAAAAAAAATTCTAGAGAGGGCCACCCTATCACCCAGGGATATAAAAAATAGCCTACGACCTATTCTCAGACCTACCAAGTAGACACAAAAAATTTCATAAAAATCGATCGAACCGTTTCGGAGGAGTTCGATAACAAACACTGTGACACGAGATTTTTATATATATAGATAGATTCTCAAAAAAAAATTATAATGTAAATTGACTTTTTTTCTTTTTTGTCCTTGGTAATTAATATAAAAATGATTTGTCCGGAAAAAGTCCTTTTTCCCGACAAATCATTTTTTTATTAATTATGCCACAACCAGGGGGTTTATTTAAAAGTCCTTTTTCCCGACAAATCTTTTTTATTATAATGCAAACTTGGAGTTTGTGAGTGCGCCAAAAATAAACACAAAAGTGTAGTAAGAATAAAATTAATAGAATCGACGAAAAATAAAGCATTTTTTAATATTGTGTTGTCGATCGAAAGAACCGTATTTTGCGAATGATTATAGACGTTCGACCATAGAAGATCATAAATATCTTATCTACAATTAGAGTGACATATCTATTTAATAGAGTGAGTCAATGGTTTAATGCTTATAAGACATCTGAAAATGTCCACAAGCAGAAGCAATTTCGCTACGCAAACAGACGTATTGTGCATATATGTGTCCTCGCGTTCCATTATCCCACTTACCACGCAAAGAACTGGCAAAACTGACGAAAACCGAAAAGTGGTAGAGTTTACCCACAGGGAAAATATTCTTTTGATAGATGAATATTCCCAATCAAAGATTGCCAACAAACGGGCTTTACATTAATGTGATTGATACCTCAGATTGTAAAATATGCTCTCGGGAAATTTCGAACTGTTGTCGCAAAATTCATTTTATTACCGTTTTTATTAGCTGTGATTAACCATTAACTATTGAGATGGGGGCCTCTCAGGCCTTGAGAAAGTAAATTTTTAGTGTATTTGCCATATGGCAACATACACTATTGGCGTCGGTCGGATGGCGGGACCTAGGGGTCGGACCAAAATTTCTCGACGTTTCATAACCTCCTAAACACTTTGGCACCATTTTTAAAAATGTTTATATATATATGTATATATATATTTATATATATATATATATAAGCGTATATATATATATATGTGTGCGGGCAATAACTTTCGAAAGAGTTAATTGATTTTAACGAAATTTGGCCCACGTGTTGAAATCCATCACCGCAAGAAGCCTATTTAAAATGGGCGTAATCGGGCCATTTTAAGGGTAGTTTTTAGGGGTTGAAAAATGTTTTTGGGCCCCAAAATACCGAAAAAATTCTCAGAATCGTTTTAAAATTGACATTTAACCCTCCAGTAGTAATTAAAAAGTGTCCCTAAAATTTTAATAAAATCGGCCCGACAGGACCGGACTTACAAATTTTATGTAAACACTACTTTGCAGATAGTGAAGTTGTATATAATTTGGTATAGAAGTACGATTGATAATAATATTGCAATTAAGAAAATAAATGTTATTTTAAGGGGTGTATTAAGGAGTCATATTTTTTATTTTACCCAAAAACCAACTTAAATTCGCATAATAGAGTCACACTGCCTGTATAAGCAAATACACTATATTGTCGGCAGGGTTTTGGCACTGCGACCCGGGTTTTTTAAATTACTCCCTTCCCTCGCGCACGACACACGCGTACCTTCTAGTACCTTCGAGTTTAGTTGCGCTTTCTCGTGGGCCTAATTCGCAATAATTGATGTCTGTAATTTTTTGTTTTTGGAACATTTTGAGTGAAAAAAGCGGGATTCTTTCGTCGAAAGCGGGACATAGTAAAAAACGTATATAATTTGAAGTTTTTAAATATTTATCTTTTTATTTGAGTTCAAATTACGTTTACGTGACAATAGATAGCAAAAATAGTCATAGAAAATATATTTTAATAAAAATATAATATTTTAAATCAGATTTACCGTATCGTTAAATAGTTGAGTCTTATTCAGCTTCTGAATAAAAAAAAAAAAAAACAGAAATCAAAATCAAAAAAGTTTTATTCATTAGAAAAATATGGTGTTTCAAATAATAGTCTGAAGAGTGAGTGTTATACAAATTGCAACTTACAATAAGAGAATCATTATTTACGCACGGTCGAGTTATCCCCGAAAAGCGGGACTGAGCCTGTCCCGCGCGGGACATTTAATTTTGATTTAAAAATCGGGACGTCCCGCCAAAATCGGGACGTCTGGCAACGCTGACTATGTCCTGCTTTCGACGAAAGAATCCCGCTTTTTTCACTCAAAAAGTTCCAAAATCCCGACTTGGCAAAAAAAAAATCTGGCAACGCTGGTAAACAGTCACGTTAGTAAAAACTTTTTTTAAAGATTTTTTACTTATATTTTATTTTCTGTAAAATTGCCGAGGTATCACTTAATTTTTTGAACAATTTCTATTTACGTCCTCTCAGCTTCCATAGACGCTTCGCCGTTGATCTCGGTTCCCTATATAAACGGACACAGATAAGTCTAAGCGGCCGGGTTGGCAGGGGTGGAGGTCGTGATAAAGCGCAGATAGGGCATGCAAAATAAGGATCGGTAGGGACATAAACTGTACCCCGCCCCGTCCTATTTTACAAGCGTCCCCAACAGTTATGTATAAACATTCCAATTCCGGAGCTACTACATCGTGTGATAAAATTATTGTGGTCCGCCCTATACCATTACAGTCGAGCAGAATTGATTGCACTATCGAATTATTTCTCTTTTTATGTCACAGAACCGGTCTCGAAAATATTCTTAAGGTAGTTGTCGTGGTTAAGGCACACCGTCAGAAAATTCTTAATTTTTGTATACTTATGAAGGACATGATAATACAATTACCCTGAAAATTTAAAGTCGATCGACCGTATATAATCCGAGATAAATTCAATTAAAAATTGGATAATTAACATTGATTGTATACGATCTCTGTAGTTCTGAACCAGTTTCTTATTTCTAAAAAAAGAACTAACTGTCAGAAACTTTCCAAAAACTGACAGTCTTTCAAGTAAGTTAAAGCTGTCGGAACGCTCTGAATTTAGGCCACACTACGAGGCTAAAAAATACTGATGGAAGGGTGTCGCTGTCAGTTGATTAGTCTAAATTTTTGAAATATTTTGAAAATTTTAAAATTTCTTCCGAAAAAGGAAGAGTCACTTTAGGTTTGTGATGAAACAATTTTGTGAAATAATCATGAATAAGGTCGAAGTGTGACATTGAATACGTGTGTTTTTTGGCCAACTTTGTTCTAGTAAATCGTCCATAAATTACAAAAGTAGTCCATTAGAGACCTAGATTTGTCCTTTATCTTCCTTATAGAGAAAGAATTTTTGCAGAATGTTGACGAATAAGTCTACAATCAGTTGACAGCCGAAACTCTATTTTTGGCTTAAATTCAGAGCGTTCCGACAGCCTTAATGACCTTCACTTAAAAAAATAACCTGCCTTTAAAGCGAAACCATTAAGAATCACTTACCAAAGTTAAACATAACGAGATGGAAGACAAGTAGATGTGTATTTACCTGTAACAGAGAGATAAAATACATTAATAAACAAACCCCCATGTTTGAGCAGCAGCCCTGTAAACTGTAAAGTTAGTTCATAAACCTAATAAAGTCTGGTGGACCAAGATAATTTAAATTTTGATCACTTGCTTAACTTTATGTCTACTCGTGCATGTTTTATTTAATTTAATGTTTGTTTTATGACGGGGACGGTAGTAAAAATCAGTGGATAAAATGCGAATCGAATATTCTGCCACGTATAAACGTCAGTACACTGTATGTACACCCCATCGTGCAGTTTATAAAGCTCTATGTATTATGCGCTCGTTTACAGTTGGCGGTTATAAAGCGTGTTTCAAGTTGACATAGTTTTAACAAATAGTTGTTTATCTTATAACGCGATCGTGCTATGATATTTCGTGTAATAATTAAAGTACAGTAAGACGTCGCTTAACGCTGCTCCCAGTGGCAGATTTACACATTTCCCAAGGCTGTTAAATTTTTGCCGGCCTTACCTCTACAATTGTCACTTACTAAATTATTTTTTACAATTTATTCAACAATTTGGTTGAAATTTCACAGAAAAGAGTTTTTGGATATATTTTTAGCTAATCAACGCTCAATCATGTACAACTAATAAGGCGGGATAATGTATACTACTTACACATTCACTGAAACATTTTTTTATTTCTGTAAGACGGTTAAAAAAAATTGGTCCCCAAATGTGCCGCCCCTAAAATCTGCCGTCGTAGGCTCAAACCTATCCAACCTACTGGTAAATCCACCTTTGGTTCTTCCGCTTAAAGTTTAGCCACTATAACGTAAATTATGGATGAATTTATACAAAATGATTCCAATGTGATAGAAGTTCAAAGGCAAGACGAAGTGTCATTGATGCAATATCTTGCTATCGACAATAGCTTGCTGAACGAAACAGGAAAAAGCAAACAACATTAAATGACTTTTTCACAAAAAATCGAATATGAGGAACCTTTCTCATCACAAACATAACTTCTAACTCGAACTTTTGTTTGTTTTTCATAAGTGTTTTGTGAACAAAAATCGATATTAGCAATTAATAAATCTATAATTAATGTGATAAAAAGTGTATTTAACAGTAAGTGTTATAAAGTTAAACAAAAAAAAAAAAAATTAACCAATTTCTTGATTTTCGGTTCTGTTTCACTTATGCCTATTATATAACTACGTATTAAGATGACCTCGTTTAGCGCTGTTTCGCATAGCGCAGGAACTTATTGGAACGTATCTTCCACGTTAAACGGGATCTTACTGTATACGCTTTCTCCTATAACTATCGCGTAAAGGAATTTCGTGTAATAAAAAGCGTACGATTTGAGCTCGCGACTAAATTGTGAGTATAGAATTTTCAGTTTCCTATAACGAGATTTCAATCAATAAAAAGCGACCGGTTACGACTCGCGACTATAGTACATAGACTTTTTCATGATTTTTGCCTCTACAAAAAGGAGGCGCACTCTACGTAACCACTCACCAACTATAGTTCATCCACCAAATCCTTATATCTAACTTCGTGGCTTGAATCGTCACATAACAGTGCACAGCCTGTATATTATTATAAACACGATATTTTTATAAAACGTGAAAGAGAATTTTCCTATTTATGATAAAAATATAACATTTCTATACATGTGATATTATTGTAATTTGAGTATTCGGTTGTATTTTGGGATTCGTCATGTCGCTGTAAAAATGTTTGTATATCTGTTTACATATTTATTGAGCTAACACACGTTTTTTTCCTTTTGAATGACGGGTGTGCAGAATGATGTACGAAAATATTGTTGGAATTGTAAATATAAAAATGTCTACAATAAACATCCAACAAAAAACATCCGCAGTGAGCCGGCGGCTAAAATTCAAAGTTTACGGTGGATCCTCGGGTAATACCAGATATTTATTATAGAATCGGAATGTGTCCAATGGAGAAAAACTTACTATAATTTACCTAACAGTTTCAAAAAATATAAATAAATAAACATCAATTAGTGGAATAATTTGACACCAAATGATACGACATGTGGTGACAGAAATTTAAATCATAAACCAGAGCTAAGTAATGCTGAGAATGCTTGTAATAAATAATAAAAGTATTTTGTAAAACAGACTTGAATAAATACTTGTTACTTATTAAGCACGTTAGCATTATCAATTGCTTAATAAGCACTCAACAAGCTTATTAAACATAAAAGATAAACGAAATTCGTTTTATTAAACTTTGAAAGTGCTTATTAAGCATTTAAAATGCTTATTAAGCGTTCCTAATGCTTAATAAGCTTGTAGAATGCTATTAAGCATTAGGAATGCTTAATAAGCATTTTAAATGCTTTATAAGTACTTTAATCTTTTACAATTTTTATTTCGTTTGATGGCAGAGATCAATTTTCTTGTTTGTTTAACTTCAAATTTTCCCATCAATTAGAAAATATTGTTTATGTCCAAAATTTATATCATTACTTAATGAAGGAAGTTAAAATTTAAGAACTTACTTTAAAATGCTTAACGCTTTAAAGCACACGTGTTCGATGTTTTTAAGTATTTTTCAAAATGAAAAAGCTTGTCGCTTGATGCTTTAAGCACTTTAATAAGTGCTCGATCAAGCACTTCGGTTCGGTGCTTTGTAGTTTGTTCAGCGCTGACTTCGACTATATATCAAATTTCAATATGAAATACAGTGTAAACTCTTTATAACACTATTCTTTATAACGATAAACTCTCTATAACATAAAAAAGATCACAATTTGGTTGGTTTACCTTAAAACCCATACATTGATACACTCTTTATAGCGTAGCAGCCATTCTCTATTACGAAGAAATGTGTTCATATTTAGACACAGAAAATCTTCATTGTCGGTGTTATTGTTTATGTTATCTTATCAGGTTGCAAAAGACGTCGACTAAACCTTTAAGGCCCCGAAACGTCAGGCAAAGTTAACTGACTATATGTATTAATTTTATCAAAAACATACATATTAAAGATTATTATAAAAATGATTTTTCGGGAAAAAGGACTTTATTTATAAGTAAAACACTTAATATTTTATTTTCAGCGACGTTTCGTTCCTTGTTTGGAACTTTATCAAGCTTTAATAACTATTAAATGTTGTGATTAAATAGATATAAAAGATAATATATACATGTGAATATAAATTTGAGTTTAACAATATTAATACAAAGTTTATAAGATTATTGTTAATTTGGTTGTTTTTCTTTCTTCACTCCATATAACGCTAACTCTCTAGAACGATAAAAATGCTCGGTCCCTTGAGTTTCGATATAAAAGAGTTTACACTGTACCTAAATGTAGAAAAAAATAAATGCTGTCGGTCGGAATCAAACCGACGACCTTCTTCGTAGAAAGCAAGAGCATTTTCCAAATCAAGAACAAAAAGAAATAATCGTATTTTAACGTATTCAAAAATCACAATTTAAATTCTTGTAAGCTAATGCAAATTACTACGTCTTGTTCTTTATTCAAAAGATCGGGGGAAAAAGAGGAAATTAAATGTCGTGATACAAAGCTGAAATCTCACAAAATAAATATACACGTAAAAAAAGTCAAGAAGGGTGGATTTCAATTAGAAAAAACAAACTTGTTAATGGAATTGTCTTATATAGAAATTCAATCATTCCCCAAGGGAATGCCAATTACGTAAAATACTTAAATCAATTCCAAATGAACCTATTTAGCTGTGTAGCAGTGAGAAAAACTCAGTCTAGAGATACAAGACGATGTACGGATAAAACTTTTGTATAGCCGGAGGACAAGCTCTTCTCAGAGATAGGGTTTAGAAAAACAAGCGCGCCTAAAGCGCACTTTTAAAAGTTAAGACAATACGAAACAAGAAGTGTTCACTTATAAGTGAACTTCTTGTTTCGTGTTGGAGCCAAACGTATTGGGAAACTGAAAAATAGCAAGAAATAGGCATCTACGCATATAATTTAAAGGAGATTATATGCGTAGATGCCTATTTATTGCTATTTTAAGATAACTTATTTGCATTTTCTGAGAACATTTACCATAGTAATGTATATTTTTTTTCATACCACCAGAAAGTAGAGATTTCAACGAACAAAAAGTCCGACTTTTTTAAAAAAGCAGATATTTTGACGTGAGAATTTTCGATTGAAAATTAGGGTGCTTTTTCGATACTACGTCAAAATAAGGTGAAAAAATGAATATTTTAAATCAAAAAAATTACTGTGTGTTTAAGACATAAAAAGGTAAGTTTTCACCAAATTTCGTGAAAAAATTAATTTTTTTGCAAAAGATAAAAATAAAAAACCAAAAACTTGATTATTTGAATTTTTCACATAAATTTTGAGGTTATGTGAAAAAAGTGTAAAAACAAAAGTTGTAGATATTTTTGTTACCTACAACTTCGCCATTTAACTTTTTTTCACAGGACTTGTAGTTTTGCCGGAAATCGAGATAAACCGTTTTTTACCCTTAAAAACTCACCCCCTTCTCGACCTCAGATCGCCCGTAAATTAGTTTTCCTTTTATTTTTGTTATATTCCCTACCTTTTCCAATGGGTTTCATCCTACTATAATTTTTTTTGGTCTCAAAAATTATCGACCCTGGTCTATTAGGATACAATCGTCACACATCGTTAACAGAAATGTAATAACAATATGATTTTATGTTAATTCATGTATGTTATATGGTTCTTTATTTATTAGATATTCTTTTAGTAGTTATTAGAATTTTTTAAGGTTTTTTTCATTTTTTATATTAATTGGCAATCTTAGGAAACTAAGGCTTTAGTTAGCTGAGGCGATGTAGCGCCGTCAGTTAATTTACAAACACGAAAATCCAGGTGAATACTGTTTTTGTTTCGAAACGTGTTATTAGGAGAAAAAGTTAGTCCCCACGGGGCGCGCCTTTATCCGCGTATCGTAAAAGCGAACATCCGCTTCCGTCATCGGTAGTGAGACGGACATATGCCGTGACGTACGTGTGCGAGTGAAACAGAGATATGTACTGGGTGCAGTGAGCGAGATAAGAAAGCAGAGTTATTAGAGGGCTGTTATTAAAACGAGCCAGTTGATCTGATGTCATTACGCTTGTCGAGTGCAGCACGTGGAGCGCACCTCGTTATCTGCAACAGCAACGAACAAACCAGGGGTGTAGTTCGAACGGTACGCAAGCAGAGTAGTATCGCTTAGAGAAAGATCACGGCGTTATTTGTGCGCACAAAGTTTCGGATTGGACGGTTCGATGTTTTTTATCTGTAAAAGCAACGAACAAACCAGGGATGTAGTTCGAACGATTACGTAAGTAGAGTAGTATCGCTTAGACAAAGATCGTGGCGTTATTTTTGCGCACAAACTGATTTTGGATTGAACGGGTCGATGTTTTCGAACAAGAGGTTCTATCAGTTGTTCGTCGGTAGGCAAAATGCATCATTGACAGTCGAAATTCCGCCTATAATTACCAATCACGTCCCTACTGATCGCTTTTCCCACTCTTCTTACACAGTGAAATAAATTTTTTGCCGGAGTAATTGTAATTTTTTTATGTCAACACGCAACAACAAAGAAATGCTATTCGGACAGTAGAAAAAATGTCTGCAAACTAGATGAAATAGAGTCGTCCCGTCTATCAAAATTCGATAATTTTGAACAGTGTACATTGTTCCTTATACATAAACAAATAATTTGTAAACCAAATATTTAGTTCTTATATCCTGCATCTAATTTGTAAACAAAAAAAAATTGTGTTTATTTCAAACGGCTGAGCTTCGGTGTCCAGGGTACACCTGAGCCAGCACATTACTTTCGCGCATATATATAAGAAAGGTATGTTTATGAAAAGAGATGTATATACCAGTTACCTATGCCACTGCCACATGATCCAAGTCTAAAGAGGCAGTGGACGTGATTCAACAACAGACAAGTAGGCAATCAGCTAAAACTATCTAACGATCACGTATCTTCGTAGCGGGATTATTCTATGTTTATAATTAAATTGAAAAATACACACGTTTGAAAATTTTTTTCTTGCTAAAAAGGCTTCCCAAAAATTCTCAAAAAAATGGTTTTTTTGTCGGTTTGTAACGTAGATTCCAACCCTAAAAAATGTGGGACGAGCCCATACTCGGCATTCGATTGACGTAGCCTATTGATTGCAGCCTATATTACGATCAAGATTATAGGTTATGTGGTGCAAATATTGTGTATTTGAAAGTTTTTAAAAATGAAAGAAAAAAAAAACCCGGGTCGCAGTGCCAAAACCCTGCCGACAATATAGTGTATTTGCTTATACAGGCAGTGTGGCTTCATTATGCGAACTTTAGTTGGTTTCTGGGCAAAATAAAAAATTAGACTCCTTAAATAACATTTTTTTTCTTAATTGCAATATTATTATCAATCGAATCTCTTACTAAATTATATACACCTTTCAGTAAAGAATTCAACTAGTTTTTTCATAAAATTTGTAAATCCGGTCCTGTCGGGCCGATTTTATCAAAATTTTAGAGACACTTTTTAATTACTACCAGAGGGTTAAATTTCAATTTTGAAACGATTCGGAGAATTTTTTCGGTATTTTGGGGCCCAAAAACTTTTTTCAACCCCTAAAAACTACCCTAAAAATAGCCCGATTAGGCCCATTTTAAATAGGCTTCTTGCGGTGATGGATTTCAATACGTGGGCCAAATTTCGTTAAAATCAATTAACTCCTTCGAAAGTTATTGCCCGCACACATATATATATATATATATATATACATATATAAACATTTTTAAAAATGGTGCCAAAGTGTTTAGGAGGTTATGAAACGTCGAGAAATTTTGGTCCGACCCCTAGGTCCCGCCATCCGACCGACGCCAATAGTGTATGTTGCCATATGGCAAATACACTAATAATAGTTTTTGGGAATTGTTCGACCGTTTTTGTCGAAACATATTTTTCTTTTGACGTATTTTTTCTAGACCAATTCCATTGTTCTCTGCTTAAAGAATTATTTTATACGTAATTATCGACTGTTCAGAAATCAGTAAGACGGATTTTTTACGTTGTTATCTCCTCGTAATTTAGTTGTTACCTAGAAGATTCAATTACAACACTGTATTCACCTACTCCAATGGGATAGAAAACGTAAATGGTTACCGTTCTATAAAATGCACTCTGTAATTTATCCACACGTTTTTATAAAAATATCGGGATAAATTTGCGCTTACTTTTTTCCCATTAACTACTAAATACTTCAGCCAGATTCTGTTCAAAGTAATAATAATAATAAATGCCTTTATTAAGAGTATTACTAATACAAAAGTATATTAATACAAAAATTGTGTCCAGTATTTAGTAATTTACATACAATCTTTTAAAGTATAAAAAATATTTCGAGTAAAAAGTGTCTATCATCTTTTATATTTCTAATATTTTCTGGTAAATTGTTGTACACTTGAATCACGGCATTGTGTACTCCTTGACGTACCACTTCTAGATTGCATTGTTCGGTTTTAAGTGCATGTTTGATCCAAAAATTGTGTATACGTAATTTGGTTTTAAACAGATCAGGATTTGTTTTTATGAACGTAACACTTTTTAGAATATACATACATATCTGTGACTATTATCCTGGGTTGCACAAAACATTGTCAAAAAATTGGATTTGACAATGTCCTTAGATTATGATAATATGTATACAGTTTTCATAGATGCAAGAGCAATGTCGTATTCAAACTCCCTGTCATGTACAACATTAGATTGTATTCACACAAAAACAAATACTTGATTTACACAGAGAAAGATAGTTTTTCATGTCAAATTTTGATTAAAATGCGTAGAAAAATATCGTTTCGAAGTAAAAATTATGCAAAAAAAACTGTTAAATATAGATACGTATACACAGTTGAAAAAAAAATATCATTTCAATCGATCACATTTTTCGAACAGAATCGAATTATAAAAATTCTACAATGCTTTTCTAATGGAGAAATATTTGTGTTCACAATCTAAGGTCATTGTCAAATCAAATTATTTGACAATCCTTTCTGCAACCCAGCATTAGTGATTGAAATTTCTGTGAAATAAATACTTTGTTAATATTTCTTGAGTTTCCCAAAAATTGTATGCGATAATTTAGAACAGAATAAAAATGGGCATAGTAGATGTTTAAGATCTTGTCTGTATCGATATTTTTGAAGGCTTTTCGCACTGTATAGTTTAGGTAGGATATCCAGTTTGTACGATTATCAATTTGTATTCTTAAGAATCTACTTTTGTTTTGCAGCGCGCCCCCAGTTGTGGCGCCACTAGAAATGCCGCTGGCCTCTCGAACGAATTGACATAAGTTCTTGAATGTTCGAGACACGGGGTACGCTCCTATAAATGCAGCGCGTGTGTGGCGCGTCAGTCAATCAGTCTGAGACAGTGACAGCGTATAGTCAAGGTCAGTGACCGGTGCAGTGAATACATAGCGAGCGAACAGTTGACAATCATTGAGTTCAGAAATAAATGGAACGTCTACATAAATCGCATTTTTACATAAATTTCGGTGTGTTGTAAATAGTCGTGTGTGTAAATAATAAATCAGAATTCGTTTGTTTATTTTTCATTGTTAGTTTAATTTTTCATTATTACAACAGAAATACTTTTAGTTTATCTGTTTTGTACTTAATTCGTTTGTTGACACTTTGTTATTTGTAAATAAATCAATTTTTAATCCATCACAAAGAACAGTTGGCAAAGAAAAGTAGTTGCCGAACTTAATAATTAACGTCCTAGTCAAAATGTTGACGGTTACTGTGATTTAAACCGCCATAAAAGCAATTAAAATTTCAAGGTAAATTGTATAATATTACAGTTATTATACGTAAAAAAATCGTAGATCGCAATTTAAAAACAAAAAGTACGAAATGATGTATGATCTATTTAAATGAAAAGCAGCAATAACTTTCAACCGACCGGTTACAATTTAAAATAAGCTCGAATAAAAAACCTAAAGATAAAAAAGTGAAGTTTTTAAACAAAAGAGTAAAGATTTCGGACGTTTCGTGCGGCGTATCAATATTAACACAAAACAACAACAACGCTGCGTAATAAACAACGTTAATTAAACGTAATATGTTAATATTAACATCTAGATTACATGCATTATGTTAAGTTAAAATAAACGACAGGATCAAAATAATAAATTAGCTTTTTAATTTTTAAGACAAACTCGACTATTGTACGTATATTATTGTATAATGTTTCAGTGTGTTATCAGTTTGGCAATTGACCACCGCTGCGCGCCACGTTCGACGGTCCTACAAAAAGGTCTGTGAAGTTAGCAACTGGTCAACGGATTGTAGCTACAGTCAGTTCAATTCATAGATGTCAATTTTTTTAACATTTATATACTAAATAGCGGACCGTTAGTTGTTAGTTACGTAATACAATAAGGTGGAAATACATTTTATTCTATTCTATTCAGAGACTTCAGGTCTACTACGTCACTTAATATTACCGACAACAGATTGGAACTAGTGGGCGACATTTGTTTTACTTTATTCTATTCTATTCAGAGACTTCAGCGCCACTACACGTCATATTACCGACAACTGTTAAAAGATGGCGGCATGTTTTTTAATGTTATTTTCTATAACGAAATTGTTAAAATCTTTCGAAAGTGTAATTTTTTAATGAAAACATTAATTTTATATTAACTTAGTTTTCGTCATTAGAGAGAAAAATAGTCTCCAATATGGCGTATCACATATTAATTTTGATGCAGAATTAAGAGAGAGATTTCGTACCGACAAAAAACACCTTTGAGAAATAATATACACCGATAACGAGTCTATGGTATAACACAATACTATACTTGCAAATCCCGCAAAAAAACGAAAGTGCTGGTGAGGTTCTGTTAAAACTTTGTTTAAGTAAATTTATTCTATTCTACGAAAGCACAGAAAGTTCTATATTTAACTCTCAATATTGTTCACGTCCATTATAATTAATAAGTTTTTTTTATTTATTAACGGGAAATTGGACTATTCAAATTTAATATAGTTAAACTAAATTAAAAAATTGCGACGTTTCATTAAATGATTTCAACTTCTTCGGGCAGAGCTGAAATAACTACAAATACAAATTAGTTAATGAAATAATTACAATTTTTTTTAAAATAGAATTGAAATAATACCTTTAACTAGTTAACCATAACATTAATAAAATTTAATAATACATATAATAATACATATATTTACTTTAATAAATATTAAATAGTAAATATTTAAAACTGAAATTATGTAATTTTTATTTTTTTCTAAAACAAATTTCAAACAAATACTAAATAATATGTTTTATTTTTGCTAGAAAATTTTATTTTTTATAATATAATAAAAAGTAACTGTGGTAACTAATTAATTTAGAAAAGCAATTGACTAATTTTTTTTTAATTTAAAATTAATAATAAAAGGTAGACACAAATATGTGTAAAATAAAGAAATATTATGAACGTTATAGTTAACAATTTTTAGTGTATTTGCCATATGGCAACATACACTATTGGCGTCGGTCGGATGGCGGGACCTAGGGGTCGGACCAAAATTTCTCGACGTTTCATAACCTCCTAAACACTTTGGCACCATTTTTGAAAATGTTTATATATATATATGTATGTATATATATATATATAGGGGTTGAAAAATGTTTTTGGGCCCCAAAATACCGAAAAAATTCTCAGAATCGTTTCAAAATTGACATTTAACCCGTTAGTAGCAATTAAAAAGTGTCTTTAAAATTTTAATAAAATCGGCCCAACAGGACCGGACTTACAAATTTTTTGAAAACACTAATTTGTAGAAAGTGACTTATTTATTCAAGGGTGTATTTAATTCGGTGTAGACGTTAGATTGATAATAATATTGCAGTTAAGAAAAAAAATGTTATTTTAAGGGGTGCATTAAGGAGTCAAATTTTTTCTTTTGCCCAAAAACCAACTTAAGTTTGCATAATAAAGCCACACTGCCTGTATAAGCAAATACACTATATTGTCGGCAGGGTTTTGGCACTGCGACCCGGGTTTTTTTTTTAAATGTCATTATAAACTAAATTTTAAATTTTGTGTATCAGAACGCAAGTTTACTGACTTATTCAATTTTATAAAAACCATTTCATTCAAAAAAAAACTCTATATTTAACTTCGCCCGAAATTTTAATATCTTATTTTTGAAGTTATTCTTCTTCAGGTGTTATGAGAATAAAATTTTACCATGCAACGGAAGTATGAAGTATAAAAGATCCGGACAGAAATAACAGATGAACGAAATCAATGCACTTTCTACCATCTGGAAACTACAATCTTTGATTACAACCTATAGTCGTTTTAAGTATCATACAACGGAAAAAAGTAAAAACCAAAATAAAATTTTGAAAATGTTTTTAAATATTTGAGGATAATTTATTTTTCAATCATTCTTAAATTTTCTGAAGATTTTATTTCAATGAATTATTTTCATGCATATTAAAAATTAGTTTTTAATCATGCCAAAGAAGTATAACTACAAGCACTCACTTTTTTACAGTATTTTCTTTACTTCATCTTCGAGACGAAGCGACTGCGAGGTCATATGCTTCTATTTGTACTTGGAGAATGCGCCCCATGCATTCAAATGAATAGTTAACACGTATGAACTGTACATACATTAGTCTGCGTAGAATCAAAAATGCCGACGGCGGTGCGTGGCCCTGAATCTCAAACTGAGATAACGAAAAGCCGAAATTATGAGCTGCCGTTTACATCCGTTTAATTTATACAAAGGTACGCCAACAAGTTCAATTAAGGCGACTGTTTACCAGCTGTTCAATATGCTCTCTTTTTCAACCGCACACGAGCAGTCGGATGTGTGTGTACATGTAAAATGCACTTACTTTAGGAAATATTAAATCTTCAAAATAAACTAGAAATATCTACCACTCTTCCTATATGATTTTTACTCAAGTTTTTTGTTCTCAATAAACGATTTAAAATCACATAAAATGAGGAAATTTGCATAATTTTTACACAAATTTGAAAAACATTATTTTTAACATCTCTAAAAAAAAACTTCAAAATGTTAATTTAGCTTCTCGTAATTTGAAATCTCACGACGTGTTGTAAATAAATATTGACGAATATCACGTTTTTTGATTCAATTTTTAGGACAAAAATGTTTTTTGAAATTTTTAAGCAGCAAGCCAAATTTTGCGAAGCTTAATGTTTAATCGCAGCTAATAAAAACAGTAAATAAAATGAATCAAAGTTCGATATTTCTCGAGAGCATACTTTCCGATCTGAGGGAGTGTGTAGTATTGGAGGCACGATTGCGTTCTGACAGTCCCTAGTAGGACTGTAGGACACATTTCAGACCTGTACATTTTGGGATTTAAACGACACTGTGGCATGCTGTGGCACATGCGCCATGAGCATACAAATTTTCTCATTATGCACAAACACGTATTTTTCATCATGTTTATCGACACAGCTTTTTACCATTTACCCATTACTACCCGTGAATAATTAACCAAATATGCGGAACAAACAAAACATTATTTCGCCTCAAATTCATCTAAGGGGAGATGGGGCAAGTGCGAATGCCCAATGCGATTTTCAATCGCTGAAACGCCAAGAATAGTAACCACAGTTTTTCTCTCGGTTGTATAATACGCGCCACGGTTGTAAAAGGTTCTGAAGTTAGATGCAAATGGGGGTTTGCGCAGGTACATTCGGCTGAAAACTAGAAACTCGCGCTATATTATTATTTTTAATTTTTTAATTTTTCTTTAATCTAAAGGTCTAATTCCTTGCATAAAGTCATCCAAAAAATTATTTCTCATGCTTGTCTATGCAAAACTGTATTAGGCATCTATATCAATTAACAATCAAAGAAACAACTTAACAATAGCGTACTGGACTGTACTTTATAGCAGGAAAGCGACAAGTGACACGACAACCAGCGATAACCAATCATCGACGAGCACACGTTCTGTGCCGGTAACTGCGAGGTGGTGGGAGTCTTCCTTTCCCACAAAACAACCAGGACGGCTCTAAAATATGCATCTGCGACGCTGTTTGTGATTAACTTTAGAACCTTTTAGAACCGTGGCGAGTATTATACGAGGGTTGGTCAATAAGTACTCAAGTTTGACGACAGATAGCGTTGACGAGTGAAATTGATTTTACCATCGTGTACTGCAGACTTTTAAACGACCACGCGCTGACTTGTAGATAAATTCATAGGTTAGGTTGATTTTGACAGCCAGTTGTATCTTTCGTATTTTGTATTTTTCGACAAAATGTAAAAAGAGCAATATCGATCCGTAATTCGTTTTTTATACTAGTATCTCACCGTGGTCATAGATGGTGAAGGGTCCCCATAGACAGCATTCAACTTCAGTTTTATTTCTTTGCATGTTTTTTAAAAAACGAATTACGGATCGATATTGCTCTTTTTCCATTTTGTCGAAAAATGCAAAACACCAATGATACAACTGTCTGTCAAAAATAACCTAACCTATGAATTTATCTACGACTCAGCACGAGGTCGTTTAAAAGTCTGCAGTACACGATGGTAACTCGTGAACGCCATCTGTCATCAAACACGGGTACTTATTGATCAACCCTTATATAGTAGCTTGGGACACAATATATTTGTTTCGCTTAAGTTCTGTTAAATTAAAAATTTTCATTTTTTTTTTCAAATTTTGATTTACCATGGACTCACTTGCTCACTCTAGGGCGAACAAACAGGCAAAGTCTGACTTTGGTGTTCAGATACACGAATAATGAGACATAAGTGAGTCCAAAAGTAATCGGTTTTAGTAATCAAAAACCCGTGTTAATCGGTTTTTACAAAATTCGTTTTTTTAAGGGTTTTTTTTAAAACCGGTTCACATCACTACTTTATATCCCCTTATTTAAACTTCTTACTGCGTCCCTGATATACGTATTGATCTATTATAGGTTAAAATTTTTCGAAATTAATATTTACAACTTTTTTTTTTAAATTTTATAATAGAATAGAGTTATTTCAGGCAATATTCACGCAATGATATTCTGGCAACGAACGGGTTAAATGCACGCCATTAGTGGAACAAAGGTCGGAGGTTTTACTTTAAAAGTACACTATTTATCTGACAGTTAAATACAAATGGACGATTTTAGATTATGTCAATAATTCTTGACTAATACTTCCTTTGCATGAATCAGGGCAACAATTCCTGTTAATAATACATTACAATAAAAATACTAATTAATGATCTTGATTAGAGACAGCTATTTTGCTTACCTTTTAAAATGGCGTACATGAAATATTAAACTAATGCATCAAACATATACATACTAATTATTCGAACTAAATTAGAATTATACAATCATGCACACAATTAATTTCAGCATCGAACATTAAGTAATTTTTATGATATTATGCAAAAGTTACGCAGTTGCGTAAGCTTCAAAAAAATATTTTAAATTTTAATTCGATGATAAATAATGTTTTTATTTGAAATAGGCATACACCTGCTTACATAGCGTACTTCTGATTGTACATGTTAAATCCCTATTTAGAGTAGTTTTTTTTTCAACTGTTATTTTAAATGAGAAAAAAATTAATAAAAAAACATAGATTTTTGTACACATACTGTTTTAAAAATCACAGCAAATTAATACCATGTTTATTGAACTCCCCGAGCAAAAATCGGTCTCCCAGGTACCTACCTACAAATTAATTAATTCATGTAATTTTTTTCACATATATGCTACTTTGAAACGTCAAAAATTTTTAATTTACAAATAAAACCATTAATAAAATAATTATTCGCCCAGCGTGGGACTTCAACTTAGGACCCTGCAGATTTGAATTTGATCCATACATTTGGACTTCCTAGGCAACGGGACATAACTTAAGGGGATCTTCTAAAATATATGTTAAGTTACATGTTATATGAACTGTGTACATGAAAAATGCTATTTTGAATATTTGAACTTCAATTGCGCCTGACGGAGACAGGCCTAACCCACATCATAAAAATATTACAATTTTCAAATGTTTTCGAATACTAAACATGAACACCTGATTACATCATACAATTATTTTCACGACAATGTTTGTTAATTGTAGTTTTTAATGCTCGAAAATTTAGCGTCTAAATTTCATCAAATAACATCGTCAATTAAAACTATGATGTGACTCGAAGCCACGACAGTTTAATCTATAAAATCTAGCACTTTTCCACGTTTCCAGCTGTTCAATATGTTCCCTTTTCCACCCGCATGGTTCTATCTTACAAGCAGAGTTGGATGTGAGTGTGCATGTAAAATGCATTTACTCTAGGAAAAATCTTATTTAATCTTCGATTTTAACGCTTCAAAATAAACTAGAAATATGTACCATTCTTCCCATATGACTCTTCGCGAAGTTTTCACAGTTTATTTGATCTAAATAAACGATTTAAAATCAGATAAAACAAGAATAGTTTTACACAATTTTTTGTACAAAAAAAAAAGAGCAAGCCAAAGTCAGTATTTTTAACATAAGTTTGTAAAGAAAAAAACTTCAAAATGTTAGTTGGTCTTCCCGTAATTCGAAATTTCGTGACGTGTTGTAAAAAAATATTTTTCGAGTTTTATAAAGTAAAAATATACGTTTTTTGAAATGTTAAAGTGGTTAGCCAAATTTTGTGAAGCTTAATCGCAGCTAATAAAAACAGTAATAAAATGAATTTTACGACCACAGTTCGAAATTTCCCGAAAGCTAATTTTACAATCTGAGAGATCAGTCACCATAATGTATGTAATTTATAAGGTGCGAAATTTAACGATAATCCTGAAAGAAAAAAAAAATAAATTAAGTTCATTTTGAACACGCATAAAGTATCCGTTACGCACGATTTTCAATATCTTGTTATAGAAAAACTCTTTTCTGTACCACAATATCGTAAATATGTACAACCTGTCGACAGTGTAAAATTACTACAAAAGTTGTACCATAAAGAAGACGGTTGGGCAGAGAGCCAGTATTCGTAGTCTCTCTATACTTCGAAGTCATATAATTAATAAAACGAAATAAAAATCAATAGCGGAGTAGGGTTTTTTTAAACTTTTCCCTACATTCCAAATAAAAATATGGTAATACATATAAGCATATATACGAAAGCAAATTTAACATTAAACATGTTGCACTGGGTAAATAGTAAGAACCAGAATCAAACTATTGTAACATTTTTGTAAAATTTTATAATTATAACAATAAATTTTATAATAGAAATTAGTTTCACGGGTAATTGGAAGAAAAAATCAATTTAAACACTTATTGATTGCAACGTTTCGTCTTTATTAAATCAAGACTTTTTCAAGCTCTCAGCACGTTTAAATTATAATAAAACTATGATATAAAAGGCAATTTTGCAATTTTTGTAATGCAAAATTGCCTTTTATATCATAGTTTTATTATAATTTAAACGTGCTGAGAGCTTGAAAAAGTCTTGATTTAATAAAGACAAAACGTTGCAATCAATAAGTGTTTAAATTGATTTTTTATTCCAGTTACCCGTGAAACTAATTTCTATTATTACATATTTTGGAATTGAACTTTAAAGATGAATAAATTTTATCTTTTATCTTTATGTCATATAATTTTCACTGGCGTTAATTTCTGCAGGTTGCAATGGACATGGGTACATGACAAGCGTAACGTAGATGGCAGCAGGTACATAACGACCTAAGTTATGATTGGTTTTCACTATGGTCACTATGGAGTAACACAGAAATCTGTGATCCTTCCTAAGTTGCGTGATTTAAATAAGGAAAAATTCAAAGTAAAATTTTAATATTATAACCATCATTTAATTAAATATAATTAGTTTTTCTATCTGTAATTTCTCCTTCTGTGGCAAAATCTTCTTATAAGTAAAGTAGGCTTCACAAACTGTTGTCCCAGCATTTACAGTAAAAGTTTTTCCCTTCTGATAGCATACAATCACTTATTTTTTAGTTTCGGATCCTTTGGAAACACAAAATTATATATTTATTTCGTACGTTTCTACAATCTTATGAATCCTTTAAGACTGAATCTAGTTCATAAGTTTGAAAATTGTAATTGAGAACAGCAGTTGTCGCTTGGTCTGTATACGTACTACGTACGTCCGAGCTCTACATGTCACAATTCTTGACGAATCGACTTGGTTTATATATTTTTTGTAGGTTTCTACAATCTTATGAATTCTTTATGACTGAATCAAGTTCATAGGTCTTAAAATTGTGATTGAAAATAGCAGTTGTAACTCGGTCTGTATATGTACTGCATACATCCGAGCTCTACAGGCCGCAGTTCTCGGCAGAACAATTTTTCGTATAGATTTCTTATGAATCCTTGCTGAAGTGGTGAAGACGATGAAAACGTGAAGGTTAGTAACATGTAGTTGGATATACTTATGTAATAATTCCTCCCTTTTACAAAGGGTAAAATGGGGTGCAAAAAAGAGGAACGGTTAATTACATTACAGGATAAGAGTAGATATGGCGACTGGGTGGGCCGTTTGCGATTGATTCGGAACGTGATGTTGGTGGATTGAAATTTGTTTTAGAGAGAAAATGGAGGACGGGGTGCGGTGCGGCTTTAACGGAGATAGCGGTGCCGGGAAGTGAAAAACGCGAATTGAAAAAACAAAAATAAAGTTACAAGTCTTTCTACTATAAATAATGCGATCTGTTTATTTATTTTCCAAATTGGAATAATGTTCTTTCATTCAAATATAATTCACGTTTTTTTCTCTTTTTTTGAGTAAACAAACACGTTTTATACAGCTGATCGAAAAAAAAATCGTTTTTTTCTTTTTATGTAATAATAGATTCTTTATGAAATTAGGCATCGTTACGAAGTTTTTCAAATTTAAAGAGTGCAAAATTTAAAAACGATATAATATGAAAAGGTAATATTTCGTCAACAACCAATTCCCATTATTGAACTTTTAGGAGCACCTTTTAATTGATACTAACGGGTTAAATTTCATTTGGGAACCAATTTCGAGAATTTTTTCAGTGTTTTTGAGCCCTGATACAATTTTCAACTACTAAATATAGCCCGTAAAATGGTCCACTTAGATCCATTTTAAATGGCCTTTGTGTGATGATGAATTACAACGTGTGGGCCAAATTTCGTTAAAATCAATTAACTCCTCCAAAAGTTTTTGCCCGCACATACACATACACGTCAAAAATTTTTGGTCTGATCTCTAGGTCCCGCCATTCCACCGACGGTGCCATATACACTAAAAATATTGCAAAATGTTGAAAAGTGAAATTTGACGTAAATTAGTTGAGTTGGCATGGTAAAAATATTGAATTAGTCATTATACGAAAAGTGAATAAAACGTACTACAGTCAGTACTTTGACATAGAGGATCGGAATATACATATTAATTCTCAAAACCCAGCTGGGTGACAGCACTAGACTCGCATTCGGGAGGTCTGGGTTCGAATCCCGGCGGGGGCAGATGTGGCTGGGACTTTTTCCTACTGCCTCTCGCCGAGAAACGGTAATTCCTGTACCGGCCATCTTGATTGAGGTTTTTCATGGTTTCCCTCAATTATTTCCAGATAAATATCGAGATGGTTCCTTATTTGAGGCCATGGCCGATTACCTATCAAACTCCTAGTTCAAAAATTGCCCACCTTATCCTAATTTCCTATAATTCCTTCATTCGCCCATCGCTATTACATAGTTGAAGTTTTAAAAATGTAGAAAAATAACGGGAAGTGTGGTAGACAGAAAATAGTAATCGTGCGAATGGCGCCTGTTATGACATAAAGTCGAGAAACGGACGTTAAACGCATTATTATTATTATTACTATTATATACTAATTCTCGAAGGTGTTTTTGTCGATATGAAATATCTGCCTTAATACGCCATTTTGGAGATAATTTTTCTCTCTAATGACGAAAACTAAGTTAATATCTTAAAATTAATGTTTTCATTAAAAAATTACAGTTTAAAATTTTTGACCATTTTATAACAGAAAATAACATTCAGAAAAAACAAATGTTGCCACCTGGTGGCAATCTCTTTATTTTAACAGTTGTCGGTAATATGACGTGTAGTTGAGCTGAAGGCTCTGAATAGTAGAATAAAATAAAACAAATGTCGTCATCTGGTGGCAATTTGTTTATTTTTACAGTTGTCGGTAATATTAAGTGACGTAGTGGCGCTGAAGTCTCTGAATAGAATAGAATACAATAAAACAAATGTCGCCATCTAGTGACAATCTGTTTATTATAATAGTTGTCGGTAATACTGACGTAGTGGCGCTGAAGTCTCTGAATAGAATATAGAATAACATTTATTTCCACCCTCTTATATTACGGAACTGACCACTAATGGGTTCGGTAATATAAAATATAGATAATGAAGTCGACAAGTTTGAATTTACAGTTGTTATGACTCTTTATTATAGGTACAGTATGAGAGAAAAGGACATTCGGAGTGGATTCCGTTCGAGAAATGAGAATCTCTGAGACACGGTGTTTCAATTACTCGAACAGGAAGGGACATCATTTCATATCATGTGTAAGCCCTCCACGTATTTCAATGACTTGTGCAAAGATTATTATATGGAAAGTCAGCAGCGTGCCCGACTTTTAAACTCGCGCAGAAAAGGCAAACATTTCTGAAATCACACTCCGGACGCATAGAAATTATACGCTTATAAATATCAGCGTTGCCAGATTTTTTTTTTGCCAAGTCGGGATTTTGGAACTTTTGAGTGAAAAAAGCGGGATTCTTTCGTCGAAAGCGGGACATAGTAAAAAATAATAATCTGAGGAGTGAGTGTTACAAATTGCAACTTACAATAAGAGAATAATTATTTACGCACGGTCGAGTTATCCCCGAAAAGCGGGACTGAGCCTGTCTCGCGCCGGACATTTAATTTTGATTTAAAAATCGGGACGTTCCGCCAAAATCGGGATGTCTGGCAACGCTGATTGATATACATTAACACAACACAACAGCGTTTCCTAAACCTTTTCGCAATTACTGGGAAGTTAATAAAATAAATTGGTTTAATCCGCTCATTCGTTTGATTTGTATCTTGTTCAGACAATCAGACGCACCGACTTTTTTCAAAAATATGTTTTTTTTGGATTCGGAGGATCTCAAAATGAAAAAAAAAATTTGAGTAGTGAATTTTGACCTAAATTACTACTAGTGGAGTTATAATGTTAAAACTAGGTGCGTGTATTTATGTACGCGCGTTTGAAGTTATACTTCTTTGACATGATTAAAAATTGTTTTTTAATATTCGTGCAAATAATTTATTGAAATAAAATCTTCAAAAAATTAAAGAAAAATACTTACAAAAAATTAACCTCAAATATTTCGCATTTACAAAATTTCATTTTGGTTTTTGCTTTTTCCGCTGGACGACACTTAAAACAACTATTGGTTGTAATGAAAGGTTATACTCGTCTAGTATATTATATAGTTTCACACAGTCCATTAATTTCGTTCATGTCATTTCAGTCCGAGTCTCTTATAGCCAACTACATACCTACTGTCGAATTTTCGTTAGCGCGGCCAACTTCTTACATTCGAAAATTCATTAGCGCGGCGAACTTTATACTGTTGAATTTTCGTTAGCGCGGCCAACTTCATACTGAATTTTTCGTTAACACGGCCAACTTTCATACTGTCGAATTTTCGTCAGCGCGGTCAACTTCATACATTCGAAAATTCATTAGCGCGGCCAACTTTATACTGTTGAATTTTCGTTAGCGAGGGCCAACTTCATACTATCGAATTTTCGTTAGTGCGGCCAACTTCTTACATTCGAATTTTCATTAGCGCGGCCAACTTCATACTGTCGAATTTTCGTTAGCGTGTCCAACTTCATATACTTTCAAAGTTTCGTTTTTGGCCAACTTCTTAATTTCGAACTTTCATTAGCGCGGCCAACTTCATTAGTTGTGCGCGCGAAATTTTCGTTGCCTGCTAAAAGAAGAAGAAGAATTACTTCAAAAGAGGAAGAGAATTCGCTCTCTTAGTTTTCACCGAGTAGGTTTCATGACGCTGGGCTTTCATTCAAAGCTGAGTGCTTTGTTGTCGACGCCATTGCATAAAGGACCGACCGTCTCGTTTCGTACATAGAGAGTGCTTATAAGGGACATGTACACAGGTAATTTGTAGTTGCAATGTTCGCGTATGGGCCGTGTCATCTATTAAGTATTATTGGTGCTTTGCCCGACGGCATTTGGCTATAGGACATGCGATAATACGTCTGCATTATATACACATGTTCTCAATTCGCCCTACTCGAATATTGTTCGACCGCTTCCATACCAACATGACAACTCAACAGGCAACCATTTTAAGCTTATTTTCTCTTACTTTCATTTTTATGTATCGATTTCTATACCAATATTTTTCGTTATTGGTTAGGAATCATCCATACATTACGTCACATGATTTTTAAGATTTCTGAAACCTTCCCCAGTTACACTTTCATTGAACCTTTCTCTGTTAAGTGACGTCACACAATGACACTATAATTTAATAATTCATAGAATTTTTTTTAATAATTAACTTAAATCATTTTTGTTGGTATTATTGACTAAAGTTAAATTAGTAGAACAGGAAAAGTATCAGACAACCAATCTCCGAGTAGAAATTTTAGTTAGGCATTGATTAGGCCCGAATAAGGCATGCCAAATTTCAAACTTGCGTCAAATGAGGCAGCCAAATAAGGACGAGATCACGAACGTCCCCGCCTAATTTTGCTTCCTGATTGGGCAGCAGCTTGGAAACCACACTTGCTGATGACAACCTAAGCCTAGTATGGACCGAACTCGACTTCCTGATTAAGCAGCAATCGTGTATACCAATAAATGACATTTTGTTTATTTAACAATGTAAACAATTTGTCTTGAATGAATCTTTAATAATAACAATGTAGACCCAATTCAGCAACACTTTAAGCTGTTGGACGTTGGTATGTCTTTTGTTTTTTATACTCTAGTCTAGTTATATATAACCGAGCTGGGTAGAGTAGTGGTGACAGCACTAGACTCACATTCGGAAGGTACGGGTTCGAATCCCGGCGGAGGCAAATGTGGCTGGAACTTTTTCCTACTGCCTTCCGCCGAGAAACGGTAATTCCTGTACCGGCCATCTTGATTGAGGTTTTCCATGGTTTCCCTCAATTAATTCCAGATAAATATCGAGGTGGTTCCTTATTTGAGGCCATGGACGATTACCTATCAAACTCCCAGTTCAAAAATTACCTGTCCTATCCTAATTTCCTATAATTCCTTCATTCGCCCATATTGCTATTAGTTAAGTTGAAGTTTTAGAAATGTAGAAAATAACGAGAAGTGGTAAAAATGGAAAATAGTAACGGTGCGAATGGCGTCTCTTACGACATAAAGTCGACAAACTAACGTTCAACGCATTGTTATTATTATTATAATCTAGCTATATATAAGATCAATCGTCAAATTTTGATTAAAATGCGCAGAAAAATGTCGTTTCCAAGTAAAAATTATGCAAAAAACTGTGTTAATTAAACGTATACAACAGGTTAGAAAAATATCATTTCCATTGATCAATTATTTTTTGAACAGAATCGAATCAAAAATTCTACAGTGCTTTTCTTATGGAGAAATATGTGTGTTCACAATCTAAGGTCATTGTCGAATCAAAATTATTTGACAATCCTTTCTGCAACCCAACACAAGAGATCTAGTGACGATTTGTAACCCATTCATGGGAACAGACTTTTACAGTATATGACGACATGAATTAAATAAGCCTCTGTCTAGTGACGTAATAATGGCGACAACACATTCACGTAAACACATCGAGTTCTACAATTTGTCGAACTGTTTAATTAGCCTGGAACTGTAATCATGACAGTACTGATAATTTACTGAAGGGTTGACTGATCCCTCATATTGTAAAAATATGCTCTCGGGAAATTTTATTAACTGTGATTAAACATTAAGCTACACAAAACATGGATTGCTGTTTAATATTTTTCAACAAACATATTTTTGCCCTAAAAATATTTCTTTACAGCAAATCATGAGATTTCGAATTACGAGCAGGCAAATTAACATTTTGAAGTTTTTTGTGTAAAAACTTATGTTAAAACTACTGACAAATTTAGATTGCTCATTATTTTTTTTTTCAAATAAAATTTTCGAATAAAATGTATTTATATATGTCAATTTTCTAGTTTTTGCTTTTATTCGATTTTAAATCGTTTATTTAGTTCACATAAACTGTAAAAACTTGGCAAAAAGTCATATTGAAAGAATGATATATATTTCTAGTTTATTTTGAAGCATTAACATCAAAGACTGAATAAGATTTTTCATAGAAATTAAAGATTTCCGAAATGTGAGTAAGTGCATTTTACACATCCAACTACTAGTAAGAGCTTTACGGGTGAAAAAAGAGGCATGGTGAACAGCTGGTAAACAGTCACCTCAAATTGGAAATATTAAGTGTACATTTGAGAAACCCTTTCCAATTCCATAAAACATCATTTTTATAGGTTAGAACGCGACAGTAAAGATAAATGTAAGCGCCATTACCGACAACAAATAAATAAAAGAGCTTTAAAAAGCTGCACACAAAGAAAACAAGAGACGGTAGAACAGTGAAAGGGGGAAAATAACTTTAAAACCTTGTAGCTTATCTTCGATGGAGAATCTACCAAGGTGAAATAAAAGCTGGGACAAAAGTGCACCATGCATTAGGATTAGTGGGCAGCGGCTGATGCACTTGGCGAAATGGCGAACCGAAAGCTGACCGTGCTGTCTCTAACACGACCGTATCTCCCTCTACGGGTATGTTCGAGGTAAAGTTGGAACAGGGAGTCGTTGGGAAAATTCAACAAGCTTTTATTAAACTGTACTGAAACGAAGAAAATAACAAACAACCAAACAAATAAAATCATTTTTCATCATTGTTGACTTGGCGTAAAAGCTTCTCGGGAGAAGTTTAAATTATGAATTTTTTATGAACATTTCTTGCGACAAGCTTTTATAGACCAGTGCCAGACCTTCGTTATTTTATAAAAGCTGAAAGTTTCACAGCGCGTGTTTCAAACACAGGTAGGAACGATGGGCGATTATGTACTTTAGGTCATCGTTAGGGTTGCCAACCGCCCCGCTATACGCGGGACATCCCATTTCTGATACCCTTAACGAGACGTCCCGCTCAGGGTGTGTGCGGGACGCTAAATATTCCGCTTTTCGGAGGACGCTAAATACATTGCATCTATTCCGTGTTCTAATGCAGCAGCAGAGAGAGTCTTCTCACTTTGTAATAATGCCTGGACCGACGCGCGAAATCATGTGGATTCTGCAAAGTCAGAGCTACAAGTTAAAGTAAATTTTTCTTATCCATGCAAAGATTTTTACAATTTTGTACTTAAAAATAAAAAAATCCTTAAAAGTGCCAAATGTCAAGAAAAATACTCATTTAAAAAGTAATTTATAGTTTTCATAATAAAGTCTCAATTACACTATAACTGTTTTTTTAAATAAATATTGACTATTATTAATCTAACAAGGTGTTTTATTTTACTTCTCATCCTGATTTGTAAAGAAAATGTCACATTTTTTTGTATTCTAAATAAAATTAGTTGGATCCCGCTTTTTAAACCCTTGTCCCGCATTTGAAATCATTATTTCCCGCAAATTTGTATTTTAAAGTTGGCAAGCCTAGTCATCGTGGCTTTGGCAGGTAACAAGTAGCAAAGTTGTATAATATACCGACTTAATTTTGTCAAATTATAAAGCATATTTTTTTTTTGTTTTTCTTCGGAATAATATTAGAAATCACGTCGTCCATTGCCAAACACTTAATATTGTGGCAACCCCTTGCCAGACACCCTTAAACTTCAATAAATTGTAACTGTACCTATTTACGTTATAGTATAAAACCTGAATTTTATACAGGTTACTTGGGAAACTATTAGAAGATGTTTCCCCAGTAGTCAGACAGTTTCGACAGTTCTAAACCCTAGCCAGACAAACATAGAATAGCTGTAGGTGCGAGCGCGAATAGATGCGAGTGAGATACTGATGCGCTCGCAGCTACCCTATATGTTTACATACAAAACTATACGTCAACGACTTCCGATCCGCAATTTCTAACTGGACGGCAGGCGGTAACAAACCATCCATTGATACGTGTCGGAGACGTTTTTTAATCATGTCGAATAAATGTGAATTTTAACTAATAAGCCACAAGAGAACCCGACTAAAAAACGCTTCGGTATCCGGCCAGTGTAAACAGAGACATAAGAAACTATACGTTAACGACTTCCGATTCGATTTCAAACCTACTGACAGACAAACCACTCGTTCAAACGTGTTGGAGACAAATTTTAATCATGTCATATATATTAATAAGTCATAAGGATATATCCGATTAAAAATCGTTCCGGCTAGTGTGAATGAGCTATAAAAGTTCATTTTTTTCCCATTTTGGAACGGAACTCTAGAAAGATGGTATTTTATGGTCGCAGAAATGTTGGATAGAGGTCAGCCGTTTATAATCTACAATGAACAATAAATGTTAGCTAAATAGCAAGGTTTTACTTTTAAGAGTTCGGTTCGTTTGAAAGATCAGAATATAGATATTATAAAAAGCAGTGCAGCATGTTTTTAACGGTAACCTTGTTCTGGGTCGGTATTCAATCTTCTCCTTGGAACTTATCTCCAGCGTGGTATCTGCTTTTTCTGAACGTAACTAGGGTCAGCTTTTTATTTAGTGTGATTCAGTCCAACGATAATAAAGACAAAAAAAACCCGGGTCGCAGTGCCAAAACCCTGCCGACAATATAGTGTATTTGCTTGTATAGGGCCGTGTGGTTTTATACTTTTATTATGTGAAATTAAGTTTGTTTTTGGGCAAAATAAAAAATTTAACCCCTTAATACACCCCTTAAAATAACATTTTTTTCTTAATTGTAATATTATTATCAATCTAACGTCTACACCGAATTAAATACACCCTTCAATAAATAAGTCACTATCTGCAAACTAGTGTTTTCATAAAATTTGTAAATCCGGTCCTGTCGGGCCGATTTTATTAAAATTGTAGGGACACTTTTTAATCACTACCAAAGGGTTAAATTTCAATTTTGAAACGATTCGGAGAATTTTTTGGTATTTTGGGGCCCAAAAACAGTTTTCAACCCCTAAAAACTACCCTTAAAATAGCCCGATTAGGCCCATTTTAAATAGGCTCCTTGCGGTGATGGATTTCAACACGTGGCCCAAATTTCGTTGAAATCAATTAACTCTTTCGAAAGTTATCGCGCGTACACACATATATATATACATCTATATATAAACATTTTTAAAAATGGTGCCAAAGTGTTTAGGAGGTTATGAAACGTCGAGAAATTTTGGTCCGACCCCTAGGTCCCGCCATCCGACCGACGCCAATAGTGTATGTTGCCATATGGCAAATACACTAAAAATAGAGGTACTTATACCCTGCAGAAAATATTCAGCTAATGGACGTATATTTAAAGAAATAAATTTGCATTTATGAATTAAGAGGAAGAAAATGTTCATAAAAAGTGTATGCGAAAAGATTCAAGTGCGAGCGATAATTGAATTTTCAACTTCGTAACAAAACTAATAACAATTAGAAAATATGAACTAGTAGACTACTTGCAATCAGTAGCTTAAAAAAGAATATAAATAATTATTAAATAGATGGATAATTGTTCGAGGACTTAGGATCAATAAGTTAATACTAAATTTTTATTTATTGCGACGTTTCAGAATTTATTATTCTTTCTTTAGGCATCTGTGAAAACATATAAAGTACAAATATCCTTTACAAAAACAACAAATCTTAACAAATTTTACATACCATAAATTATTTATGTATTAACTGTTTTATAATTAGTTGCTTTGTCGTTTTCGTTTTAGTCTACGATTTTTGGTCAAATAGTTCATGATGGATAATATTATCCATCTATTTAACTCATAGTCAGGATCGGAACAAGCTTTGAAATAATTATTAAATGTTGAAAAAAACTGTAACAATATAGAGATATGGTGATCCGTGAATAATATAAAAAATCAGAGAAAAATCTCTATGGCTAGGGATTAATAAAAAGCAATACTGATATATTAAAATTGCATTTAATGGCTAACGTTTCAGTGCTCTGAGCATGGTGTAAAGAACGTTAGCCATTAAATGCAATTTTAATATAACAATATTACGTACTTTTTTTCTTTTTTGTCCTTGGTAATTAATATAAAAATGATTTGTCGCGAAAAAGGACTTTTTAAGTAAACACTTATTTGTTATTTATAGCGACGTTTCGTCCCTTGCTTGGGACTTTTTCAAGCTTTATAACTATTAAATGTTTTGATCAAGTAGATATAAAAGTTAAAATACACATGTAAATATAAATTCGAGTTAAACAATTGTTCATTAAAAAGTTTGTAATAATTCCGTTTTTTAAAAAATATTTTTACGGTTGATGTTCAAACTATTTTATTTTATTGACGGCTAGTAAATTTCTCGACAGATCATTTTTATAACAATATTACTTTTTATTGACCCATAGAGATTTTCCTCCAATTTTTGATATAATTATTAAAGTGCTTGTTTACAAACTATCTAATATGCTCCCTTTTTCATCCACACAGTTCTATTTTGCAAGCAGTTCGATGTTTGTGTGAATGTAAAATGCACTTATACACTACTCGGAAATCTCTAACTTCTATGACAGATCTTATTCAATCTTTGATGTTTATGCTTCCAAATAAATTAGAAATAAGTAACATTCTTCCCATATTTTAGTCAAGTTTTTTACACTTTATTTGATCTAAATAAACAATTTAAAATCAATTAAAACGAGAAAACTAGCATACGTTTTACGCAAATTTTTGTACAGAAAAAATAAAATTTAAAAATAATTATTGAGCAAGCCAAATTTGTCAGTATTTTTAACATAAACTTGTAACGAAAATATTTAAAAATATTAATTTGCCTTCCCATAATTCGAAATCTCGTGACTTGCTGTAAAGAAATATTGACGAATGTGACGTTTTTTTATTCAATTTTTAGGGCAAAAATATGTTTTTTGAAATTGTTAAGCAGCACGTCAAATTTTGTGAGGCTAAATGCTCACAGCTAATAAAAACAGTATTAAGATGAATTTCCCGATCTAAGGGATCTCTCACCTAATTAAGGCAATTATAGGCATGACATCAAGTATTTTAAAGTTAAAAATAATCAGACTGCGTTTTTTTTTTTTTTTGTATAATTAAAGAGTTGTTTCGGATGTGATCAAAACTCAGGTATAAGAACGAAAAATCCTGCGTAAAATTTATTATTAATACTGGCTGTCACGCGAGTATTTAACGGTTAAATCAAATATAAGCAAGATACACAAGCCGACAACAGCTACCTCCTAAATAAACGCGAGTCACTAGGTCTGCACAGTTGGCGCTCCTGCAATGAGGTTGTTTATTGGAACAATTTCCAATGCCATTGATTAGAGAGAAATGTTCCATCTCCCCCAAAACTGAATACAGGCCGGTTCACAGCGAAAGATACAAAACCGTCATTTCATAGTGTAAATCGTGGCCAACCTGCTATTGCATTTTGCAAACATACGCGTCAATAATTTCAAAAAATTGGTTGTGCCTTTTTTAAATTAAGAGTTCTTTAGGTGTGTTTTCGAAATTTCGCAAAGCGGCAACTTGGTGATTTGCCGTTACGACGTTCAGTGGCGGCTCAGAGCCTCAGTAAAAAAAAAATCATTTCTAGAAATCCCAGGATAAATTTTTTCCCAAACAAGACAAGAATACTTTATCCCCGAAAGGAGTTTTCCAGTCTCAAAGGCACATTTTTCCGTAATTTCGAAGAACTGATGTGCCTATTTCATATTTAAACAAAATATACGTCGATTATATCATGAAATTCATGTGAATTAATTCAAATATTACTGAAAACTTTCAATGAGTAGTTGCAATGAATGAACTCAACTGGACTTTCGAGGTTTTAACTCTCGAGCCCCCTCTAGACCTGAATCCTAGATCCGCCACTGATGACGTTTTTACGTTTTTTACCCTTGTCTATATATAGCGACGGATTACAAAGTCCACATACTACTAAGCTTTTATTTAACTTGCAATGTTTGCATGTTCGGAACAAATCTTGCGATCGATTTTTCGATCCCTTCCCGATCTCCGAGCATGCTGAAATTTTGCACATACCTTTGGTTGTGGAGACAATACAACAAAGTATTTTAAAAATTATGCTAGATCCAATATGGCCGCCACTACAAAATGGCGCATTACCATCTTCTTTACAACCCTCTCCATATGGATATCAAATGAACGGATATGACAAGTAGAATACAATGAGCAGTGTGACTTCCAATATGGCGACCGAAACAAAATGGCGGATTACTTTTTTCCTTCAAACCTCCTCGATATTGGTATCAAATGAAAGGATATGACGAGTAGAATACTGTAAGCTGTGCGACATTATTCTAAATCCAATATCGTGACCACACAAAATGGCGGATTACCCGCTTTTTTACAACCTCCTTGACACGGATATCAAATGGAGAGGTGTGACATGTAGAATACTAGAATAAAATAATCAATTAATTATAATAAAATTGTGTTTTAATAGTAAAAATTTTGAAAGACCAAAAAGAACTAAATATTAGTAAAAAAACTTTTTAGAGACAAGCTTTTATTGAATTGTACTAAAAAAAAAATAACTTAATACTTTAGGCTCATATTTATAAAAGCGTGGGTCGTTACTATCATATAGAGCTTACAACCCACGCTTTTATATTTATGAACCTAAAGTATTAAGAGTTATTTTTCTTTTTTAGTAAAATTCAATAAAAGCTTGTCTTTAAGAAGTTTTTTTACTAATATTTTAAACATTAGATTTGGCTTAGAAAAAGTATTTAACATTTTGAAAATCGTCATCATTATTTATTCGTATTAAATGAGATCTGAACAAATCCATTTGTCGATAGAGTTCTAGAGTTTCGATATGAATCGGTCCTTATTGTCACAGGCCGTAAACTGTCAAGCTTGGTTCTATCGTGCTCTTTGTCACGCAAGGTGTTATTTATCTCTCTCTCTCTCTTTACATCTGCGTGCCTTGACAAGCCTGTTAGCCTTGCACGATGGACAATATATATACGACCTACGGGTGTCCCGTATACATACCAAATAAAACAGTTGGTGTATTGAGACAGGCTTTTGTTTGGTGGGTTATTTGCATTAAATTGCCTCTGACACACCGGAAATGTCTTTTAAAATTTACATTGCTTTTCAATGGACTTGAAAATAACCGAGATCGTTGGCACGTCGCTGTTTATATCAGATACATAATTACATATTCTACGGTGATTTACTCAAATAGAAAATAAATTATGTATCGATCTAAAATACATTCTATCGCCGCTATCCGCGGCTCTGCCCGCCTCTGAGATGAAACACGGCAGCGGGAACAGTAGAGGAGCCTCAACAAAATAGATAGTCTTCTCTATTAAAAAATATATATACGTGCCAGCGTTGCCAGACGTCCCGATTTTGGCGGGACGTCCCGATTTTTAAATCAAAATTAAATGTCCCGCGCGGGACAGGCTCAGTCCCGCTTTTCGGGGATAACTCGACCGTGCGTAAATAATTATTCTCTAATTGTAAGTTGCAATTTGTAACACTCACTCCTCAGACTATTGTTTGAAACGCCATATTTTTCTAATGAATAAAACTTTTTTGATTTTGATTTCTGTTTTTTTTATTTTTTTTTTTTTTTATTCAGAAGACGAATAAGACTTCAACTATTTAACGATAGGGTAGATCTGATTTAAAATATATTTTTATAAAAATACATTTTCTATGGCTATTTCTGCTATCTATTGTCACGTAAACGTAATTTAAACTCAAATAAAAAGATAAATATTTAAAAACTTTTGATTATATACGTCTTTTTACTATGTCCCGCTTTCGACGAAAGAACCCCGCTTTTTTCACTCAAAAAGTTCCAAAATCCCGACTTGGCAAAAGAAAAATCTGGCAACGCTGATACGTGCCAACTTTCATGGTGATCGCCGAAACGGTGTCGAAGTCTATTAATCTCAAACAGATAATATACCATAACGTCCATTTTTTTATAATATATCATACCTATATTCATCTTTAACTTCAAAATTTTCGGAACGAAAACAAGCCAACCAATTCTGATACTGGCGTTCACTTAATTTTCCCTTTTCGGAAGTAAAAAAGCAAAATATGACGAAAATGACCTTCTGGAATCTCCATTTTCAAAGCGCAATGTCAAAATTCATTGCGCTTTGAAAATGGAGATTCCAGAAGGTCATTTTCGTCATATTTTGCTAAACGAATAACGCTAAGTTTATATCTAGAATGCTCTGTGGTCTGTTACCTTTCAAACCCGCTTCGGTATGGCTTCACTGAATAAGTATTATTAGAGATATGCAACTTTAAAGCCATCTATTGGAAAAAACCGCAATTACTTTTTCCCCAACCCATAGATAGATACCTTGAATTATCTATATATAAAAAGCGATGTATGTATGGTTGTTAACTATGGACTCCAAAACGGCTGAACTGATTTAGATGAAATTTTCAGGTAATCTTTAGATTAGTCCAGCGAGTGATCCTATAAAGTTTGGTAGCGATCTAATCAACAGATTTTTTTTTTATTTTTTGGCAATTTTGATTTTTCTTTGGTTCTTGAACACTGACAATTAAAAGTGATATAATTCGCGTAAATTCAATACACAATAATGATTCTTATCTTTTATGGCTATAGATAATTAGTGCTACCCGTGCGAAGCCGGACCGGGCCGCTAGTATCATATAAAATAGTAACGCGGCGTTTGTCTGTAGTTTCGTTTTCTTGTAGACTTTGTAGGATCCTAAAACTTGAATCCTATGTTTACTCGAAAACGACTGAGCTAATTTGTCACGATATTTTTCATAAATCTGTCAAAAATTTGAAAAAGGCTTAAGACATTTTTCCTTACTGTTTTAACAGTTTTGAAAATTAGCACAGATATTTACTAAAATTGATAATAGTTTGCATGAATTTATTACTCAAAGAAAAACCAAACACAATGCCGACAGCTAATAAAAGAAGTTATACACAAAATAAATGTCTTCTCCATAAAATGAACGTATTTTCTTCTCATATATTTTGCTATACGAAATTTGGAAACGTTATGATTTATTTTTACCACGCCAATCTACCAGAGTGAACGTTTTACCTATCTCAAAACTTTTGATTAGTGGTTTTGTATATCTGTGTATAAGACAGTTCCTTTTAAATAAATCTTTCCTTGTGAGGCTTGGAAAAAGGAGGAAAAAGAAAAAACAACATAATACTAACAACAGCTGACGAGAACGTGAAATTTGCTGTAAATAATCATGGCCGACTGACAACTGAAAGGAATCTATTGTAAGCAGAGGAAAAAATTATGTCATTGCATCGCTTTTTACATTGAAAAACATGTAGGTAAAGAAAAAATATGATAGATGTGTTTTTTCTTAGAAATCATTGGATAAATAATTCTTCAACTGATAATACAGTGTAATCTTACTGTAACGAACCTTAATATAACGATTTCCTCGATTTAACGGATTTTTCGAAATCCCCTAGAACTGTCCGTAAGAGTTAATGCAAAATATACCTCCAAATTACGAATACTTTTTATCAAAACCTCTTTATAACGAATTTTCAATCATTGCAGAATATAAATAGAAAGTATAATTTACCTCTATTTAACGATTTTTGTCAACTTATAACCTTTACATAACGTATCCTACCAATCACACAAAATTTTACAATAACAACAATTCATGTCTCGCCAGGTTCAGAGATTTTAAATTTATCGTAACACAGTTGTTTGATGCAAAGTAATGTAAACACTGCTGTTGGTCACTGTTGTTAGTAAAAAAGTTGCAGCGGCTGAGAAACAAAAAAGGTGTTCCTTAACCGTCGCAGAGAAACGAAAAATCATTAACTATGTAGACGAGAATCCTAAAAAGAAAAAAATAGACATCGCTAAACAGTTCCAATTTTCCGCAAGTACATTGGTCACAATTTTAAAGTTTAAAGATAAGTTTTCAGAACAAAGTGGATTTTCTTATCTTGTTAAAATGAACCTTAGAGCAGCCTAACCTCTATATAACAAACCTCATTATAACGAATTACTTGGTATAACGAATATTTTCTAATTACCTTCAGTTTTGTTATATCGAGGTTGTACTGTATACAGAAAACAGTTCATCAGGAAATCTTTGGCATTATAAGGTGATAAAAAAATGATCGAAGAATTCCTATACCAACAAGTAAAAAAATTAATGTCGATTGTGAAAATATTTCATGCCATAGTTTTCCAATAAACTTTACATGGCTGTCGAGCGTCTATAATCTACAATCTGTCTGTAAAATATTTACCAGCAGAACCTCCTTATATTACATTGCATTAAAATTAAATAAATGTCAAAAACCACGGTAAATCTGCCGTCTACTATGCTTTTTCTGTGATTTTATCAGCTTCTTTATACGAAAAGAATTATAATATAAGAAGATAATATAAAAAATTAGGGGAGAGTGTTGTACCTTGGAACACATTTAAACTTTCGTTCCTATTTTAATGCAATCGATTTTAACATTTGGAAAATGCATGGAAAGACAAAAAAAATTGCTAGCAAAATTACCGGTAAATAATCTATAAATTATCAGTAAATAGGTAATTCACAGATTATCGACAAATAATCCATAAATCACTGGTAAAGAACCCATAATTTACCGGTAAATAGCCTGTAAATTACCCGTAAAAAATATGCTACAGAAATGGTTGAAAATAATGTGCTTAAGGCTGTCGGAACGCTTTGAATTAAAGCCAAAAATAGAGAGTCGGCTGTCAACTGATTGTAGACTTATTCGTCAACATTCTGCAAAAATTCTTTCTCTATAAGGAAAATAAAGGACAAATCTAGGTCTCTAATGGACTACTTTTGTAATTTATGTACGATTTACTAGAAAAAATTTGGCATTAATTGTGCTAAAAAAACACACGTTTTCAATATCACACTATGACCTTATTCGTACTTATTTCACAAAACTGTTCCATCACAAACCTAAAGTGACTCTTCCTTTTTCGGAAAAGTTTTTTAGATCTTCAAAATATTTCCAAAAATTAGAGTAATCAGTTGACGGCGGCACCCTTGCAATAATTTTTTTTAGCCTCGTAGTTGGCACCAGCCAAACATTGAAACGTGCGAATGATTTGAGCGAGACAGGGCTAAAGAAGGTCACACCCACAATATGTATTTTGCCTACCTCGCCCCTTACCGCTGGGTCTCAGCACAAACAAAATTCGGAGCGGTCCGACAGCCTTAATATTAAAAATTACGCTGAATCGAATAAGCCTAAGCGTAAACCAATATTTATTTTACTTTAGAAGTAATGATGGTTTAAAATATGTATAAAAATTGAATTCATAATGGCTACTAATGTAATCCCAAATATTGTTTATTACTAAAAACAAGTGATGCTTGTGAAGTTTGGTCGCGCGAGATATTTTACTGATGTTATTATATCATCTTGTGTCTTATGTCTTGACAGAGAAACCGCTGACATAATGTCCATTACGTTTGTGAGCGTCTAAATTGTTAGTTAAACTTAAAACTATCTCGTGTCTCAACTGAATTAGTAGACAGCTGTAGCAAACTTGGAGACAAGCTGATGTCAAATTTTTTACAGTTTATTTGATCTAAATAAACGATTTAAAATCGGACATAAACGAGAACCTCAGCATAAGTTTTACACAAATGATTGTCCAGAACAAAAATAATTTGAAAAAAATATTAAGCAAGCCAAATTTGTGAGTCGTTAACTGATTGAAAACTTTCCCCCTAAAGCAATTTCAAAATCCACTAAATTAAAAAACAAAACTCCCCAAATTCCGACCAACTATTTATTAGTTTCAATATCATTTCAGAACTTTGTTTTTCTAATTAATTCTTGAATAAAGTAATCAAAGTAGTATAAAATTATCGCAAAAATTTTTTTATATGTTTTTTTCAGAAACTTTATATTGCTCAGTTCAAAAATTTATTCAAAAAGTAATTAGAAAAATTTAATTTCAGAAACTACATTTAATACTGAATCAGCCTTAAATAACGTAAATAAAATTTTATCCCTAAAATACCCCCAAAAAATGTATCCCCCAAGAACTCCCTATGTAAATTTTTTTACCCTAAATTTAGAGGAAAAACTCCGGAGTTGGCATCACTGCTGTCACTACTTTTGTTTATAAAAAAAAAAAACCGGGTCGCAGTGCCAAAACCCTGCCGACAATATAGTGTATTTGCTTGTATAGGGCCGTGTGGTTTTATACTTTTATTATGTGAAATTAAGTTTGTTTTTGGGCAAAATAAAAAATTTAACCCCTTAAAATAACATTTTTTTCTTAATTGTAATATTATTATCAATCTAACGTCTGCACCGAATTAAATACACCCTTCATTAAATAAGTCACTATCTGCAAACTAGTGTTTTCATAAAATTTGTAAATCCGGTCCTGTGGGGCCGATTTTATTAAAATTGTGGGGACACTTTTTAATCACTACCAAAGGGTTAAATTTCAATTTTGAAACGATTCGGAGAATTTTTTCGGTATTTTGGGGCCCAAAAACAGTTTTCAACCCCTAAAAACTACCCTTAAAATAGCCCGATTAGGCCCATTTTAAATAGGCTTCTTGCGGTGATGGATTTCAACACGTGGCCCAAATTTCGTTGAAATCAATTAACTCTTTCGAAAATTATCGCACGTACATATATATATATATATACGTATATAAATATATATATATATATATATATATATACATATATATATAAACATTTTTAAAAATGGTGCCAAAGTGTTTAGGAGGTAATGAAACGTCGAGAAATTTTGGTCCGACCCCTAGGTCCCGCCATCCGACCGACGCCAATAGTGTATGTTGCCATATGGCAAATACACTAAAAACTTCAAAATGTTAATTTGCCTTCCTGTAATGCGAAATCTCGTGACGTGGTGTAAAGAAACATATATGAATACCACGTTTTTTAATTCAATTTTTAGGGCAAAAATATGTGTTATTTGAAATTTTTAAGCAGAAACCAAATTTTGTGAAGCTTAATCCCAAGTAATAAAAACAGTAATAAAATGAATATTGCGATCACAGTTCCAAATTTTCCGAGAGACCATATTCTGGGATCAGATTTTGATAAGTTGGTACATTACCAGCTTGGTATTTGCTGATGATGAAAGCGGAGCTCTCGAAATATACATTCAATAATAAAATTGTTGCGGTTGAGACGTGACTAAAACTTGCCATAAACACTTTCTAAACCGAGCAATCTTATATTTATGCGTGTATGTGTGTGTGTTTGTGTATCATCAAAACTACCGAACGTTTTATATACTCCTTTAGAAACGATTTACTTGACGACGCCAATTTAAACAATGTTTTCAGTGTACACACAAGGAGGAAAAAGAAAGCAAACCGTTGCGGAAATTGTTTCTCCTTTTTCATCCCGTTCACGTTTCGCTCCGAGTCGTCGAGGGCTTTTTCTTTTGCCATCGTATTATACATTTTGCCATATAATGATGAAAGACTTGTCATTTATTTCACTGCATAAAGACGCGAAGAGAATTGTGTGGGCTCGGTGTTTCACTTAGCTATTAGGAGAAAGAGAGAGAGAAAGAGAGAGAGAGAGAGATTAAATACGTTGGACAACTGAGGTCATTGATTACTGAGCATTGTAAGTTAATACCGGCTCTAATCTAAAATTCGGAATCTAGAGAAAAGACGGACTTTATTTACCCAAAAAAAAATAAAATTAGAAGTTACTTTTTTGCATAAAGACATGAAGAGAATTGTGTGGGTCCGGTGATTCACTTAGCTATTAAAAAAGATCGAGAGAAAGAAAGAGAGATTATATACGCTGTGCATCTAGAGTCATTGGTTACTGCACGTTTGTAAGTTAATCCCGGCTCTAATCTGAAATTCGAAGTCTAGAGGAAGAACGAATTTTATTTACCCAATAAAAATAGAAGTAGAATTTTAAAATAATTGATGTGAGTGGTCAATTCAGAAATCTTTTTTCGAGTAGTGGAATAATGGACAAGGCGTATGCTTAATGCGCACAAGGTCGCCGGTTCGATTTCGGCCGACATCATTAAATATTTTTTTTAAATATATTCCATATTATTTCACTTGATATTTATTGAAGTAAAACTACTTTAGCGAGGTTCTGTTTGAATTTTTCTGTGACATTTAAGGGGAAATAACGCGTTACGTTAAAGGGGGAACCTTGGCAACGCAAAATTATATGAATAACATCTACGACTAAATAAGTTTTGCTTTCCCCACTGAGGCTAACACATTTTTTTATATATATATTTTAATAATATAAATCAGGATCACGGGTAATTGGAATAATGTGATCCTGATTTCTATTATTTATATATCTGGAATTGAACATTGAAGATGAATATATATTAATTTTTTTTAAATATTGTCAACCATTTTTAGTGTATTTGCCATATGGCAACATACACTATTGGCGTCGGTCGGATGGCGGGACCTAGGGGTCGGACCAAAATTTCTCGACGTTTCATAACCTCCTAAACACTTTGGCACCATTTTTAAAAATGTTTATATATATATGTGTATATATATATATATATATATATGTGTATATTTATATATATATATATATATGTGTACGCGCGATAACTTTCGAAAAAGTTAATTGATTTCAACGAAATTTGGGCCACGTGTTGAAATCAACCACCGCAAGAAGCCTATTTAAAATGGGCCTAATCAGGCTATTTTAAGGGTAGTTTTTAGGGGTTGAAAACTGTTTTTGGGCCCCAAAATACCGAAAAAATTCTCCGAATCGTTTCAAAATTGAAATTTAACCCTTTGGTAGTGATTAAAAAGTGTCCCCACAATTTTAATAAAATCGGCCCGACAGGACCGGATTTACAAATTTTATGAAAACACTAGTTTGCAGATAGTGACTTATTTATTGAAGGGTGTATTTAATTTGGTGTAGACGTTAGATTGATAATAATATTACAATTAAGAAAAAAATGTTATTTTAGGGGGTGTATTAAGGGGTTAAATTTTTTATTTTGCCCAAAAACAAACTTAATTTCACATAATAAAAGTATAAAACCACACGGCCCTATACAAGCAAATACACTATATTGTCGGCAGGGTTTTGGCACTGCGACCCGGGTTTTTTTAATTTTTGAAACAAACTTTTTGTAAAAAAAAAAAATTTATTTAATTTAATTCTAATATCTGCCTGCACAACGTCTAAGAAGTTTTATTTCAACCGCGCCGGCTAAACTTTTTGGCTTTTACACTTTTTGTACATCCAGTCCTTATCTAAAAACCAAATAATAATTCTAACTAAATATAATAAAACTTTATATACACACATAAGCATATAAAATTAACAGTACTGTTAAATTTCCTATAGAACGTGATAAAAAATTAACACTGCTGTCAATAGGGATGTTGACTGTATTCAAATAAAAACAATTTTAACGTTAAGTGGTAGTTTCTATGATAGAAATACTAAAAAAACACTATATTTTTCCTTATTTTTAAGGAATTTAGTTAATATTTAATAAATAAAACCTAATAAAATCACTCTCAAGTCACGTGACAACAGACACCAATCAGAGCGCATGACGTCATATGTTTAGCCGCTGTCAAAAAACTTCATTGTTTGGTTAATATTTAGTGTGTAATTTATTATTATTTGTTTATAGGAAACGTCAAATTACATGTAACTATAGCAACGACTACGAAACAACTTTTCATCACCTCAGTTTACTAACGTTTATGAGCACAGAATACGCATCTAAAGCTCCCGTGTAAACTTTTGAGCCTCCTTTGGTATGAACAGGTGACGTCACGCGACTAGTATTGGCGTTTTGGACCGAAATTTAAAATACACGATTTTTAAGGCTTAAGTTGTATTTAAATAAAAATAATAAACATTTGTGGCAATATTAGGTACTTATGCACAATGTAAAACACTTTCCCAAAAATAGTCAATATCCCTATTCTTACATATACAAGCACTATATGATTTTGAAAATTCACGTACACAAGAAAAATACAATATAGGTGAAAAATTGCAGCCAACAAAAAATAAATAAAGCGTAAGTAACACGGGGTGGTTCATAGGGGATGCCAGTAAACATTATAAAAAATGACAATTTTATCAGATCTATTTCCCTTCCGTTCAGATATCGATCGAGGCGATCACAGAAGCAAATTGCGCGTAAAATCGAACACAGGATAAAAATAGGTGCGTGCAGTGAGTTGTGTGTACCTTCGAATAGATGTCCTATCGCAGAAAACTAAAGCCCGTTCAGTTTACTGAGGCAAATACACCACCAGCGGCGGCCTTACCCATTGCGAGGCTCCGGACGGCAGGTCTTTGCGAGGCCCTTTGTCCTTCGCGAAAAGTATGTGATGCGAAAGTAGGTCTGGTTGTTTGGTTTAGGTATTTGTCATGTTTGACGAGAAAAGTTATACAAATAAATAATATTTGAGTTTTAAAATATTTTACATTGAAAGATTTACAAAATTAATTCGAGGCGCGATATTCAAGTAATGAATTTTTCAATTATGTTTTGAATGAATGAATTAGTTAACTAACTTTATTTTAATTTACCACTATGTTATAACCTGAATAAATATATAATTAAGGATCAAAATCAAAAGTTTTAAATAAAAAAAATATAGTTAAAAAATCTATATTTTTTTTAATTTGCTTGGGTTGTTGCGCGAGGCCCTTGCAAGAGCAAGGCCCCGGGCGATTGCCCTGTTCGCCACCCCCTAAGGTCGCCGCTGTGCACAACACACCAATCTGAAGGTTTGAGGTCCCCCGAATCGAAAAAACATATTTTTGGGGAAATTTCTTTGCCAGACGGGGGTTGTTCCGGGTACGAAATGTCAGATTTGAGTTTTTGTGCTCAAGTGCAGCTGAATTTATCGCTCAGAAAAATTCAAACACGAGAAAATATTTAAAGTGACACCTCCAGTTTGACATCTTTGACCGCGTCTACCCACGCATTGTCCCCGGTCTGAGCTTCCAGACTGCGGTTTTTATGTTCAGGATAGTGCCCTCAATGAACTCACGAAAACTCAGGTTTGAGGAAATACTATGAGTAAAATCGCCACTAGGTCGCTACTATAAGTTTAAAACGAGAAATAGTAACATTAAAAAAATAGTTCAGTCCAAGTGTGTAGACTTTCAGGGCTGGTGTCGTTGTAAAACTTCTTGGTTTCCGGGTTTGTACGCCGTGGTCCATTGATATTTCTACCTGACGTTTCGTCTACAACTGCGGTAGAGAATATCAAAGGCGATATGGTAGCGGGCGAAGTAACCTTCTAGACTGCTCACAGGTAAGTAAGGTTACCTGTGAGCAGCCTAGAAGGACACTTCGCCCGCTACCACGTTGTCTTTCATAATGTCAACCGCAGTTGTAAACGAAACGCCAGGTAGAAATACCAAAGGACCACGGCCTACAAGTCCGGAAACAATAAGTTTTATAAAATAATTCAGTGTTTTTAAAATAGTACACAAAACTGAACAAGCTAGAAGTAGGTGGTTTTGGTACTATTTCTCTTTCTGAAAATCCTACAAAAAATACTAGGACGACAATGCAAGGTTTTACTTATAAAGCAAAAATAAAAGCATTATTTTTTATCTTGACGTTTTGTTTGTTTTTTATCGGTGAATATTTCCGACTTCTTAAATTTAATAAATTACTCTTTCATACTCAGGTTTGCAATAGTATCCATAAATAGAAGATCTATTTACGTTTTTGTTTGAAAATTATTTTCAACATTCTAATCAAATTACCGTCATTGAAGTGCAATCGCTATGACGCGAAAAGCTCATACCGATTCAAAGCTCTATGCAATTAAAAGCGGGAATATTTTTAGTTTAATCGGCTTGCACATGTTAATTGGATATGTGCTTTCATATACGGTAAGCGAAGATTTGCTTCAATTATTAACTATTTAAATACTTTTAAATGCGAGCTTTAAAACGCTTTAATTGAACTGATTGAAAATGTAAAAGCTATCTGGTTGGTCACTCGTTCTAAATGTCTGTATAAATACGTGTTTGAATCATTTAATTGGCTACATATATATATTTTCCTTGCTGCAGGGCTGCACCGTTTTCAGTTATTTTATGAATCAAATAAAAAAAAATTATATTGACTTTCCGTAATTTGAAATCTCATATCATATATTTCAAATGACGATAAGAGTAATTAACATTTTAAAGTTTTTTCTTTACAAATGTATGTTAAAAATATAGTGATATAAATATCGAGATGGTTCATTACTCAAAGCTTTGGCCGATTACCTATCAAACTCACAAGTCAAAAATTACTTATCCTATCCTAATTTCCTAAAATTCCTTCATTCGCCCATTGTTGAAGTTTTAGAAGTGTACAAAATAACGGGAAGTGGTAAAATGAAAAATAGTAATGGTGCGAATGGCGTCTGTTATGACATAAAAGTCGACAAACGGACGTTAAACGCATTATTATTATATTATTTACTATTATTATAAGTCGCCATCACAAAACATATATGAGCAGAGGCGAACCCACGACAGACCGGTCAACAAGCCAGTACGCTAACCATTGAACCAAAACTGTCCTTAAGAAAAAAACCTCAAAATGTTAATTTGCCAGATCTAAAGTTGGCAATGTGTTAAACTCTTAACTTTTGACTGTAATTAGAATATCGACGTCTCGTATATCTATAACCTCGTTTAATACTGGCAGAACCTTAGTTGGTTGCTTTGTTTAATATTTTCCTGCGCTAACAACTTTTATTCTTTCTTCAGAACGTTCCTTTTGGAACAGCAGTGGCATCTTAATTTGATGATATTTGAGGGACATGGAAATGTCTTTCCTTATCTCCATAGTATATTCTTTTACATATGTTCAGATGACGTGAACATATCTAAGGTTGGCAAAGTGTTAAACAACTGTAATTAGAATATCGACGTCTCATATATCTGTGACCTCGTTTAATACTGGTGGAGAATTAGTTGGCTACAATTGCATAACAATAATGGTTAATGGCTATAGGTAATGAGCATGCATTAACCGTGCCAGCTGGCTCTATTCAGTAGTTTGAGGAGATAACGACGTGTCACGGCAGCCACTTTACACCAAGTGACAGTTTGACAGGGGATACAACACGTCGCTGTCGACTATACTCCGTATATACACATACAAGAGTTATATAAAACGGGACTCGCGACGACGCGTTGCAGTACGCTCGTACGTCGAAAACGACGACTGACTTAATACGCACGTTATAAGGATTAAAATCGCTCGGCCGTGCAGTCGTTCCGAGTAGACGGCGACATTAGTTGACGAACGACGATTTGATGGGATACGATTTAAGGCTGGCGTCGTCGTTAACGAGACTGATCCGTCAGATTGTAAAATATGCTGTCGCGGAATTTCAAACTGTGGTCACAAAATTCGTTTTATTACTGTTTTTATTAGCTGTAATTAGGCACTGAATTTCACAAAATTTGATTTGCTAGTTAAACATTTCAACAAACATATATTTTTGCCTTAAAAAGTGTATTAAACAACGTGATATTCGTCAATATTTCTTTACAGCACGTCACGAGTTTTCCAATTACGGGAAGGTAAATTAGCATTTTGAAGTTTTTTCTTTCCAAACTTAAAAATACTGACATATTTGATATTCTCAATAGTTTTTTTTTTATAGTTGAATTTTTTCTGTACAAAAATTTTCTCGTTTTTGTCTGAAGTTTAAATCGTTTATTTAGATCAAATAAAAACTTAGCTAGAAGTCATATGAAAAGGTTGGCATCTATAGTACGTGCCATGGATCTAAAAGGCTCGGAAGATAGATGCAAATGGAGGCTTGCGCAGGTACAGTCGGTTGAAAAACTACAAACTTGCGCTGTATTATTATTTTTAATTTTTCTTTAATCTAAAGGTCTAATTCCTTGCATAAAGTCATCCAAAAAATTATTTTTTGTGCTTGTCTATGCAAAACTGTAATAGGCATCTTGATCAATTAACAATCAAAGAAACAACTTAACAATATCTACTTTATAGCAGGAAAGCGACAATTCACAAGACAACCAGCGATAACCAATTACCGACGAACGCAGTGCGCACGTTCTGTGCCGGTAGCTGGGAGGTGGTGGGAGTCTTCCTTTCCCACAAAACAATCAGGACGGCTCTAAAATATGCATTTGCGACGCTGTTTCTGACTAACTTCAGAACCTTTTAGAACCGCGGCGCGTATTATACTTCTAGTCTATTTCGAAGCATTAACAATCGAAGATTCATTAAGACTTTTCATATAAAATAGAGATTTCTGAAACTTGAGTTTTACATGCACATTGCATACACACATCCAAGATGGAGCTCGTAAGATAGGGCGATGCGGCAATTGTTAGGCAATTGTTCAGTAAAGTGACGTTCCATCAGCTTTCGATATGTTTTCAGGAAAATCTCGAAAACAAAATTCGGAAAAAATAGTTTCTTTCAAATGATACCTCACAAGTGTATAATTTTGTGAGTGTCAAACTTTGGCCTCTTCAAAATAAGAAAACATTTTTTTGGGAACTGACTAATCCATGAATAAAGCATAAGAGTACGCTTTGTAACTATGCCAAATTTCAACTCGACATACCTTTATTTAAGTTCATAGAAATTCTACTGCGACAGACATACGGACGAGCAGACGAGTGATCTCATAATGGTTACATCTTTTCTACTCGCGAGGTCATTATAGATTTTTTTTTTGCGGCCACCTTAAAACGGACACAACGCGTCAATGAATTGACGAGCCAAGCGCGAATTGACGCGACGGTAATTTAAGGACGCCGGTTATATATACACAGATATAGGTACGTGCACAGCTGTCGGGGGGTTGGAGGGGGGTGGCGCTTAAAGAGAGAAGCGCCGCGACGTCATTAGCAGCCTGTGTGTTAGATCTACGGTGAGTCTGCAGTAGCTTGAAACACAGCGATACTGTTGACTTGGATAATGCCTGTTTTTACGGTTCAAATAGCGCTTCGAGTGTTTGATGAATTATGTACAGCGTGTTTAAAAAAAAAGTATAATGTTAAAATAATATCAGATGATACGGGGTGTAGGGAAAATTCTCCAAGAAGACGATGCGATAGTAAAGAGATTTCCCTCAAAACTCTCTAGGAAAGAGATTGCCTTCGAAATTCTCTGTATGACACGCAAATTTTGCAAGAAACTATTTAAGATATTCCCTTCAAAATTCTCTGTACCAGAGATGGAAGATTTCAAAGAAGACACGCTCTAGGAAAGAGATTCACTTCAAAATATTTTGTACGAGAGACACAAGTTTCTAAGAAACTCCCTAGGAAAGAGGTTCGCTTCGAAATGCTTTGTATGACAGACGCAAATTCTTCAAGAAAGATATTCCCTTCAAAATTCTCTGCACCAGAGACGGAAGATTTCAAAGAAGACACACTCTAGGAAAGAGACTCACTTCAAAATATTTTGTACGAGAGACACAAGTTTCTAAGAAACTCTCTAGGAAAGAGATTCCCTTCGCAATGCTCTGTATGACAGACGCAAATTCTTCAAGAAATATATTCCCTTCAAAATTCTCTGCACCAGAGATGGATGATTTCTAAGAAGATACACTCTACGAAAGAGATTCTCTTCAAAATATTTTGCACGAGAGATGCAAGTTCTCTAGGAAAGAGATTCCCTTCGCAATGCTCTGTATGACAGACGCAAATTCTTCAAGAAACTCTTTAAAAAACATATTCCCTTTAAAATTCCCTGTACTAGAGATGGATGATTTCTAAGAAGATACACTCTAGGAAAGAGCTTCTCTTCAAAATATTTGCTACGAAAACCGAGCTGGGTAGAGTAGTGGTGACAGCATTAGACTCGCATTCGGGAGGTACGGGTTGGAATCCCGGCGGGGGCAGATGTGGTTGGGACTTTTTCCTACTGCCTCTCGCCGAGAGACGGTAATTCCTGTACCGGTGATCTTGACTGAAGTTTTTCATGGTTTCCCTCAACTAATTCCAGATAAATATCGAGATGGTTCCTTATTTGTGGCCATGTTCAAAAATTACCTACCCTATCCTAATTTTCTATAATTCCTTCATTGCTATCACATAAGTTGAAGTTTTAAAAAATGTAGAAAATAGCGGGAAGTAGTAAATGGAACATAGTTATGGTGTGTCTGTTATGACATAAAGTCGAGAAACGGACGTTAAACGCATTATTATTATTATTTGCTACTTGAGACGCAAGTTTTGAAGAAATTAAGAGAGATATTCCTTTCAAAATTATCTGCACCAAAGACGGAATATTTCTAAAATACACTCTAGGAAAGAGATTCTCTTCAAAATATTTTGAACTTCTCTCAGAAACTTTCTAGGAAAGAGATTACCTTCGAAATGCTCTGTATGATAGACACATATTCTTCTAGAAACTCTTAAGAAAGATAATCCCTTCAAGAAACCTTAAAATTAATAAAAACCCGGGTCGCAGTGCCAAAACCCTGCCGACAATATAGTGTATTTACTTATATGTTACAGGCAGTGTGGCTTCATTTTGCGAGCTTAAGTTGGTTTTTGGGCAAAATAAAAAATTTTGCTTCTTAATACACTCCTTAAAATAACATTTTTTTTCTTAATTGCAATATTATTATAAATCGAACCTCTATACCAAATTATATACAACTTTCAGAATATAATTCACTATTTGTAAACTAGTGTTTTCATAAAATTTGTAAGTCCGGTCCTGTCGGGCCGATTTTATTTAAATTTTAGCGACACCTTTTAATTACTACTAAAGGGTTAAATGTCAATTTTGAAACGATTCTGAGAATTTTTTCGGTATTTTGGGGCCCAAAAACCTTTTTCAACCCCTAAAAACTACCCTTAAAATGCCCCGATTACGCCCATTTTAAATAGGCTTCTTGCGGTGATGGATTTCAACACGTGGACCAAATTTCGTTAAAATAAATTAACTCTTTCGAAAGTTATTGCCCGCACACATATATATATATATATATATATATATATATATATATATATATATATATATATATATATATATACGTATATAAAGATATAGTATATATTTTGATGTTCTCTTGCGTAGACGGACTCCCACTTGTTGCAACACTGTCTTAAAAAAAGAGAAAAGAAAAGAAAGACAACAATTGAATCTGTGTTCTCGGCGTCGCAGGAGGATATCAGTTCTTAATTTGCTGGGCCCGTTTAGTTTCTTTGATAGAAATTTGATATCCGCCTATGGGCGTCCGATCAACACAGACCCTGAGGAAAGCAAGAAAGAAAACAATACAGTGTTTATTCCGAAATTATAATTAACAGTTTTATTAGACGTGCAGCGAGGTACAAAATCCAGTAGCGATTGTTCCGTATCAATAATACTTTTACGAAGAAGTAAATTGATCTCAAGGTACTGATTTAAATAAAATCGCTTAAATAACTAAAATTATAATAAGGTGAGCTATAGTACTATTCAATAAATAACGGACAACCCAAACGCAACACACAATTACTTCAGTAAATTCAATTAAATATAAGATAAGCTATTTTACTCATTAGTTACAGAAACTTAGATATTACAGACAGACAACAGGACAAATAAATAACATAATACAGACTTAATAATAACTAACGGAGCCGATGCTTAAAACTACAGACAGAACGAAACCCGATTCGCAAAATACCGACTTAAAACTACAGAACAGAAACGGATACTTAAATTCTACAGACCGAACGGAACACCATTCGCAAAATACCGACTTAAAAACTACGGAACAGAAACGGATACGTCTATACTTCCCAGATCCGGAACAGAGAGAGTTGTTATTTTTAATATTGTTTATTTTCACGAAACCGTCACCTAGCAAACATATTCATTCACAACAATGTCAGGCTTTATTGTTCGTTGCTAAGTGAGGCATGATATCGTAGTAGCCACGGATATCAGAAAATGCAATACGGAATCACAGCTGCCTATAACTGTTCAGATATAATTAAATTATTAACTATTTATTTAATTAACTATTAAGGTTATACTATATATTCTTGTGACATATGGGCATAATGTCACAATTTCCCACCAACAGGGGGACGGCGGGGAAAGTTCTCAAACATACTGCTCAAGATGGCAACACTGAACTGTCAAAAGTGACAACAATTAACCTCTGATCAACAAACAAAATTTTCACGGTGCGGATGAAACAAGTTTAAATCTAAATAACTAGCTTAAAATTACGAAGTCGGAATAAGTTTTAAACTTTCTTTAAGTGCTCCACGTGAGCTCGGAACAATCTATCAGTGACAGGGTCATTTAATTCTACACTAACTGGAGACAAAAATCGAACGATAGTACGGGGTTCGCTATACCTCGGGAGGAATTTTAAATGAAAGTTTGGCCTCATCTTTTGGTAATGCAATCTTTGAACAACGGAATCACCAACTTGAAACTTTGATTCAGGAGTACGATTGACATTATAATAACTCGCTTGACGATCATGCGATTGCTTCAACATGTCACGGACAACATCTGGAGTTAACGAATCTCGTTTTTCCCACACTGCAGGTAAATTCCACTTGAGATCCAGCGGGAATTTTATTTCTCGACCGAGAAAGACTCGACAAGGTAAATCATTAATACTTGTATGGTACGTTGCATTATTACACAATGTTATGTTGTTTAAAAGCAAATCCCAATTTGAATGATCGTTAAACTTTTGATGTAGCAGAATAGCCAGGGCTGCACGCACATTGCGTATAACGCGCTCAACGGCGTTTGATGCGGGGTGATACGGCGAAGAATTAATTGGACGGGAGCCCCACGAAATACAAAAGTCTCTGAATTTCTTGGATTTAAAAGGCGTCGCATTGTCCGATACAATAGAATCAGGAGGACCGTACATTGTAAAAACTTGATGTAAACATTTGACGATCGATGCAGAACTGGAATCCGGAATAGCGTATGTAATTAGCCATTTGCTAAAACCATCTAATATCAGTAACACATACTTGTTGCCGGCGCTGCTTGTTACAAGCGGTCCCATTAAATCAATGTATAAGCGGTTCCAAACCGCCGTAGGAGGACTAGACGACATAATTACTTTGTCGGGGTTTTGGTCGCTTTTATGACGCAAACATAACTGGCAGGCCTTAATGTGTTGTCGGACTTCTATAAACATCTTTGGCCACCAAAATCGCCTGGCAATAGAGCGATATGTCTTGTTAATTCCGGGATGAGCACCCATTTCAGAGTTATGAAACTGCTCGAGGATGCTTGGCTTGGCTGCACTAGGTACAACAATACGGGCTTTATTATGGCGCCCCACTAGACGCACTAGAAAATTGTCTCGAACGGCAAAATGTCTTACGTTCACACCTTGTAAAATTTGTCTTTTTATTGAATTTAATTCAACATTTTTATTTTGCATGTCTCTGAGTTCACTGAACTTAGTACTGACGTCCACAATTGGACACACAAAATCGTTTATTTCGGTATCAGGCACGATCGGAATAGAATCAGAGAAAAGCCTGGATAGACAATCGGCAGTGGTATTAGACTTTCCACGGATGTGTTCAACGTCGAAACGGAAACGGCTTATTCGCAGTAACCAGCGTCCAACACGACCTAAGTTACGCGGATGACGGATTAACCAGGTCAGACAGGAGCTATCAGTCTGTAAAACGAATTTACGATGCAGCAGGTACGACTTAAATTTTTCCATACTCCAAATACACGCCAATGCTTCTTGTTCATAAGTACTGTATTTACGTTCAGCTGAAGTAAGTCGCCGACTCGCATAGGAAATCGGGTGTAGACCGTCTTCAAATTTTTGTAGGAGGACACTTCCCAAATGTGTCTGGCTGGCGTCAGTCTGAAGGATGAATTCCTTCTCAAAATCCGGAAATTTCAAAATCGGACTTTTGGATAACGCATCTTTAAGCACTTGAATAGCCTCCCGGTGCTTATCCGTGATGCAGAACTTTGAGCCTTTCTTTCGGAGATCATTGAGAGGCGCTACTATCTGCGCGTATTCCGGTATAAATTTGCCATAATATGACACCATACCAATGAATGTCATCATTTGTTTTAGATTCTTGGGCACAGGTAAATTAGTGATGGCTTGGACCTTTTCACTATCCACAGCGAGACCAGACGGCGAAATTCTGTGACCCAGAAACTTCAGTTCGGATTTCGCGAACTTCACCTTACTCGGGTTGACAGTCAGATTTGCGTCTCGAAGACGCCGCAACACCTCACGCACGTGGCTCATATGAGAGTCCAAATTGTCACTGTAGATGAGCAGGTCATCGAAAAACACAATTACATTTTTATATCGTAAGTCAGAAAATAGTTCACTCATTAGTCGATTCAGAGCACTGGGCGAGATAGATAACCCAAACGGAGCTTTATGAAATACATATTGTCCTTCAGGGGTTACAAATGAAGTCAGTTCTTTCGATTTGTCGGACAGTTCAATCTGATAAAACGCACTGTTCAGATCTAGAGTTGTAAATACTTTGGCCCCTTTCAAGCATTGAAAGACGTGCTCAATCGCAGGAACCGGAAACGCGTCCATACGGACCTTTTGATTTAGCTGACGGTAATCGACGCATAATCGGAAGTCACCATTCGGCTTCTTCACTAAGAATGCCGGTGCGGCGTACGGCGATTTACCTTTTGAAATAACTCCCTTTTTCAGGAGGTCGTCGATATGCGCTCTCATCACTTGCGCTTGGGGAGGTGATAAAGGATACGGCGAACGACGTACCGGTACATCATCAGTCAGTTGAACGGTGTACCTGTAGTCTCTAGCTTGACCTAAGTTTTCCGTCAAGACGTCCGGAAATTCTGAACATAATCTATCAAATTTTTCAGTTGCGGAGTCCACGGCCATAATCGGAACCAATAATTCGACTGGGACGGAAGCAGGCAAGGAAACATACGGAATCGACGAATCCCGGTCAAATTCAAACGATACTGAATTTTCGGCACAGTTTAATATTGCCCTCATATTTTTCAAGGACTTACTACCAATAATTACTGGGTATGAAATATTTGGCAACACAAAAAAGATAAGTTTCCAAGTTTTATTCTTAATCTTTACAACTAATGCCACCGAGTTATCAGAACGGGTCGTTTGACCATTGGCTACGCGAGCATATTGTTCGCATTTCTTATAATTACCTAACCTAAGAGAAACTAAATAATTGGCCAAGTTAGCGCTAATGTAATTTAGCGTGGAACCCGTGTCCAATAGAGCAGAAGCCTTAACGTTACCTAAACTAATATTAATTATAGGGATAGACTTATCAACTAAATTATTTAAACCGGCGGTTGCAGCGAAATAATTTGAAATAGCTGCAAGCGGGATCTTATTGAATAATTTTGGAGACGGGGCCGAAACGGGGGAAATTGTCGAACTATCACGACCAGTTGAACAATTACTACATAAAATTTTGGGGTCAATTTTTCATGAACTGGAGTTCAAAATCGATCGGGGCGGAGCGCGGGACGGACGAACGGGGCACTGGCTTATAATATGCCCCTCCTGTTTACAATAGAAACACGTTACAGTACGGTTTCGGACTTCGGGACTGATTGTACTATAACGAGCTTTTTGTCTCTGCACAGCTCTTAATTTTTTGATAAGGACCCGGAGTTGGGCCACATCCTCTGGGGGATCGTGGTACTGTAGTTGATCAAAGGTTTTTTTGTTTTGATTCACCCAAATTCTGGCAACAATATCAGTTTCAGAATTCTGAGAATTTAATAATTTGGCATATTTTAGAACCTCCTCCGCATAGTCCGGGAAACTTTCAGAGGGGGTCTGTTGGCGGTTTACAAATTGGTCGGACAATATAGCGCGATCTATAGGGGTTGTGAACTCGTTCACCAGGTCTGATTTGATTTTATCCCAACCCTCGTGTAGAGGAAATTGGCGAATCCACCACTCTCTGAGAGGATCCTCAAGTTTAAACGTTAAATAATTAAAAATAGATTGACGGGGTATACACGGAACGGACATAAGCGCATCGACTTCTAAAATAAATTTAACAAGATTGTCTAAATTAACACCGTCAGTTGAAGGGACCTTAGATAGCATGTCTCTAACATCTGAATTGGTTATAGGCACTAGTAACTGAATTTCATTTTCCGGTGATATCCGTGACTCACCAGAAACACCGGGCACTGGGACACTGGGAGGCTGCGTCTCCATGACGGTGATAGGCGGATCGGTTGACTGCGGGGTGGACTGGACTGTTCGGGATTTCGGCATCAGGACGGCGGGCAGGTGCAGGACAGGTTGGAACAAGGCTCAGGCTTTCCAAACTACGCTCTGCTACCAATTTGATGTTCTCTTGCGTAGACGGACTCCCACTTGTTGCAACACTGTCTTAAAAAAAGAGAAAAGAAAAGAAAGACAACAATTGAATCTGTGTTCTCGGCGTCGCAGGAGGATATCAGTTCTTAATTTGCTGGGCCCGTTTAGTTTCTTTGATAGAAATTTGATATCCGCCTATGGGCGTCCGATCAACACAGACCCTGAGGAAAGCAAGAAAGAAAACAATACAGTGTTTATTCCGAAATTATAATTAACAGTTTTATTAGACGTGCAGCGAGGTACAAAATCCAGTAGCGATTGTTCCGTATCAATAATACTTTTACGAAGAAGTAAATTGATCTCAAGGTACTGATTTAAATAAAATCGCTTAAATAACTAAAATTATAATAAGGTGAGCTATAGTACTATTCAATAAATAACGGACAACCCAAACGCAACACACAATTACTTCAGTAAATTCAATTAAATATAAGATAAGCTATTTTACTCATTAGTTACAGAAACTTAGATATTACAGACAGACAACAGGACAAATAAATAACATAATACAGACTTAATAATAACTAACGGAGCCGATGCTTAAAACTACAGACAGAACGAAACCCGATTCGCAAAATACCGACTTAAAACTACAGAACAGAAACGGATACTTAAATTCTACAGACCGAACGGAACACCATTCGCAAAATACCGACTTAAAAACTACGGAACAGAAACGGATACGTCTATACTTCCCAGATCCGGAACAGAGAGAGTTGTTATTTTTAATATTGTTTATTTTCACGAAACCGTCACCTAGCAAACATATTCATTCACAACAATGTCAGGCTTTATTGTTCGTTGCTAAGTGAGGCATGATATCGTAGTAGCCACGGATATCAGAAAATGCAATACGGAATCACAGCTGCCTATAACTGTTCAGATATAATTAAATTATTAACTATTTATTTAATTAACTATTAAGGTTATACTATATATTCTTGTGACATATGGGCATAATGTCACAATATATACATATATATATAAACATTTTCAAAAATGGTGCCAAAGTGTTTAGAAGGTTATGAAACGTCGAGAAATTTTAGTCCGACCCCTAGGTCCCGCCATCCGACCAACGCCAATAGTGTATGTTGCCTATGGCAAATACACTAAAAACAATAAATTGACGATACTTATTTTGCTCAATCGATGTGTACGTAAATTTAATCAAACAGCGTAGAATTGTCGTCAAACGAGTTATTCTACACGTGACGTGAGTATAGGTATATAAGAGGTGTAGCTGCGGAGGTGGGTGAGGTGGATATATGGTGAGGTGTGGGATGTGACGTAGGGCGGCTTGTACAAGGCGTATAGCTGCCGCGCACACAAACAGTTCATTGTCAGCCGCGCTAAGAGCTTGATAAATGACGAAATACACTGTATAAATATACTGTGTACACTCGTCCAATGTAAACATAAAGCTCCGAGGCCAGAGCTTTACGCTAGACGGGAACCGACACGCCTTTTCTACTGATGAGCGCCTAGCTTTAGAGCAGGCCTGGGCAAATGGCGGCCCGCGGGCCGAATCCGGCCCGCGGTATAATTTTGTCTGGCCCGTATATATTATTATTAAAAACGCAAATATTAGTTTTTGTCTAACATAAATTGGTGCATAAAAAATTTTAGATAAAATATTAACCAATACTTATACACATTATCAGGGCCGGTGGGAGCCAAAATTTTCTCCCGGACATCCTTAGCAAAAACTATACTTAAAATTAGAAAAAAAAAACTGTTTGGCCCGAGGTCAAATTTTCATCCGCAATGTGGCCCGACTATCAAAATATTTGCCCACCCCTGCTTTAGAGTCTAGTTATATGTGTACAGTTGAGGACATCTACTTTTAGGGGTTGAAAAAGTTTTTGGGCCCAAAAACACCGAAAAAATTCGCAGAATCGTTTCAAAATTGAAATTTACTCTTTTAGTAGCAACTAAAATGAGCTCCCGAAATTTGAAAAAACCCGGGTCGCAGTGCCAAAACCCTGCCGACAATATAGTGTATTTGCTAATACAGGCAGTGTGGCTTTATTATGCCAACTTAACTTGGTTTTTGGGCAAAATAAAAAATTTGACTCCTTAATACATCCCTTAAAATAACATTTTTTTTCTTAATTGCAATATTATTATCAATCGAGCTTCTATACCAAGTTATATACACCTTTCAGTAAATAATTCACTATCTGCAAACTAGTGTTTTCATAAAATTTTTAAATCCGGTCCTGTAAGGTCGATTTTATTAAAATTTTAGGGACATATTTTAATTACTGCCAGAGGGTTAAATTTCAATTTTGAAACGATTCGGAGAATTTTTTCGGTATTTTAGGGCCCAAAAACATTTTTCAACCCCTAAAAACTACCCTTAAAATGGCCCGATTAGGCCCATTTTAAATAGGCTTCTTGCGGCGATGGATTTCAACACGTGGGCCAAATTTAGTTGAAATCAATTAACTCTTTCGAAAGTTATTGCCCCCACACATATATATATACGTATATATATACGTATATATATATATATATATATATATATATATATATATATATATATATAAATATATATATACATATATATATATAAACATTTTTAAAAATGGTGCCAAAGTGTTTAGGAGGCTATGAAACGTCGAGAAATTTTGGTCCGACCCCTAGGTCCCGCCATCCGACCGACGCCAATAGTGTATGTTGCCATATGGCAAATACACTAAAAAATCGGCCGGCCAGGACTGGATTTACAAATTTTATGAAAACACTAGTTTGCAGACAGTGAGTTATTTACTGAAAGGTGTATTTAATTTGGTGTAGATGTTTGATGATAGTAATGTTGCAATTAAGACAAAACTATTAATTTAAGGGGTGTATTAAGGGGTTAATTTTTTTATTTTGACCAAAAAACTTAAGTTCATGTAATAAAACCAGACTGCCTGCATTAGCAAATACACTATATTGTCGGCAGGGTTTGGGCACTGCGACCCGGGTTTTTATTTTTTGGACAAACTCATGCGTTTATTTATGAAGCCAAAGATGTCTTAAATAAAGACGAAACGTCGCTGAATAGAAAAAAACCACAGATTTTATTTCATTTCGACTAGTCTAATTCTCCGTTATATTAAAAAAAAAATTAAGCTTACTAATTTAATTTGCACTGATTTTTCACTCGGCACTTGGTAGAACATGATTAAGCAAATATCTAATTTAGTATATGTTTTATATTCCTGAGGATGGACTTATTGTTCTAAACGTTCGTCGAGAAATAATTTGAAAATAATTTTTGTAGAATGGTTTTATTTATTTCTTACTAATTTGTCCAGAGGTCTGACAATGCCGGTTCCAAATTGAGTATTTTTTGGAAGATATAATAATAAAAATTTGTCCGTGTCTGTACGTACACTGTATACAAATCAGTGTCGCAAAGAAAACAGTGTAACGTTACTGCTTAATTACTTATTTCAGTTCCCTCTAAAATCCAACAGAATGCGCTATATAATTGTATGAAGTAGGTACCGGTTATTTGTTTGTTTTACAAACTATTTATTTAATTTTAATTGTGTTCATTATCCTTTGTACAATTAATGAAGTATCCACTGAATTCGTTATTGTGGGTTACGGTAAAAAAAGAGTACACTTTCACCTGAGATACCGAAACGTCAAACTCGTACTTGCCCCCTCCCTCGCCAATAACACACGATTGTTGTTGAAATATCCGAGATTTCGCAATTTTAAACACATTAATTCCAAAACTGGAGAAATTTACACCGGAATTCTCGAAATAATGCAAAGAACAATCGAAAATCAATACTGAAATATACCGAAAAAGTAAAGTCTAGCTTACCGCAAGTTTCATCCGAAACGTTGAAACAGAAAGTGGACTAACCTGGAAGAAAGAAAGAATTCAATTAGTTAAAAGTATCAAACGTAATGAAAATATTTGCAATTAAAATGATATTTCCATTGAAAATTATTCAACTTATAAGAATTCATTAAGGTGATCACTCAAATTGTAAAATATGCTCTCGGGAAATTTCGAACTGTGGTCGCAAAATTCCTATTATTAGTGATTTTATTAGCTGTGATTAAGCATTAAGCTTCACAAAATTTGACTTGCTGCTTAAAAATTTCAAAAAACACAAATTCGTGCTCTAAAAATTGAATCAACAAACGAGATATTCGTCAATATTTCGTTAAAGAAACTGTAAAAACTTGGCTATAAGTCATAAGGAAAGAATGGTACATACTTTTAGTTTATTTTGTAAAAGATTTTTAGTTTATTTTGTCAAAGATTGAAAAATATTTTTCATAGAAATGAGAGATTCACAAACACATCCAACTGAGCTTTGCAGGTAAAAAAGGGAGCACACTGAACACCTGGTAGACAGTCACCATAAAAAAAAGAAACTGAACGAAATATAAGTAGTTTAATTAATTATTATGCATAAATAAGACGCGTTATATCTTTCGCTATTATAATTTCAATTCGGTAACAAAGAATCGCATCAATTTTCTCTGTAGTTAAACTATAAGTAACATAGATTTAGATACACCGTGTGTTTGGAAAGTAAAGTCGGGGTCTGATTTTAATGCATGACGCTTTGTTTATAAAGGTCCACACCCACTGTATCGGATCAGATCGGCACGGCAGTGTATACGCATACTGGATGTTTCGAAATATTTTATTTTATTATCCATATTGTTCACAGGAATGATTGTAGGATTACTAATTTTTTGAAGACTAATAGATAGATAGATAGATAGATATTTATTAGTTACAGTGACAACCGTTTGTAACACGTCAATACAAATTACAGTTTAAAAAAGAGTAAAACATCGTTGGCCAACCATCATTTTTACACTGGACATAACTTCTGTTTTGATCAAATATCAGTTTTGAATCGTGAGCAGGATATGGCAAAAAGGAATTTGAGTGAAATGGTTTTCATAAAATTGGTAATACGGTAGACTTGTGTTCTGATACACAAGGTTTAAACTTTCGTTTATTATGACATTTTAAAAAAATAAAAAAAAAATTGTCAACTGTAACGTTCCTAATATGTCTGGTATTCATAATTCATATCTACCTATTTATGTATTATTTGTTATATAATAAAGTTAAATGCTTTTCTAAATCAATTAGTTACCGCAGTTACTTAATTTTATAAAAAATATGTCTAACAAAAATAAAACATATAGTTAATATTATTCTGAAATTCCACTGTTTTTGTTTCAGATAAAAAATTATATTTCATAATTTGTAAAAAATAAAAATAATTTAATATTACACTAATTAAATATAGGTACGTTTTTGGTAAATAACTAGAAATTTATGACTGATACAGTTGACAATTTAAAGGTACTTTTTCAATTTTATTTAATAAAAAAAATATTTGTATTATATCTGTCATTATATTAATTTTGTATCATTATAATCTTTTCAGTTTTGCTTGAAAAAGTTTACATAAATAAACGAAACGTTGCAAATTTTTTAAAAAAGTCTAACTATTTTGTCCAATCACCTGCAAAAAAAATATTTTATCTTCAGGGCCTTAGGTAAGTTAATGGTTGATAAATTGTACTAATAATAATATACATAATCAGATATTACAATTTATATGTTTGATTAAAATTAACATTAAACAATTTTATTTAAAATTTGTTGTGTCGAGAATAAAATTTCAAATCGGACTGATTTATGTATTAGGATTCTACAGAGTTTCACTAACCATAGTCACTTAGAATTTAAAGACTTTCTGAACACCCTGTACAAACGTGCAGGTGTACGGAGTGCGGAAGTGTACACATGAAGGTGTTATTAATATAAAGTTTGATGAATGTAATCCATTATACAACAAAGTTTTCATTCATATTCCTAGGCAATAAAATTAATTTTCCACACCTGCAGTTTGCTACACGCTAAGCACCAATGGCAGAGCTTCGTTTCGTTAAAATATACACAAGCAGACAGATAGAATAGACAGTGGCAAAAGTGACAGAATTTATTATATGAAAATTAGTTGAATTTATCTTTTGAATTGATTTAAAGTACACTTTGAAAACTCGGGGGTTCATTCAATTATAGTTGATTCATATGTGTTCTTGAATTAATTTACCAGGGCTTGAAAATAGTCGAGTGGGTAGCGATGCCCTTGTTTAAATGTCGTTTCTATGGCTGTTACAAGTTCTATTTCGAGAATTGGCAGAAGTATCAATTTGGTTTTCACATTATTACTAAAAAATAGACAATTGGTCCGATCCCAAAAATCCCAGCTGTTAGTAGCTTTATAAAAAAGAGGTGCGTCGGCCCGTGGACACACGGCGGAAGCTAGGCTTGTTACGCATTTTATAGAAATGCTTATAATTTATGTATGTAGCAACAAAATTATTAAATTGTATTTTTTTGTTAACAAGAAATATACAAAATTGTCATTAGTAAAAAAACGAAAAAAACAGTTTATGCCTATTTGGAAAAAGAACCTTAGAAATATCTAATATTTTGTAAACAGACGACGGCGTAACGATTACAGCTAATGATTGTTTTTGGTAGACGACAATACAACAAGTATACGACATGCACCTTTCACATATAGAATAGACCCGCTATAAATGCACTTAACGTATTATATTAATGAGGTAAGTGCGCTTTGCTTCGATGATCCTTTTCTTGTCTAAGCTATGTTTTGTACACACATATGTATTTTTCGAGATATCGCTCGCTCGTTTTTTCCCAGTTAACCTCCCTGTTTCAAAGCATGCGTTCAGAAGCATCTCTTCAAAAAATCACACTACCGTTTTAGATTTGAGAGAAAGAATGAGAGATCGTAGATTATAGACGCTCAGCATCTGAGGTCATCGGCGTCTATATAATAAAAATATAATAAAACAAAATTTAAAACAAAACAATAAATGAACAGAAACGGTTATTATAAATTTCTATAGTATAAACAAAAACATTAATAAAAAAACCGGTCAAGTGCGAGTCGAACTCGCGAGAAGAGGGTTCCGTACTATTCCGTTTTCCGTGAGTACTTTAAGACTTAATATTTTCGTTTTAATTTTCCTGTAAAACTATGGGTGAGACCCGACATTCCTTATTTTTTTCAAAATTTTAGGTGCAGTAGTTTCGGAGATGGTCAATTGTTCATCTATTTTCTTAAATAACTTTAAAACTATTTATTTTAAAATTATAAAAAAATCTATTTGAGACCCTTACCATAAGCCCTGTCATTTGATATGTCACACGGTACAGTTTACAAAACTTTTTTTTTCAATTTCCTAGTTTTTCCCCAAAAATTACCCCCATGTGCAAAATGTATTTATTTCCGTTACACGTCCGTCTTATGGTCACCAACTTACATATGTGTACCAAATTTCAACTCAATCGGTCCAGTAGTTCGGCCTAAACTGGCTTTGACAGTGGGACGGACAGCCACACGAGTGATCCTATAAGGGTTTCGTTTTTTCCTTTTGAGGTACGAAACCCTAAAAAGCGAGCGTTTTGGTTTACGCTATTCGCGCCTAAAAAAGTAAAAAAAATTGAAAAAACCGGTTTCTTGATCCACGAAAAAGAAAAACGTGGAAACTCAATACAAAAATAGATAAATTGCGTAATTCATTTTAAACGAATCGAAATGAAAAATGTTTCCTTTATTCGCATGAAGTGGTCAATTTCTGAATGCAATTTCGGTTAATGTTGTTTTGTTTCTGGTAGTAAAAGGGAGCCATAGTTCAAACCGTTACAGCAAAAAAAAAAATACATACCATGCAAATTATACCGTTTTATCTTTGTCTAGCGTAAAGGATAAAAAGGCTATTTTTCTCGACCGGACATTTAATTTAAGCCGATATATACATAAGCCCCAGTTGCATCTTACGCATCGGCTATAGTCGCAGTGACGTTTGCATCCGCACTCTCTACCAAAAAGGGGAGACAATGGAGGAGGGGGGGGGGGATCAGGATGGCCGACCGGATAGACAGATGCTGAGCTGTGAATGTATGTAACTTTGTCAGGCACACTCACTGATTTCGTATAAAATAAAATTAGAGTTCTAAAACAACACGCTGTTATGAACTACAAAATACAAAATATAATTTGACAACAAAATTAGCTTTACTGTAAAAAGCGTGGGGTGCTATCTACTTAAATTTTTATAATAGCTCTACGTTTACAATTAGCTACTAAATGAAAAATTTATTACCGATATTAAGCACTTCACGCTTTTTACAGTAAAGCTAATTTTGTTGTCAAATTATTTTACTATTTTTAGTAAAAGCGTGTTGTTCTAGTTTTTTGAAACTCTAATTTTAATTATAATACTAAAAAACAATTTTGCAGTTGACGATGGAGCAGCCAACACCAGATATAATACGCGCCACGGTTCTAAAAGTTTCTGAAGTTAGATGCAAATGGAGGCTTGCGCAGGTACAGTCGGTTGAAAAACTACAAACTCGCGCTATATTATTATTTTTAATTTTTCCTTAATCTAAAGGTCATCCAAAAAAGTATTTTTCGCGCTAGTCTATGCAAAACTGTATTAGGCATCTTGATCAATTAACAATCAAAGAAACAACTTAACAATAGCGTACTGGACTGTACTTCATAGCAGGAAAGCGGCAATTGACAAGACAACCAGCGATAACCAATCACCGACGAGCGCACGTTCTGTGCCGGTAATTAGGAGGTGGTGGGAGTCTTCCTTTCACACAAAACAACCAGGACGGCTCTAAAATACGCATGTTAATCTTTTAGAACCGTGGCGAGTATTATACGTCACTATACAGCGTGTTAGCTTGCTTGCTGTAATTTTTCAAGCTTTTTTATTCTGAAGATCCTGGTCAGGATAACGGGACAAACTTATTAAATTATTGTATTGTCATCGGTCCTTGATAAGTGTGACGTTTTAAAGTGGGTGAATTTCACGTTCAAAGATTCCATTACAAACAAACAAATAAACATAGAGGTGAAGCTAATAAAAGCGCGTTATTAACTGACTCCGTACGGATTTGTAGATTGCCTATTAAAAATCGACACATTATGCTGTTGCGACTTTTTTGTTTTCTATATATCCGGCATTTACCCAAGGAATAATAGTTTCCTGGTATGATAGCATAAGGATCCATCTCTAATATTTTATTTCGGTGTTCGTGAAAGTCAAAAAAAGTTTCCTGCTAGAAGCACTCGTACTTTTGAATACAGAATGTATTTTATATATGAATTACGTTTGCTTGCAAGCTGCCAGTACATGCGTCAATCGTAATATGAATGCCGCAGCATCGATGAATCCCCAACATAAACTGAGAAAGTAACAAGACAGATGCGTGCATTGGGGAAGAGCGATGGCAAGCTTAAAATGATGAGAAATAAACGTGGGGGGCGCAGCGCTAATACTACGACGTTACACCTGTGGACATGTTTATAACATCACGTTCGATTGATTGATGAATGACTCGAAAATAAGTGCGAAATATCAAAAGAACCTTTTTCGACAACAATATTACCCAATTAAATGATTCACAAACTATTTAATCGATCGATTATGATAATAATAAATAATAAAAACCCGGGTCGCAGTGCCAAAACCATGCCGACAATATAGTGTATTTGCTTGTATAGGGCCGTGTGGTTTTATACTTTTATTATGTGAAATTAAGTTTGTTTTTGGGCAAAATAAAAAATTTAACCCCTTAATACACCCCTTAAAATAACATTTTTTTCTTAATTGTAATATTATTATCAATCTAACGTCTACACCGAATTAAATACACCCTTCAATAAATAAGTCACTATCTCCAAACTAGTGTTTTCATAAAATTTGTAAATCCGGTCCTGTCGGGCCGATTTTATTAAAATTGTGGGGACACTTTTTAATCACTACCAAAGGGTTAAATTTCAATTTTGAAACGATTCGGAGAATTTTTTCGGTATTTTGGGGCCCAAAAACATTTTTCAACCCCTAAAAACTACCCTTAAAATAGCCCGATTAGGCCCATTTTAAATAGGCTTCTTGCGGTGATGGATTTCAACACGTGGCCCAAATTTCGTTGAAATCAATTAACTCTTTCGAAAGTTATCGCGCGTACACATATATATATATATATATATATATACATATATATATAAACATTTTTAAAAATGGTGCCAACGTGTTTAGGAGGTTATGAAACGTCGAGAAATTTTGGTCCGACCCCTAGGTCCCGCCATCCGACCAACGCCAATAGTGTATGTTGCCATATGGCAAATACACTAATAATAACAAAGCGATTAACGTCAGTTTTTCCACTTTATGTCATAACAGACGCCATTACTATTTTCCATTTACCACTTCCGCTTTTCTACATTTTTAAAACTTCAACTAGCAATGAGCGAATAAAGGAATTATAGGAAATTAGAATAAGGTAAGTAATTTTTGAACTAGTTGATAGGTAATCGGCCATGGCCTCGAATACGGAACCATCTCGATATTTATCTGGAATTAATTGAGGGAAACCATGGAAAACCTCAATCAAGATGGCCGGTACAGGAATTATCGTTTCTCGGCGAGAGGCAGTAGAAAAAAGTCCCAGCCACATCTGCCCCCGTCGGGATTCGAACCCGGTATATCTCGAATGCTCTCACCACTGCTCTACCCCGCTCGGTTAATCGGTCGTCAGTGCTGAGCTTAAATCTGCCCAGTACTGTACTTATAGGTAAAACAGATAACTGTGCACGAATTAAGAGAAATGCAGGATGTTATAATGTGATAAACGACATGAATGTCTTATGAAGGTGCATTGATCACGATGGCGGAGGCGGCGGTGGGAGTGGCGGGTCGACGAATTACTGCTAATGCGTCGTCCCAACGCACACAGCGGATATGGCTGCAGTACGGCGTCGTTGTCTGTCATTTATTATCTAAAATGCATTCACGTCGTTTGGCACAAATCGTAAGTTGACAGGCGCTCGCTAAATGGATTATGAAACATGGTGGAGGTGACGGGACATACCTTGATTTTAATTCCAAAATGAAGCAATTTTATTGTAATTTAGACGACTCGATCGATTATAACACATGGTGGAACTGACGGGACGTACATTGATTGAAGTTTTAAAGAAGCAAAATTCTTGTAAATAAACATTAGGTGCCTCTCTCGATTATGAAAAATGGTGAAAGTGACGGGACACACTTTGATTGAAGTTTTAAGGGGGTCGTCTGGTGTGAGGGGTCAAAAAAATCGATTTTTTTTTTGTTTAAATCGCCTATTTAGGATCTCCAGATTATGTTTGTAAAAGAGTTTTTCGAAATTCGAAATCGTTGGAAAGTTACAAAGGTAGATCGTGACAGGCGCGCTCAAGCGCGTCGAGTCCGCCTAGCGCAGGCTAGTTCAAAACTTTATCTAGTGATTTCGCGAAAAAAGCCAGGATCACTAACAGGGAAGAGCAAGCTGCTTTGCAGGACTTCTACGAAGTAGAGGAAGGTGTATTATGCGGACCAGGCATAGCAGACTGATGGTGAGTCAAGTGCTTTTTTCTGTTACGCATACGTGATTTTTCAAACGCGTTTTTCTCGAAACTGTATTTTTTAAAATGGCTGCGACGATATCTCAAAAACTAATAATCCGATTGCGTTACATCTATAGTTCTAGCCCGAACCAAAATCGTTGTGATAACTGTAATAGTTTTTTTATTCTTCAAGCTGGAATAGTAAAAAAAACGATGAAAATCGTAAATTTTTTTTCAAATCTTCGCCAAACAAGAAGTTTTCAATATTTCGACTTAATTCTGGTACCAGCTGTAGTCACAGGCCTACCAATTAAAACGCAATTTGCAGAACAGTATGTATCGCGGCAACCGTCAGCCGACTTTTTTTTTACATGGGCGTTATCCCGGAGATCTACAGTCGGTTCAACTGTACATTTCAACGTGAAAAAATTTGGAAAGATTGGTGGAATGTTAATAAATACATGATGAAAATATTAAGGTAGTATACATTCATTGTTCGCCACGAAAAATTCCCAAAAAAGCGTGAAAAAAACACCAGACGACCTCCTTAAAGAAGCAAGGATTTTGTAAATTGACATTAGACGACTGTATCGATTCTGAAACATGGTGGAAGTGATGGAACGTACTCGATTGTAGGTACTGTTTGTTATACGTCAGGTAATAGAATAGATTACATATATGTAATTCGCGTTTTGCAGATGATTGAGCAGTAATAAAAAACTGAGAAAAGCGCTAATATAGATAGGTCTGTTAAATTGATATGTGGAATGTTTAAATAAAACGATGTATTTTTTTTGTGAATTTACAATAAAAAAATAAAACAAGATTAAATGGAACTGTCAAAACATTTCAGCAGATGGCGACCTTTGATAAAAATGCCATTAACTTTTCAATCAATTTTTTCTGCAAATCAATTTTACTGGCAGATAAACAAACACATCAAATAAAGAGAAATGAACGTTCTAAAATAGTATAGTGATGATGAAATATGTAAAACAAAAGCAAAGCAATAATCAAAACAAATGATAACCGAAATAACAATTGATGCGATGTTATTTGTTTTAAACCTATCTTTTTGTGTCAGCAACATATTAAACCTCTCAACAGAACAAATGAATATCTGTCGATTATATTTTATCGCGCTGAACACGTTTCGGATTTTGATTTGTTGTTCAAAATTAACAATGAAGTGATGTCGAGATTTATTGAAAAACGTGAATATATATTTTATGCTCAGTTTTTGCAACGATAACCAAATGTATACAATGTATACAATATTAACATATTTTAATTATAACCATTGGTCAAGTAGTAATAAAAAATATCACATCCATTTCCCCCGGGATTCGAACTATAGTCCATTCACCAAATCAAAGCCATTTTTTTAACATTGGGTTTAAACTCCTCTTATCTATACTTCGTGCAACTATCATTTGGATGCGGACCTAGCGCCGTCCTATCCATTTGAAATATTGGTTCTATAACCTCTTCAAAAGCTTCATGGGTTAAAAAAATTCAGAATTATTCAAAGCAGACATCGTATTCAATTTCGCCTTCCCTTATCAAAAAATTAAATTAAATTCATTTTTAAAGTTCAATTCCAGATATATGTTATAATAGAAAACAGTATCACGGGTAATTGGAATAATGAAAATAAATCTATTTAAACACTCATTGATCGCAACGGTTCGTCTTTTCTTTAATTAAGACTTTTTCAAGATCTAAAAAATTTTTACAAAAATTAACATTCATATAATAAAAATATTAAACATTATGGAGTAAATTGTTTCTTTTTAGTAAATTATTTAATCCATAATGTTTAATATTTTTATTATATGAATGTTAATTTTTGTAAAAAATTTTTAGAGCTTGAAAAAGTCTTAATTAAAGAAAAGACGAAACGTTGCAATCAATGAGTGTTTAAATTGATTTATTTTCATTATTCCAATTACCCGTTATACTGTTTTCTATTAAATTAAATAGTGTGCAACAGTAGTTTGGAAATAATAAGCACACAGTAGATGTGTTGTTGTTGAACGCTTACAAAAGAACACACTCAGCGCACTTAAGCTGCTTAATGGCTTTATACAAAACAACGTGAACTCATCAGCTGACAGCTAGTACTCGAGATTTCTTTTTCATTTCCATATGCCAACGCTTATACAGACGAGAAAATCCTATTGGAAAATATACACTGTATAAAAATAAAAAAATTGAAAAGAGAAAGTTATTAAATAAAAACAGCCAATCGGCGGTATTCTGAAGCGGTGATGTGTATAAGCATTCAGTTTTTGAAGTTTTACAGCTGACCAAGGAGCTGACACATTTCCGATAAATTTCGACTCAGAAATTGGGGACGGTTATACATCACCAAAAATACTCTATAATTTAATAATAATAATAATAAAAATTTATTTCAAAACAAACATAGGTACAGGTGATAGATTTATAATATTTGTGAAATTCATCCACCCAACTTGGCATAGCCAGTGCTAGGGTGGATTTTTTATTTATTTAATAATTATTATATTATGGAGTATGTGTTTTGTTTTGTTTGCTTGAAAATATATATATGTGTGTGTGTGTATGTGTGTGTGTATTGCAAGCTTTCTTTTATTTAACTTGATATGCTTTTAAGCCAGTCAGTCAATGTGTCAGTTGGGCCAAATCTTAGAATGAAAATTTCAAATTTTGAAATTTTGCACATACAAGTCCGATGCCAAGGCATAAATCTACTATGGCGAACGCCGCAAGATGACAATTTACTTTTTTATTTACAACCCTCTTTACTTGGATATCAACTGAAAAAGTTTGACGAGTGCAATAGCGTCATTGCAAATCCAATATGGCGAACGCCCAAGATGGCGGATTAACTTTTTCCTCGCATACCCTCTTGACATGTGTATCAAATGAAAATGTTTAACGAGTGCAATACGATAAGCTATATAACGTCATTTTAAATCCAATATGGCGAACGCTTAAGATGGCGGATTATCTTTTTCTTCACAGCCCTCTTGACATGGGTATCAAATGAAAATGTTTGACGAATGGAATACGATAACCTACGTGACGTCATTGTGACTAATAAACGATCATAGGTTACAGCTCTCGATTTTATATAATTATGAATTTTATAAATTGTAAAAAAACTAATGTTTCCTTTTTAGTATATTTTAATAAAAACTTGGGTTTAAATATTTTTTTATTTTCTTAATGACTTTCTGTTCGTCTTTCAGGAATTACAGACAGAAAATTGGACCGACGGCAGGCGACTAGTTGATGTAAAATGAAGGATCAAAGGGGCGGATCCAAATAAATCACCTCACTGCATCTCAACTATTGCAGCTGCTCCCAACACAGTTTGAAAAATTATCCTCATAATACAAAAAAGACAAAACGATTCTACCTGAAAAAAGCACGTTTGACGTTATACTTCTTCGGCGTGATTAAAAACTCAATTTTAATTTGGATGCAAATGATTTATTGAAATAATAATAATAATAATAATAATAATAATGCGTTTAACGTCCGTTTCTCGACTTTATGTCATAACAGACGTCATTCGCACCATTACTATTTTTTCATCCACCACTTCCCGTTATTTTCTACATTTTTTACAACTTCAACTTATGTAATAGCAACGGGCGAATGAAGGAATTATAGGAAATTAGTATAAGGCAAGTAATTTTTAAACTAGGAATTTGATAGGTAATCGGCCATGGCCTCAAATAAGGAACCATCTCGATATTTATCTGGAATTAATTGAGGGAAACCATGGAAAACCTCAATCAAGATGGCCGGTACAGAAATTACCGTTTTTCGGCGAGAGGCAGTAGGAAAAAGTCCCAGCCACATCTGCCCCCGCCGGGATTCGAACCCGGTACCTCCCGAATGCGAGTCTAGTGCTGTCACCACGACTCTACCCAGCTCGGTGATTTATTGAAATAGAATAATAAAAAGACTGGAGCGAGATATTTAGCTTCTACTATTTGTGTTTTATGTAATTAATGTTCTTACGTAACGAACAAAAAATTTATAACCACCGTTTTTAATCACTAGTCCCTTAGTTAAAGTTTAACATGGAAACGCTTTTTTCAATTAAATTCAATTCAGACATTTAATATTTTTTATAGAAAAAATACGATGAAATGTCGTCTGTCAATAATAGATAAAGCAGCACTCACTATAATGAAAAATAAAATACAAGAGCGAGGTTAGATTAATATTATAGAAACCGGTTTCACACCAACCTACATGGATGTATTACTAAGTTTTAATATCTTTTCTTTAGTAAAGCGTCGTAAAATGTGCAATAATTGATCGTAAACAACAAAGCAATCGATCATTAAAAATAATAAAACGGCTTCCCTGCGGTTCTTTATTTTTATCTTCAGCCAAACAAGACTCTGAAAGCTAGGCGTGGCAAACAATTCACAGCTTGAACAAAATCACTGTCAACACCTAGGTACCTAATGTTAAACTGAATATTTTTTGTTCATTATTTAAAATAACATTTTTGAAGTTTAACTTCTTTAGCGACGTATCTGTTTGAAAAATGTAAGAAATCGAGGGGAAGTAGAATGAAACAAATTAAGGGAAAATTAGTTTGTCCCCTAAATTACATGCAACTGATAAAGACAGAAGTTTATAGTGTGTTGCATTTTGATTCGCAAAATAGAAAGACAAGAATGAACGGTTCGAATCTGACGTTTAAAATTACGAACAACTGAAGTACAAAATAATTTCTGTAATTTGACGTACAAACGGTAGGAACTCATAATATATAAATTTCATGTAAATTCAGAAAGGAAAATATTTTCAGATATCAGAACTATTTTCGGATTAAACGTCACAGAATGTGAGGTTATAGATGTTGATATACTACAGACAATAGGGTATACACATGTAAGTTACATTTAGTTCAAATACTATTTTTTGTAATCTTTATTGCAATTGATTAAACTCCAAACACTTTTTTTTTAATTTTTGCTAAATAATAAATAGCAGTTATACAAAAATGCAATAAATACGCGCGTAATATAAAATGTAAAATATGTTGGGTGTTTGATATAGACTATATGACATCAGGCGCGTTTGAATAACCAAAAACTCTTGCCAAAAGAGAATATTTATTTTTCAATTCAATAAGAATGCTTTCATGAATGATTTCGCGTGTGTGATAACTTTTAATATGAAAATAATTGATTTAAACCATTTTCAAAAATTATGATTATACCCACCCTATTCATATTAAAAATGTTTTTCTGTAGATTATAGTATGTAAATAAAACTATAGTATGAATGTGACGATCTGTCCATGTGAGCATTTACACATGACATAAACATCAAAGTGCCCTCTTAAAATGTGTAATAATTTCGCCGTAATTATAATATTATAAAATAAAGAAGTTAAACTTCTTATGTGAGGTTATGAGGGTGAGGTTCATTATAATTTTTAATTTAATAACAAACTGAAAATCTAATTAATATTTTTACTAGTTCTCAGATAAGAATACGGTAACTGGTGGCCTGTAAAACAGAAGCCATAGAAACGATATACAGGGTTCGGCAATGAAACGGGAAGATTTCGTAAATAATTTTATTCTTGAAAAAATATTTTTTTTGTAATTATTAATACATCAATGGGAAATAAAAGAGTAGCCATTTGATATACAATGTTAAAAAAAAATATTTTTTAAACACTACATTTGCCAAATGTCCTCCGTTAGCACCTATGCATTCATGGAGTCGAGCCTGGGTTCGGCAATGAAACGGGAAGATTTGGGGTGGGGCTTGCAGCGCGCGGTGAAGTGGTAGGGAAGACAGTCACAGGCCTGCCGTGACCCGAGTGGCTTGTCATTTAGTCTACAATGGAGCGTTGGACGGGTGAGCATCGCGGTTACGCAATTAAGGCTTATTATCAAAATGGCGAGAGTTTAGTGCAAACGCGTCGAGATTTTAGACGGCATTTTAACATACCGCGTAACCCGTCCAACGCTGAATTGTAGACTAAATGGCAAGCCACTCGGGTCCCGGCAGGCCTGTGACTGTCTTCCCTACCACTTCACCGCGCGCTGCAAGCCCCACCCCAAATCTTCCCGTTTCATTGCCGAACCCAGGCTCGACTCCATGAATGCATAGGTGTCAACGGAGGACATTTATCAGATTGTATATCAAATGGCTACTCTTTTATTTCCCATTAATGTATTAATAATTACAAAAAAAATGTTTTTTCAACAATAAAATTATTTACGAAATCTTCCCGTTTCATTGCCGAACCCTGTATAAACAGTCCCAAGTCCTCTGCCACTGATAAAAAAGGTCACGGCACTTTCAATCTGAAAACTCAATACGAGATTTACAAAAAAAAATATTCTTCGGAGTGAACAGGTAGCATCTGCATGTTTTCATATCATTAGAACAAAGCTTCTGATGCCGTACAGGGAATTCGAATCCTCGTTACAGTACATATATATATAGAGAGGTAGCTCTAGCCTTGATAACATACGTACGTAGAACTGTGAGAGGGCGCTTCTCCCCGAGGGGCAAATCCTGTTTTTATTATTATTTTTACTTTATTTCACGTCCGCGACGCCGTACGTACCGTTAGCCGTTAAGCCTCTTATAGAGAGAAAAAGAGACGAGCTGGTTCTCTATTTCAACGATATCGGAGTCGGACCAGCATCGGTCGAACGAGCACACGCTGCGCACAGATCGAATCACTGCTGTTCACATTAAAAATGGCAGTGGCGGTTCGTCAATGACCTCAGCTGTTGAGCGTCTATACAGAATGATTTTTAACTTGATTCTTTAACAGCGTGTATAAATCAAACAGACGAACAAATATTCCAAGTAACTTTTTTATCACAAACCAAAAATAAGAGAAAAACAGATTTTCAAAGATTAATTAAATTTTTTAATTTAACTTTAAAAGTTTGTTTCTCTTTTATTTCTGAGTTTTAATAAAAAAGTTATTTGAAATATTTGATTTCTACACGCTGTTAAAAACAAAAATCAACTTAAAAATCAACTGTAATAATTCAACCCAACAACAGGAAAGTATTTACTAATATGTCCGAATTTTTATTTTAAAGTAAAACTTTTTTAGGCGCTATATGAGGGGTCACTCAGATCTTTTTCTAACGGAAGTAGCTTTTACTCGCGGAAATAACGTTCAGTTTACGGCAAGGCATATCGACATATTGGTACGTTAGAAGTGTTTAGTCGAGAGATGACGGCACAGTTGTAAAATCTCTAGCTTACCGACATTCTATTTTAGTTCAATCGTAAAATATGCCACTAGGCTAAAGAAGTTTTACTTCAATAGTTACTTTTCATGCATATATAGCGTGCGTAAAATGAGCCATTTAGCACTAGCGCGTAAATTGAACGAAAAAATGCGATATGAACAATCTTAACAGCAATTTCTAAAAGCGACCTGTCAGTTATCGTATAATTATAAGATGGACACAAAGCAGGCGTAGTTTTCGTAAACAATCCAAATGAAATGTAGTATACAGTAAATCTCAACAGTAATTTGCATAAACTATCTACTAATGGCTACCAGTTAACTTACATGAAGAACAATATAGTAGGCTACAATTTTTACTTTTTATGTTTGAAATGAGTGGTAGGTACAGAAAAATTCCTAGAAAGAAGGCAAGATAATAATGTCGAGTTAGTATGTCCAGAACCATTGCATAACGTAGTTAAAATCATTTAATTTAGTACAGATAATTTGTTTCCGGTACGCCACTGTACAGGTAAGCTTGTAAAAAGAATGGCAGCTAATTCTATGGTCTACTATCTTTATATGTTTGAATTCAGCTGTACAGTAAAGGTTCTAGAAAGAATGGCAGATAATATCGTCTTTGTATGTCTAGAATCGTTGCATTACATGTTAAAAATCGGTGTTAATTTGGTACAAATGCTTAATAGATTCTAAGGGGCCATTGTACAGGTGAGCTTGTAAAAAGAGCTAAGGTCTACAATCTTTATATGTTTAAAATCAGTTGCAATTATAAGTTCAAATAATTGATTTCAGTACGCCGCTGTTTAGGTAAGCTTTTAAAAAGAAAGACAGCTAATTTTATGGTCTACAATCTTTATATGTTTCAGCTGTACAGTAAAGATTATAGAAAAAACGACAGATAATATCGCGTCAGTGTCTAGAATTTAACTGCATGTTTAAAATCGGTGTTAATTAAGTACAAATGCTTAATAGATTACAATGTGCCACTGTACAGGTAAGCTTGTAAAAAGAACGACAGCTAATTCTATGATTTACACTATTTCCATTATATGTTTGAATTCAATTGCACAAGACACATTCTACACAGAATATCAGATAATATAATAGTAGGAGAGCTGTTAGACATTTTTGTTTAGGTATTGAAGGCACTGTGAAAATTTGTACAATACCTCTTTAATAATATCCTAATACAAAAACACAGACCTGGATGAAGGGTAGCGGGGCTTAATCGACCATCAAATGTTTAAACTAGCAAATTTTTTTTTCAATAAAAAGCTGAAATTTTAATACCTCGATAGATAGATAGATAATAAGTCTTTATTTACATATTTTACAGATTTTTACAATTATGTACAATAAAACAGGAGTTTCAGCTTTTTACTATAGCCCACCAGAACAAAAAAAGAATAGTTTTCGACTAATTTAAATACCTTGAAATTTAGTATTTAAGGAGTTGAAAAATAAAAAAAGCCAGATTCCGTAATCGGGTCTAACCAGGTGTTTCTGGCGAATTATCAAAATATTTGAAAGAATTTTTGATAGCAAGCGCTTTTTATAATTTAGATGAATTTCTGTTAGGTCATGAACGACTGTGTTCTTGATGAACCGACTAATGTCCTTGATGGACTCTGAATTGACAATTTGTATCCTCTATGGCACCACAATTAATAAACTATTATTATTATTATAAATTATATTTTTGAAAAATTTAAAAAATATATTTGAGGCACGTTGAAATTTAAACAGAATAATATTGCTAATTAAAAATAGATATATTCAAAAAAACAGATCATTTCGGTAGGACATCCTACCTGCCAGATGATTAAAAATTTTTGGGTCGGTTAAGTCCCGCTACCTTTCAATCCAGATATGTGTTTTTGTATTCGGATATTACTAAAGAAGTATTGCACAAACTTTCACAGTGCCTCAAATACCTACCCAAAAATGTCTAACAGCTCTCGAGCTATTAGTATGTCTAGAATCGTGTCATTACATGTCTAAAATCAGTTGTAGTACAAATAATTGATTCCAGTGCGCCACTGTTCAGGTAAGCTTGTAAAAAGAGCGACAGCTAATTCCATAGTGCGTTGGTAGAAAGAAACGTTCATCGAAGTTATCCAGCAGTTATGAGGGTTAAGACACCATTTCCATATAACTGAATGCGTCGTGTATTGGGATTTGGTACTATTATCTTACAAAAGATGGCGCGAAACGACAAATAAAAAGTATAATAATAACTACCAACAACTGCTTCAAACAGCCATCTAAAGATTTACACGTAATCCTTAAATGGCTTTTCAAAATTCGTGCACTGCGTTTTTGGTGTCGTTTTTATCATAATAACAATTTTTAGAATAAGGTACCGAGTTCATAGCTTTTGAATTCAAAATAAGTTCACAAACGGGAGCTTTATAGCGGTAATACAAATTTTATTCAATAAACATTCTTATTTGAAGCAGTGAAACTTCTAAAAGTATGGATATGATAAACATTAATACCTATTTTTTTTAGAGAGTGCTTTATAAATTCTCTGGCGTCAGGTATGTTAAATTTAATTTTTTCTGAACTCAAGCCAAAATAGTATTCTCTTTCGTTTGGTATTAACGGCTAAAAACTAGATTTATCGACTTTATATTTGACACCAAAGAATTGTCAATGATTTTCAATTTATTATTAAAAAAATAATAATAAACTTAAAATAATTATAATGTGTTTAACGTCCGTTTCTCGACTTTGTCATAACAGATGCCATTCGCACCATTACTATTTTCCATCTGCCACTTTTCTACGTTTTTAATAAACTTAAAATATGAATTGGTACTAGGCACAAATGAACCTCCCAATAAAAATTCAAGTTATGTATACTTCGCGTTTGTATTTGGGCCATCACGCTCCATCTCAGTGCCAATTTTAAATTTTTTACGTCTAATAGATTTAGAGAAAATCGCTTGCGAAAGACGAACGGCCACCGCGATGCACGGACACTAAAAAGTAGGTCGCACTTCGTATAAAACGCGTCACTTTTTCTGTACAATCGTAAAAACAAAAGAATACATAAAACAAAATATCCGACTGACTTTTAAATGTCAAACAAATGAACGCTACAAAGTTGTATGCCTTTCCGGATAATCATAGTTAAAACACAAAATAATGGTAAAATCGATAGACATGTAACGTCTTGGCAACGACGTAATTTGTTAGAATGCTAGAAGATTTGTCGTTTACATTGTAACTTAAGTTGGAGTAGTAACAAATATCGGAAGGGGATAGGGCGTGGCTTGATATGCATTCAAAATCGATTAGTGTTATTGACATTATTAACCTTTTAAGGTGGTTCGGACATTACCTCGTGATCATAATAAAATCTAATTTTTTTTTAACAAAATTAAATTAAAATTAAAAAACTTGAATGCATAAATTCATTATTATAATTTAGAGGTGATCTATGATCATTTATAATTACATTGAGTTAATAATTTAATTACCAAAAATAATAAATAAATGACTTTTGACTAAAGTAGTCTTCTGTTGATTGGTATTGTACTGATGGCGGACTGGCATTTTCGTGAATTTTCGGTCTTTCTTGTTGAAATATTTTTTAAAACCTTCGTCAGAAAATTTCAATTTTATTTTTAACGTATTCTACGGAAGTTAATTGATTATAGTAGTTTTTTTGTTTTTTAATCTTTCCAGGAGTGTGCGTTTTACTTACATTTCCTATAGGCTACATGTTAAATTTCAATTATTTAATAATTAATAATATTGACTCTACCAACAGTATTAACAAAATAAAATTACTTGCAATACTGTTCAATTGGTTTTTATTTATATAAAAGACGTTTCAACCAACATTTTTGGACCAAAAATGTTGGTTGAAACGTCTTTTATATAAATAAAAACCAATTGAACAGTATTGCAAGTAATTTTATTATGTTAATTTACATGTAGTTTTTCGTCAACATTTCAACACAATTGTGAAACAAAATCGAAACAAACCAAAGTTTCAGATTACACGAAAATAATCGTAAAAACTGCGATTATCCCTAGCAACTTTCGGATCAACATGTTTGAGAATTTTCTACTAAAACATTTTCTTTATAACTTTTTTATTTGAATTAATTTCCTTCTTTGTATTATAGAATTCTTTTGGAGAACATTTTTTTCTCATAAAACGACAAAATTTAACTTGAATCAATTTGTGCATAAAATTACTTTATAAAGTGCAAAAAAAAACATGTTCACAAATTCGAGACATTTTATGCTTGAAGTATTTTATAACTCTTTATGTTATGTTACGTCATTAATATACTCTGTGTATTTTTTAATTGAATTTTAAGTAGCTAATTAGATTTTAAGAACGAAACTTTTTTTATAAAGAGAAAACTTTGTCCCGTCATCCATTTTACCCTTAACCATTGAAGTTATAAGCAAATTATACGGTGTTATAATCAATATGATTTCTTGTACCCAAGTTTTTATTCTTAAAGATTTTGCGCTAACTAAATGTATTATTTCATCATTTAGTTTTTTCAGCATTTTCGTTTGTATGATTTATAAAGACGAGATAACGTGCTTCCACGTTTTTTGGTTTGTCTGGTTATCACTCATTACCGATTCAGCAGACAACATTTAGAACACTACCCGTTCGTAACTGTACTTAAAAAAACTTTAAAAAAGCTAAAACAACATGCTTTTACGAACTAAAAACTGCAAAATTATTTGACAACAAAATCAGCTTTACTATAAAAAGCGTGGAGTGCTTAATATCGGTAATAAATTTGTAATTTACTAGCTAATTGTAAACGTAGAATTATTTTACAGTAAAGCTAATTTTGTTGTCAAATTATTTTGCATTTTCTAGTTTACAAAAGCGTGTTGTTTTAGCTTTTTTAAACTCTAATTTTCATTATAAGACTAAAAAATAATATTGAATTTTACTATAGGGTAGGCAACGCAACGTACGTCACTGTACAGCGTGTTAGCTGTAATTTTTCAAGTTTTTTATCCTGAAGGTCTTGGTCAAGATAATGGGACAAACTTCTTGAATTATTGTATCATCATCGGTCCTTGATAAGTGTGCTAAGTTTCAGTTTAATATGACGTTATAAAGGGTTCAGGTTCAAAGATTCCGGTCTAATTGAATTGTTAAAGAATTAAACAATTATATTGATATGCGACGTTTCGTCTTTCTATTAAGACTTTGTATTTATCAAGCAACTGCAAAAACACCATAATTTTATAAATAATTAATAATGAATATTATGTACATAATTTTGTGAAGATGATGAAGTGATAAAATAGAGACGAATTGTTGAAACTAAGAAAAAAATATTATTTTAAGGGGTATATTAAGGGTTTAAAATTTTTATTTTGTCCAAAAACAAACATAAATTCACATAATAAAATCCCACTGCCTATATTAGCAAATACAAGATATTGTCGGCAGGGTCTTGGCACTGCGACCGGAGTTTTTTCTTTTGTAATTGAGAACGAATACGAAACTATAAGTGAATTTTTAATGTTAAAATGAAAGAGAGACTTGCATTAATATTGAATCATTTCGTTATACGATAAAGTGACATTTTTCGATTTATTATATATCGTCGCCCCTTTTTCCCGGTATATAACAACATGGAAATTGGAAAATGTCAAAGCCAGAAGTAGCTTATATTATAAGCACGCACGAACACGTGGAACGTATATACCTTTAACCTTCATAACGCGGGGTTACTTTGTTTCGCAGAGTTATTTGTCACAGACCGAGTGAATTGGCCTAGTAGCCATTACGTAGGGATGATTTTGGCCATTTTTGACCTCCCCCCCCCTTCATCCATGTAAGAGAGGATAAAACATCTCAGACTCCCCCTTCTTACGTAAGATTTTATCTGGTTTTAGAAAAGGATCAATTAACTCATAATTTGACGTAAATCAAAGATTTTTTTTAGACCTCAGAGTTGTTTTTCCCAACGCTAATAGCTCTCAAATATCCATCACTCTATGGTGAAATCGCACATTTCGACTGATAAAATATACAGTATAAGAATGGCTTTTACTCACCCCTCCCCCGAGCATGTGGAGATTTTGAGAACCCCCCTCTCCCTACGGACCCTTACGTAACTAATAAATGGTCCTCTATAAGTCACGGACACACAATTAGCCTATAAGAAGTAGCCTATAAGTCACACACCAACTGAATTAATCTGTCACAGACCGAGTGAATTAGCTTAATATGGACTTACACTCAAAATGTACTGGGTTCGATCCCCGACAAAGAAGATGTGACTGAGATTTTTTCCGTCGTGAAACGGCAATCTTGTTGAAGTGGACTCTCAATAATCAAGACAGATAAATAAAATCTGTCTGTGTTTTTCGACATTTTTAAAATACATTTTTGCAATTTGCACACCCCTCTATAAAATAGCTGTGTTTCATGCCTGTATAGCGGTTGTTAAATGACCCATTTCGCACTGGTGCGTAAAGTAAAACAAAAAAATGCGTTACATATCCAATACTAGTTTCCCAAACTGTCAGTTACAGTTTCATTCTATAAGATGAAAAGAGATAACAAGCAACACAAATCTGGCGTAATTTTCGTAAACAATTTAACTGGAATGCAAAATGGTTGCGCACACAGAATAACGCATCTATCAGAAATATTATTAAATCAGTCGTTTATTTCATAGGGCCGTGGAACCACATGTAGGTGTTTCTTGAAATTACGTGGGTGTATGTGGCAACATGTCAACTATATTAGTCGTTTAGATAAAGAAAAAACATCGCTACAGCATACAACTATGCAACTGAAATTGCTTCCCGGCCTGCAAACACGGCTGGGACACAACCAATTTGAAACTAGTTTCAAATCACTCGAGTAGTCTAGCGTACGAAAGGTCACAGAACGATTGCGTCGCAAACCGGTTTGAAACTCAAATGGCAAGAGTATGCGGGCGACCTCAGAATTCAATTAGATTGAGATTTATGAAAGACAATCCACAAGACATGTCAAAGTTACCCCGTTTTTGGTAGCGCGACTTATGGCAGTTAGCTGTAACTTTGTATGAATTAATGCCGATATGTGCGGTTTTTGAAATGGAAACAGGGAACGAGAATAAAAGGGTATAAGTCACAAGTATGTCTAACTAAAGTCTGGGTTACATATTTGCGCCTCAGGGCCCGCAAAAAAATATCATTATTCTTTTCAAACACAATATTTAAATATTGTTTTTTTTTAGTGTAGACCAGCGGTTCTCAACCGGTGGGTCGCGGAATGGTTACATGTGGGTCGCGACTTGATCCTAAAACCAAAGATAAAAAAAATGGAAACAAATCAAATTGTGTTCTGATTGTTTTCTTGATTCTTGATTTTTGGCATCTGGGGCAGACAACAGAACCACTACATCCCTCTACTATGGACCGTGGAGGTATTCAGATAAGGAAAGGTGGGTCGCCAGCTGAAAAAGTTGCAACGAAATAGTAACCGAAGACTCTTTTGTGTAGTCTTTTTGACGAAAATACAAATATTAGTTTAATTTGTTAACTCTATCATTGCGAGCTTTGTAAATTAAAAATGGAGATTGTAGATTTTACACGCTCAACATCTGAGGTCATCAGCGTCTATTTTATAATGAATGAAATCCCAAAGTTATTTTCAAACAACTCTACCATCGCGTTTTTAATCCAAGCGCTGATGACATCCGTTTCATGAAGTGTTTGATTCAGGTAGAAATTTTATACAATAGTATATATATTTTTGGGAAAGTATTTTAAATCCTACATAAGTACCCATAAATAAGTTCCCAAAAATAGTCTTTAATCCCGGAAAAAATGTCTAGCTTTTTGCAAATATTTTTAAATATATCTAATGAAATTGCTATAAAAATTTCAGCGTGAATCAATCGCTTATTTTTTCATTTTTGAAATTTCAACTTCGGGGTATTTTGGTTTAATGTTAACCCCTCCAAAACGGTCTGCCTCATTTATTTATTTATTTAAAATCAACATTCTAATAGTACTTGTTGACTTTTGATTGAAACACTTTTTTGGTAGATATTTTTTTTAAACCTTTCCTGCATGCGTAGTACCTGGCGTACTCATTTCCCTATATACATCTTACCTATATACAGATTGTATCAACTCAAAGCTGTCCATAGGGCACTCTGTGTGTAAGACAGAGCACCATACACAAACGATAAGCAAGAGTGAGATAAATGATCGCTAATAGGTAGTAATTACTGTGGTTACTGTAAAATAAATTTAAATAAACGTCTTTGTTTTCTAAGTAAAAATAGCCATTTTATCAATTAATTTATTACGTCGGCGGTTGAATTACCACCATAAAACCATTTAATTCTTTGGATTTTTTCGTGAACAATATAAATAGCCATTTTATCAATAAATTCGGTAGTGACTACAGACTGTCATTAATTGATAAAATGGCTATTTTTACTTAGAAAACGAAGACGTTTATTTAAATTTATTTTACAGTAACCACAGTAATTACTACCTATTATAGCGATCATTTATCTCACTCTTGCTTATCGTTTGTGTATGGTGCTCTGTCTTACACACAGAGTGCCCTATGGACAGCTTTGAGTTGATACAATCTGTATACAATTGTATAAAATTTCTACCTGAATCAAACAGTTCATGAAACGAGTGTCATGAGCTCTCTGATAATTATGAAATTTTCACTTCTTTAAAATTCACACGGAAATATATAGAAAACTTCATTGTGATTTTCTGCTACGTGTTTTTTTATATAGGTAACTATAGGTATTTTATATTTAAATCTCGTTACGTTTAGTGTGAATTAAAAAGAAATCAAATAAACACTTTAGCAAATTTTTGAACTACTAAACGAATAATGGAAATGTCATATAAATTACGACATTTCTAAGAGTTCGGCTATTCTCAAGAATTTTTTTTTTTAATTATAAAAAGAAAATTAAGCAGCACATCTTCCCAGCTTTGAGTTTTTCATAAAAATAATATTTCACTCTGTTTATTGTGAACGAAACATAGTTCATTTGTCGTATTATATCCTCCACAGAGAAATAAACTTCAAACTTGATGAACAATGCATAAATGTAACGTTTATTGTGAACGGGACATAAGTCGTTCAGCCGTCGTTTGCTGTATTATATCCTCCATGGAGGAATAAACTGTAAACTTGATGAACAATGTATACAATTTTTCCCTGAAGGTATAACTTTTGTGAAAACTTATCTCCGGAGTGGGAATTTTATCGGAAAACGCGTGATGGTTAGGCAACACGCTATGACACTTTCCACAAACGCCATATTTGTATATTTAACTGTTTTTTATTCAATTCACGCATCAGGAAGTTCTGTTTATAACACACCCGTCACAATTATTACAAACTAGCCGCTCCCCGCGGCTCCGCGATTGTAATAATGACTATTTTCAAACCCTTTACCGTTTACGATCATGCTGTACATTCCATGTCAATAGACATTTTCTAGGATTCCGAGTGTACCTACTGGCATAAGTGTTCAGAACTGTTGGTACCAAACAAAAACCCGGGTCGCAGTGCCAGAACTCTGCCGACAATATAGTGTATTTGCTAACACAGGCAGTGTGGCTTTATTATGCGAACTTAAGTTGGTTTTTGGTCAAAATAAAAAATTTGACTCGTTAATACACCCCTTAAAATAACATTTTTTTTTCTTAATTGCAATATTATTATCAATCGAATCTCTATACTAAATTATATACACATTTCAGTAAATAATTCATAATCTGCAAAATAGTTTTTTCATAAAATTTGTAAATCCGGTCCTGTCGGGCCGATTTTATCAAAATTTTAAGGACACTTTTTAATTACTACCAGAGGGTTAAATTTCAATTTTGAAACGATTCGGAGAATTTTTTCGGTATTTTGGGGCCCAAAAACATTTTTCAACCCCTAAAAACTACCCTTAAAATAGCCCGATTAGGCCCATTTTAAATAGGCTTCTTGCGGTGATGGATTTATATATATATACATATATATATAAACATTTTTAAAAATGGTGCCAAAGTGTTTAGGAGGTTATGAAACGTCGAGAAATTTTGGTCCGACCCCTAGGTCCCGCCATCCGACCGACGCCAATAGTGTATGTTGCCATATGGCAAATACACTGACAACGGAACCGACTGTCAGTTGTCCGAACATGTGAACGACCGGATCTGGAACAGACAGCTTTCAGCCAGTCTCCATCTCTCTCTCTCTTACCCGCTGTTGAATTGCACAATGCATTGTCAAAGCGACGCTTTCAGTTATAACGGGAGATCGACGCCTAATCCAGATATTATTATTTCCATCCAACAAAAGGCTCGTCGCTGAGAAATTAATTCTACGCTGGCAGATGGTCGTCATATTGGGAAACAATTCAGGGAATTTATCTGTTGGTAAAATAAAACATGGCGCTTATTTTCTTTTTGTTAAAGCAACGTTCAGTGTAATATTTATAGAGAATAATAGCTATTGTCTGCTATAATTGTTAAGAAACATTCATTGTTGTAGCACTATATTAGAAAAATTTACTATTCCAACCCGTCACCGTCTGGATTTAAACCAGAATCTTTCCACTTTCGCGGCGGAATGAGTTAATCAATTACTCTACGGTGCACACAATTCAATTTTTAATCCTTCATAATATAGCGATTTACAACACTCAAAATCACTACATGCGAGAGCCAATTATTTTTAGCAATAGCTAAACATTAACTCCCACAGTAGCGAGGGCTCTTGAATGAATCAAAGATGAACTTTTCCGTTATTAATACAGACCTAAGTCACAGAACTTTTCTGTATCGTTTTAGGCTGTTTTAATGTGGAAAAACGACAATTTAATATTGGTAAATTGTCAACACCAAATATTTTAATATTAGTAGATATTTTTCGTACGCTTATAACTACGTACTTGCTGAATTAATTGAGAATAATAGCTATTGTCTGCTATAATTGTTAAGAAACATTCATTGTTGTAGCACTATATTAGAAAAATTTATTATTCCAACACGTCGCCGTCTGGATTTAAACCATGAAGGATTAAAAATTGAATTGTGTGCACCGTAGAGTAATTGATTAACTCATTCCGCCGCGAAAGTGGAAAGATTCTGGTTTAAATCCAGACGGTGACGTGTTGGAATAATACATTTTTCTAATATAGTGCTACAACAATGAATGTTTCTTAACAATTATAGCAGACAATAGCTATTATTCTCAATTAATTCAGAAAGTACGTAGCTATAAGCGTACGAAAAATATCTACTAATATTGTAATATTTATACTTTCTCAAGCTCTAAAAATGATAAACAAATTTATTATAATATACAAGCATTGAATAAAATGGACATGACCAACAGAAATAATTATTTTTGAAGTTTTCTTTGCATCCGCGGCCGTGAAAAACGGTACTGATAAAGCTGCAAAAACTTTGTGAATAGGTGATATTATTGGACTAGTTTCAACTATGGTCGTAATTTTAAATTAAACTATTGTGTTCCATTCAAATCGGCACAAAAGGTATTAAATATTAACCTTTTGCACAGCTATCGTCGTGTCTTCTTTATTATTTTCTTTTTAAGTAATGCATGCTTTATGTTCTTATCAAACTCTCTGCTCTAATCAAACTTAAAAAAAACGACCAATGTAACTTTACGTCGACCAGTTCTTCCACCATACAATTCTGCGCCTCCACCATATTAGTACATAGTAATTTTCTCTTTCAAAATCATATCCATGTTTATTATTATTATAATCTTGTATTGCTAAAAATGGGACCGTGTATTTTATACTATACACTACAGAAGTAAAACTGATATAACTGTAAAAAAAACACGAAAATACTAGCATCAACCATCGGAATCGAACCTACGACTTTTAGGTTACGAGGCAAGTGTTCTACCGCGCCGTCAGCTTAGCTTAATGTTCTATAACCTGTTTTTATGGTATACGTATATTGTGTCACGTTCGCTACGTTTTCAATCTTAAGAATCAATTTTACTATACCGTGCCAAAAGTAGTTCTTACTTCAAAAATCGCAAAAAAGTGAAATTTCACAACCTGTCTCAAAGTTGCCGCCTAGCTGCAGAAAAAGACAACGATTCCTATGAATCCGAAACATAGTGCTTCAAAGTTTTTGCTTTTTTGATTTTTGAAAAACTCAAACTGCTAAGCTAAAAGAAATGCATAACTTTTCTCTGGATCACTTGTATTAAACGTGTCTTTTTCTCAGCAAGCGCGCTTAGATTGAAAAACATTTTAAATTTTATTTTATTTTTCAAAAACATATCTGATTGTGAGACAGTTTCGCAAGACACACTGTACGTTTTTTTCTCTGTAAATGTGGACGACATACGAAAACATGGCAAATATTTGTTCATTGGACGTCACAATGTACAATTAGAGACCTGTTTGGCAATTTTTTTGTGACACAGATTGAATGAATGGGAAAGAAAATTGGCTTTTTTTAATTCGTTTTTTTATACGCCAGAGATTTTTTATTATTAATGTCTATGGTTACATCATGAGTATTTTAAATAAATCGACTTTTCAAGTTTCTAGAAATGGTTAGAAAAAAAATTAAAGTGATTTCCCGATACCCTCAAGAAATAAAATATAAGAATTACCCGTAGTAAATTAATGTTATATTATTTTCTTTTATCAACGAAGAAAACGCGATTTGAAATTTGAAAAAATTATTAAGCAAATTTTTGTCCGTACTTTTAACACAAGTTTGTAAAAAAAACACAAAATGTTAGTTTGCTTTCCTGCAATCCAAAATCTCGTGATGTGCCGTAAAAATATTAACGAATATCACATTTTTTATCCAATTTTTAGGGAAAAAATGTATGTTCTTTTGAAAATTTTAAGCAGGAAATCAGATTTTGTGAAACTTAATGCTTAATCACAGCTAATAAAAACAGTAATAAAATGAATTGTGCGACCACAGTTCGAAATTTCCCGAGAGCATATTTTACAATCTGAGGGATCTGTCACATTAATACAAAATACAGAATTCATGCGAAAAATAAATACAGCTATACAAAGTTTCAGATATAACAAACATTTGCTTTGCACAGCAGCTGGCATCAAAACGTGTATTAATTTGAATATTGAGTTACGCTTAACACTGCAAAGTTTATTTCGAATATTCAAATATATATACTCTGCTAAAGGCAAATAGGTTTCATCGTTCGTTCATTTTTAACCAGACGCCTTCAAACATTTATGCTCTATTTAATTTATTGTCAACCGCTAGCTTTCCTAGAATGGGATCGTTCCACACTTTTTTTTAGGTTGGAATCTACGGATTCAATGTAGGTGCAGCCTTAGACAGCTTGTTCACACTAGCTGAACGTCGGAAACATTTATAATCGGTTTGGTGACTCTACTCAATTTTGAAACAGCTGACCCTGCTTGATGAACAACGACGAAGTTCTTGTAATAAAAAAAAACCCGGGTCGCAGTGCCAAAACCCTGCCGACAATATAGTGTATTTGCTAATACAGGTATTGTGGCTTTATTAAATGAAATTAAGTTTGTTTTTGGACAAAATAAAAAAAAAATTGAACCCCTTAATACACCCCTTACAATAATAATTTTATTAGTTGAAATATTGTTACCAATCCAACATCGGCACCAAATTAAATACGACCTTCAGTAAGTAAATTCGTATACGCAAACTAGTGTTTTCATAAAATTTGTAAGTCCGGTCCTGTCAGGCCGATTTGCTTATAACTTTAGGAGCACTTTTTAATTGCTACTAAAGGGTTAAATTTCAATTTTGAAACGATTCTGAGAATTTTTTCGATATTTTTGGGCCCAAAAACTTTTTCAACCCCTAAAAACTACCCTTAAAATGACCCGATTGGCCCAATCGGGTCATTTTAAGGCTTCGTCCGGTGATGGATTCCAATATGTATGCCAAATTTCGTTAAAATGAATTAACTCCTTCGAAAGTTATTGCCCGCACATATATATATATATATATATATATATATATATATATATATATATACATATATATATAAACATTTTTAAAAATGGTGCCAAAGTGTTTAGGAGGTTATGAAACGTCGAGAAATTTTGGTCCGACCCCTAGGTCCTGCCATCCGACCGACGCCAATAGTGTATGTTGCCATAAGGCAAATACACTAAAAAGGAAATACTGGGTACACCCAACCTTAGTAGCGAGAGCTATTATAACAGCTTTCTTGCGTTTTGACTTTATAAAGATCCGAAGTTTTGTCCCTCGACCAGTGGAATTTCTCTCTCCATACGTCCACAATTTTTAATTCATACACAAAAACACCCGCTTTGCTTGCGAGACTCCATATAGCATATTATAATATAAGCAATATAGCATAGATGCATTGTCTGTCAAGTATGAACAGAGACATAAGAAACTATACACCAACGTCTTCCGATCCAATTTCTAGCCGGACGACAAATTACCCGTTTAAACGTGCCGGAAACGTTTTTCAGTCGTGTCGGATAAAGTATGCCATATAACCTTCGATTATAAAACATTCGAGTCTTCGGGGTAAGAGCACGTATTGGGTATGAGCTCCGCGGGGAATGAAGGGATCAGGGGCACGTGTATGACGAAATCATGGCGAGCCAGACGTTACGTTGCGGCGCGGCGTTGTTAAATTTCATTGTTTATCACATAGTTTTTTGTTCTAAGGAAAAGTTTATAACCTCGATAAGATAAACGTGGTAAGTAGTTTTTAGTGTTGTAACACTTATTATTATCAAGTGAAAATTTTAGGTTATCTCTAGACCAAATGTGTGCATAGGCGAACTATTAAAAAAATAGTCCCGTTGGGCAAGAGAGCCTTAATTTTCTTCATGTGTGAACGTTTGCCCGCGAGGCTGCGTACCGTTACCCACATTAAGGGTCAAGAGTTCGCATTTTGACCGAGCCTCATCATTGTCTAATTCTAAGAAAACTATATACTTAACTAATACATACACTTATGTATTTGGTAAAGCATTCCTAACATTAAATTATTTTTGTTTTGGTGTGCTCGAGAAAGGCAAAGTGCGTGCTCTTGACCCGAATGACTCTACGGTATCCGTTTCGGTCATTTTTAGTTGAATCAAAGAATGTTTCCAAAAAGTATCGACTTCGAAGGTTCTTTTTTGTAATCCAAACGAAAAACATTTTAATTCAAAACATTAAATTCGTTAAGCATTTCTATTTGAGTAGCGAAACGAAGAACTAGTACAGTGCAAGCAATAAACTTAGACAATTATATCGTATCCTCGAAGCTTTAATGCACAACCGCACTTAGAGAAACCATAATAGCTCTTGAGACGCTTGTTCTTATACTCTCTTAGAGTACATAACAGTTGCACGCATGCGTTTCGGCGCGAAGGAAACGGAAACCATCACTTCTCCATCTATATATTGTATAAGTATAAGCCGTGCCACTGTTAAATAACACCAAATGGAGAGGTTAAGCTCTCATGTCGTTGTCAAAAACTTTACGATTGCAATATGTACACTGTTAACCGACTCTATTGTAACGACACAGCACTGGACATACAACTACTTTTAATACAGGCGCCGGTTTTCGGCCTCCCGATCTGTGGTCAAATATAAATGTTTATAACAAGGTATTTGACACTAAAAAAATGGTTAATGTTTGTGAATCGGATAATTTATCGAATAAGAAATCGGATATTATCGGTAAAGAACGAACACGAAAAAAAGGTTCGAAAATCACTACTGTAAATATATCGAAAAAAGGTAGTTTGGATTAGCTTACCGCAGGCTTCATTCGAAATGTTGAAACAAAAAGTAGACTGACCTGAAAAGAAAAAAGAATTGAATTAATTAAAAGTATCTACCGTTACGAAAATACCTGCTTTATAAACTAAATTTAAAAAAATTTTCATAATTTTTCTCAAAACATTTCATGATATAAATTAAATAATCAGTTTGATCAGACCAAAATTTGTTTTAATGTTGATTATTTAATTTATATTTTACATAGACATGAATAATACCACTATGGATCATTTTATGATAGTTCTATTCTTATTTAATGTCACATTGTAAAATATGCCCTCGGGAAAATTCGAACTGTGGTCGCAAAATTCATTTTATTTCTATTTCTATTAGCTGTGATTACGCATTAAGCTTCACAAACTTTGATTTGTTGCTTAAAAATTACAAAAAAACATATATTTTTGCCCTAAAAATTGAATAAATAAACATGAGATTCGTCAATATTTCTTTATAGCACGTCACGAGATTTCGAATTACGCGAAGGCAAATTAACATTCTGAAGTTTTATGTTAAAAATACTGACAAATTTGGCTTGCTCAAAAAATTTTCAAATTATTTTTTTTCTGTACAAAAATTAGAGGTTTCCAAAACGCGAGTAAGAAAATGCATACAGGCATCCAATCGGTCGTTAGACGGAGCTATTTGGGTGAAATGGGGGGTGGCCTTGGCAATACGAGCCAAATTAATAAAGCGTAATTTTAATATAACGAACCTCAATATAACGATTTTCTCGATTTAACAAATATTTCAAAATCCCCTAGAACTGCCTGTAAGAGTTAATGCAAAATATACTTTTTGTCGAAAATCTCTTTACAACGAATTTTCAATCATTTCAGAATATAAATAGAAAGTATAATTTCCCTCTTTTTAATGATTTTTGTCAACTTATAACCTTTACATAATATAGTATCCTACTAATCAATCACAAACAATTAACAATAACAACACGTCATGTCTCGAAAAATTCAGACACGTTAAATTTATCGTAAGACAATCATTGTTATTTGATGTAAAGTAATGTAAACACTGTTGTTAGTAAATTTAAAGTTGTAGCGGCTGAGAAGCGAAAAAAGTGTTCCTTAACCGTTGCAGAGAAACGAAAAATCATTAAGTATGTAGACGAGAATCGTACAAAAAAAAATTAGACATCGCTAAAGAGTCCGAAATTCCCGTAAGTACATTGGCCACAATTTTAAAGTTTAAAGAGAAGTTTTCAGAAGATAATAGGTTTTCTTACCTTGTCAAAACGAATCTTAGACCAACCTAACCTAACAACATAACAATCACATAACTATGAAACAAGAAATCAAAATAGCTTAAAAATAAACAAATCACATCTAAGCGTTGCTCTCGATGGTACTCGCAATGCCATGATTCGAATGTATAACAAAGTGCCAATGGAAATAAGCAAGATCACAATCTATGACAAATATAAATCTAATTTCAAAAAATTTTTGTTATCAAAAAACTATTATAATGTCTCAATTTATTTGAACAACGTGTAATGCAATTGTATATGTACGACGCTATTACATCCTCTATGGATTTTAATAAAGAATATTATTATTATTATTATATAAACCTTCATTATAACGAATTACTTGATATAACGAATATTTCAAATTCCCTTCATCTTTGTTATATCGAGGTTGTACTAGAGATGGAAAAAACGGGTCTTTTTAGTGATCTGCATCTTTGCATCTGGATCCCGTATGTGAGCCGGCTCACTGAACCGGTTCAAAAAGAGCCGACTTCTGAATATGTTACTGCAGTCTGCCACTGAGTTACCTAGTTCAGTCAATCATATCACGACCTGTATAGAATCAAGAATACATAGCCAAACATGTGATGCATGAGTCATTTCAGCTGACAGATGCATCAAAGCAAGAACTGATAGGTAAGTGTAAAATGTGCTTCTGTGTGTTAAGTGTTTCACTGAGTTATGCGGATCCGTTGATCCGTCGGCTCAAAAAAAAGTGAGTCGGCTCTCACGGATCTTCTGTCGGAGTCGGCTCTTTGAACCGGTTCAGATCTGAGTTACCCAACTCTAGGTTGTACTGCATATCCACAGCTGTACAAAGCACACAAAACAGTATCCAAACGCACAGTAAACAACATCGACGAATGTTTAAGGGTTACTGTATACCAAATGCACTGCGTACAGCAGTCCGTGCAAAGTTGTCATCAACAACAACGTTCGCTTAATGCTTTACTAGTTCGCTGACTAACTGTAAACATGTCGGACAATGGAAACTGGGCCTCCGGGTTGTGCACTAAGCGGTCGGATTAACGAATAAACTTGCGGTGGCCATTGCAATGACCGCTAGGCTACAGATGTTATTTACGCTATATGCGAACTCTAAGTGTGCCCTACACATATAAAACGGACACCCCCTCAGGGTGCAATAGGGTTTATCCGTCGTACTGTGTCTTTCTGAACGGCACGTTATGGTTTGAGGGTTGGTTGGACTATAGATATAAATACAATACAAAATTTGTAAAAGGGTGGTCAATTTTATTTATTTATTTTATACTAGCGGCCCAGTCCGGCTTCGCCCGGGTGTAAATGTAATATATAGGATATAAAAGATGAGAATCATTATCATTAAATTCTCGACGTGTGTTGAATTTGCGCGAATTCAATCGTTTTTATATGTGAATGTTCGAAAATCGAAGAAAAATCTTATTTCCCAAAAAGAAATTTAAAAAATTCTGTTGATCCAATCGCTACCAAACTTTAGAAGATCACCCGCTGGGCTAATCTAAAGATTGTCTGAAAATTTCATCAAAAATGGTCTACCCGTTTAGAGTCCATAGATTACACATACATCGTCTTTTATCTATATAGATTATTAAAATGTAAAAAGTGCTTATTGTGACATAACGACAATAGTTGGACATATAGTATCGCGAAGTTTTTTGTAGTTATTGATATGTTCTTTAATATTGTAGACCATACTTTTATTCTATCATCAATAGTTTCCGCAGATCATGCGACGAAAGATGTTTTATGGATTTTTTTTTTACACCTTGGGTTACGTTACTAAAGTTTTAGTAAGGATCCCTAATATTTTCTAGCAATAAATATAGCCTATGTTACTCAGGGTGAATGTAGCTTTCTAATGGTGAAAGGATTTTTTAAATCGGCACAGTAGTTTTTGAGTTTATTCATTACAAACATACACACAAAAATACAAATCTTTCCTCTTTATAATATTAGTGTAGATATGTTTTTGTTGGGCGGTCATAAACCTATATCTTAATAATTATAAAGAGGTAAAGTTGGTGCGTTTCGATGTAGGAGGTAAAACTAATTCGATGTCAAAAATGTTTTTTCCAATATTTAGAATGGACCTTCAGGATGGACATAGGCTAGGTACATATTATCGCGTTAAATAAATGCGCTTTTCGTGGAGATCAATTTTGCAACTTTAAAGTCAACGGAAAAAAAGAAAATATGACGAAAAAAATCTCCAGGAATCTCCATTTTTAAAGCGCAATACATTTTGACTGAGAAACGAATGACGCTACTTTTATATCTAGAATATTGGACTGTTATCTTTCAAACGCGCTATAGTATAGCTTCACTGAATAAGACGCGACTTTAAAGCCATCTAATTGGGAAAAACCGAAATTATATTTTCGCCAACCTCATTCTCCCGTTATGTAAAGTTAGCTTAATATTTACAAAACACATACAAAATTGATGCCACGTTATTGTGACGGAAATAATATAAAACCAATCAAAAAGTTCTCAATTTATTAGATTGGGTAGTTTTTTTTATCCACTAGGGATAAAAAAGTTACACTAAAATAAAAACCATAAAAATTACTTTGTAAAAATTTCGTTGAATTATACGATGTAAAAAAGTTACAACTCACCTAGCGCTTGTTCTAGACAGATATTTTTTTTTAGTTGAAAATTTTTTAATATCTGAATTTTTATTACACATTTTTTCAACAATGGTTTTTATCAGCGCGGCCGCACAAAAGTTTTAAATTTTCCACTCGGGATTGTGTGGGTGGCGAAACCGACACATTCGTCGATGAAAAGCAATCACCACAGACCCACAATGCATCGCGTGAAACTTGACTGCATTGACTATTTAATGGAAAACGTGAAAAGTATTTTATATTCAACATTTTAGTTTTCTCGCTTCTGACGTTATTTGAAAATCAAATGAATACAATTTTAAAATGTAACTATTTTGATGATTCGCTGGAAATCGCAATGTTATACAACACGTTTTAATGGTTTTCAGTGACCTATTGTTGACATCGGAATTATTTAAGGTAAATGTTTACCAGCTGTTGAATATGTCCCCTTTTTTGCCCGCATAATCTTACAAGCAGTTGGTTCAGAAATCTCCAATGAAAAGTCTTACTTAATTTTTAAAGTTAATGCTTCAAAATAATCTGTAGAATTATGTACCGTTCTTACTATATGACTTTTAGTTTACAGTCCATTTGATCTTAATAAACGATTTAAAATCATATAAAGAGAAAAATAGCTTAAGTTTTACACAAACTTTTGTGCAGAAAAAATTAAATTTGAAAAACATTATTAAGCGAACCTTTGTCAGTATTTTTAAAATAAGTTTCTAAAGAAAATACTTCAAAATGTTAATTTGACTTCCCGCAATTTGAAATTTCATGACGTGCTATACAGAAATATTGAAGAATATCACGTTTTTTAATTCATTTTTTAGGGCAAAAATATATGTTTTTTGAAATTTTTAAGCAGCAAGCCAAATTTTGTGAAGTTTAATGCTTAATCACAGCTAATAAAAACAGTAATAAAATGAATTTTGCGACCACGGTTCGAAATTTCTCGAGAGCATATTTTAAGATCTGAGAGATCAAACTAGGGTAAACTACTAGTCATTAGACAGAACACATTTTCATTAGCTATAATAAGAATAAGAACGATACTAAATCAGATTTGAAAGACTCGTAAAATGAGTCATTCAAATCTGCTTTAGTATCGTTCTTATTCTTATTGTAGCTAATGAAAATGTGTTCTGTCCAATGACTAGTAAAGTCCAATGACTAGTAGTTTACCCTATTAAGATAGCAGTTGAAAATTAAATGGAGATGTTATGGATTATAACGATATATTATGAAGATCATTCAAACATGTCACTTTTAATTTATAAATAAATATGATCCTGTTCTTGATTTTTTTAAGTTCATTTAATCGTACTGTGTAAATTACACAGTTAAAAGTTATGATGTAGTAATAAAATCAGTTTAAAACAAAATAATAATTGAGTTCTATGCGTCAATGCCTTCTGGGAAATAAAAGTTACATTTGCATCGGTTGAAAATAAAACAAAACACACTGCTACAAAACAAATGCTAAACGCGATTTGCATCTGTTTTGTTATTACGTACTGCAAAACAAAAGCTAGAGATATTTACACGTATAAATATAAACGCGTGCAAGAGTTCAAAAAACAAGCCAATTATTATCTAAAAATAATCTATTACTGCACAGTATTAACTTTTGGCGTAGCCGAATCATTTTCGAATTGATTAATATCACGAAATAAATAAAAATATGTTCATTGCTCCTATAAAAAGCAAAAGGTACACAAAAAAAAGTGGTCTGTACATTTGACCAGACCCACCTATGTATTTCGACGCGCTGAATCCGAATCCGAGATCCGTTTAGCCCGTACACCCTCAAAATTTCGAGCAAATTGCGACAAACCGAAAAAAATGGCAAAAAATCGCGAAAAATGGCAGTTATGGCGGTGAAAAAAATGTTGTGGACTTGTATCAAGTATGATTTTGATGTATTTCAATCCGTTGAATCTTAATCTGAAATTTATTTTGGCCGTCAACCCTCCAAAATTTTAGTAAATTGCGAAAAACTGAAAAAATTTGCAAAAAATTGCGAAAAACTAGTCATGACGGCGAAAAAAATTTTGTGGGCCGGTATTGAGTATGATTTTGATGTATTTCGATCCGCAGAAATTGAATCATATATATCGTGCGTACTTTTCCCTCAGCGAAGTTCTAATCGAAAACCTCGCCGTTTCAGACAAAATGCAGATTTCGTTCAATGACAAATGAATTCATATTAACAAAAAGTGTGAGCTGGTCGGACAAAAATGACGTTCACGCAAGCAAAAGCGCGGGTAATGCTAGTAATAATGAATCGTGTGCATTTTTTAATCAGCGTATGTTCCAGCCCGGAGAAACTTGACGTTTCAGACAAAATGCAGATTTCGTCCAATGACAAATGACTGCATATTAATAAAAAGAGTGAGCTGATCGTACAAAAATGACGTTCACGCGAGCAGAGCCGCGGGTAAAGTTAGTAATACTGAGTCGTGTGCATTTTTCAATTAGCGTAAGTTCCAGCTCGGAAGCTTGACGTTTCAGACAAAATGCAGATTTTGTCCAATGATAAGCGAATGAAAGTTAAGAATGAGAATTATGAGAAAGCCGCGGGATGTTGCAGAGAGAGAGAGAGAGAGAGAGAGAGGAGTTGGTCTGCATTATGTACGTACGTTTTAAGGCAAACGATACAACAAAAGCTTTCACAGACTTAAAGAAATATGAATAGTCAATGAAGCTGGGGAATCGTCTGACTCTGACTGTGCTAGAAAAGAAGCCCATCCTAAGTATAAATATCTATAGTTGAACAGGAAGTCCTCGAAAAAATATGTGGCTGTACGCAGGGGCGGAATTACACGGGAACTAACAGGGCGGTAAGCCTTCGTTCCGCAAACTTGCGTATGAATGGTTTCTGTGGACTCTTGGCACTTCAATGGCCCACAAAAACTGAATTATTATCATACATTTTTTATACTTTTTGGAACGAAGTTCCTTATCGCGGGTTGGTGAGGGGACCTAGCCGAGAAAAAATGTAACATGTCACGAAAAACCGTAAGACAAATGTGTCACGAAAAACCGTAAGACGTATAATGTATACTGGTATACGGTGATACCGGGTGTTTTTAGATTATACCAGGTGTTTTTAGATTATATTGGGTGTTTTTAGATTATACCGGGTGTTTTATGATTATATTGGGTGTTTTTAGATTATACCGGGTGTTTTTAGATTATATAAAACGCGTTACGAAAAACGTCTTATACGAAAGGGACTTCGTTCCAAACGCGTGTCCCGCGACACGTTCCAAGTTTTCTTTATATCCGGTCGAAAGGACGTGCCCACTTTCGGCTTCGATTTTAAAGCAGAAAGCCTAGCATTTATGCACTGCTGGAATTACTCGCACGCCATTTGTAACAGCGGGCTAAAACACCTTTGTGAAATAATATATACCGATGGTCATTATCATGGGTCAATGTTGACAGTTTTTCCGAAGAATTTTGACAATATTTTGGGTGAATTTTGACATTTTCATAATACTTACATTTTTTAAATATCTATATTATTTCTAAACTTCAATATTTAAAATCAACTTTATCAATACAATATCTGCACCAATTTAAAATACCGTTTTTTTCCAAAAAATAGTACAATAGACTGATTTTGAATCGTCGTTACAATTTACAGCTTTTTGAAATTGCAGGCACTGATTTAATGGTTTGTGAGTTGGCAGTCCTGTATGTGAGACAGAGTGCAGTAGCCATGTACATATTATACAGAATACGACAAACAGATATCTAAGGTCACAAAACAAAACTACTTATAAAGAATTAATTTTAAGTATTTTACTATATTACAAACATTAAACACTGTCAGGTGTCCCGGTTCCATTTTGTGCAACATAATTGTTAAATTTTTTTTTTTTTATTTATTAATCAGCAATGTAAAAAAAATGTCATTAGTAAAAAATATAATTTATTTTTGCTAATTTGGGATTTAAACTTGAGACGTCTCGAACTAACGATCTTAAAACAGGTAGCTATAACAGCCAAACGTCTCTCACCCCTTCATGGGTAGAATAGACCGTTTTGAACACAAACGCATATACTCAACAATGTATCTGCGTCTTGTTTCTATGGTCCTTTCCTTGTTTTGAAGCTATAATCTGAACACAAATACGTATGAGTGCCTTTGTTTCGTGACGTTCTCAGATGGCGCTTGTACGCTTTTTTTGCAATTCCCTGTCCCGACGCGTGCCTTACGAACCTTAGCTTTAAAAATTTATTTTCGAAGTTAAACTTCTTTAGCGACGTATCTGTTTGAAAAATGTAAGAAATCGAGGGAAAGTAGAAAAAACAAACAAAGGGGAAGTTAGTTTGTCCCCTAAGTTACATGAAACCGACAAAGACAGAAGTTTATAGTGTGTTGTATTTTGATTCGCAAAATAGTAAGACAAGGATGAACGGCTTGAAACTGACGTTTGAAATTACGAACAATTGAAGTACAAAATAATTTCTGTAATTTGACGTACAAACGGTAGGAACTCATAATATATATTTCATGGAAATTCAAAAATGAAAATATTAAATATCATATTCTCTGTTTTCAGATAGAATAATTTTCGGGATAAACATTTTTTAAATACAAGTATATGCTGAAATGTCCCATCATGTAACGTTAGGATGTTGATATAAAACAGACAATTCATATTAAAAATCTTTTTCTGTAGATTATAGTATGTAAATAAAACTATGGTATGAATGTGACGATCTGTCCATGTGAGAATTTTCATATAACATAAACATCAAAGTGCTCTCTTAAAATGTGTAATTATTTCGCCGTAATTATAATACTAAAAACTAAAGAAGTTAAACTTCTTTTATGAGCTTATGAGGGTGAGGCTCATTATAATTTTTTACTTAGTATATGGCAAGTTATTTTGAGGTTATAATTTACAAAAACGTACCAAAAAGTTAAGCTACGATCTGAACACAAATACATATATGTGTTCTTAATTCGTGAACGATCTCACATTTCGCTCGCTCGCCCATTTTTTCCCACTTCACTGTCAGTCCCGGAACCTACATTAAGAAGCATAGTTTAAAAAATGATCACAATTAACAATTTGACTTTATGAGTGATCCCTCGGGTCCGGGAAAAAACCGGACCATACTCCATTTTGTCTGCCAAACACGGATACATAACACGTCATGATCTCCGTGCGTCTTCTGTTTTCACATTAACTATTCATCTAGCTTCACCTCTGTCCCACCCGTCTGTAAGTCAGTATACAAGGTGTTGCAGTACACAGTCAATGTTCCATATTTAATGTGTTTATTATATGTACGACTGGGGAACACTAACTCGAGCCAGAGAACGCCCTGACACAGGCAGACAGTCGAGATCTCGTTACACTGTTAGCCGATCGCGCCGCGTTCTGCTTTGCCTACTTATTTATGTATAAAGCTTTTATTTAAGTTCGAATGTTTTGCGAGAAGTCAAATCGTAAAATGTCAGTTAAGCTCTGCAGAATTAAAAGGATTTATGCATTTTTAACAAGCTGCTCTTTGTAAAATATCTATAGCTAATAACCGTTTGCACGAGACGCGATTTTTGTGTCTTAGAACTCGAAAACCACTGAATCGATATGAAACGTTTTTTCTCAATTTAAAAGCTTACTTCTTGGCGAGTAACATATTACGCTACGCTATAAGAGGGAGCGAAATTAACAATTGGCTTCCGGGCGAAATCGGACAGTTATAAAGGAGTACATTGTGCATCTAGGGCGAAAAGTTGGCAATTGTGAACGAGTGTGACATATGTCCGCCAGAGCGTAGCGAGGAAGGAGTCGCAATCGACAACTTTCTGCCCGAGTTACAAACAATACTCTCTCTAACAATTGCATCTAAAGAACGACTTAAAAACACACAGGTTAGGCGAACTGTCAGATGTAGTTTATAATCATCGTGAACGATGGCGCCACTTTCGTTTGCTTTCGAAAAGTATTTCCCAAGGGACGAAAACACTTCACTTTTGATTTGAGAAAGTAAATGTCAATTTTAAATCCCGGAAGCAAATGTGTAATGTATAAAAAAATATTTTTTTTAATAAAACTATATGAGCAACAGAGATAGATTACAATCCGGCCGAACATCGAATTGTCAGATATAATAATAATAATGCATTTAACGTCCGTTTTGCGACTTTTATATCATAACAGACGCCATTCGCACCATTACTATTTTCCATTTTATCACTTCCTATTATTTTCTATATTTCTAAAACTTCAACTTAACTAATAGCAATGGACGAATGAAGGAATGATAGGAAATTAGGATAGGATAGGTAATTTTTGAACTGGGAGTTTTATAGGTAATCGGCCATGGCCTTAAATAAGGAACCATTTCGATACTTATCTGGAATTAATTCAGGGAAACCATGGAAAACATCAATCAAGATGGCCGGTACAGGAATTATCGTTCTCGGCGAGAGGCAGTAGGAAAAAGTCTCAGCCACATCTGCCCTCGCCGGGATTCGAACCCGTACCTCCCGAATGCGAGTCTAGTGCTGTCACCGCTACTCTACCCAGCTCGGTTCGTAATGTCAGATATGTACACGTCTTTTGAAGTTAAAAAACAGCTTTTTATAGGAGGAACGTGCAAAAAATATAGTAAGTATCCAGAACTAATGCTATTTAAAGGATCTATTGATATAAAATTAAAAAGCAAGTAAATAAAACAACAAATCTTGATTAAATCAGGACGCCGTCTGATCACAACGAGATTAAAAATTATATTAAACTTAATAATAAATAATAAACTTGTTTGTTTCCAAAGCATAGCTAATAGAAACTCAAAACGAAAGTCATTGTCGACCACAACGACAATGACTTGTATGACCATCAAAACTTGCTGATTCCTCGTTCCAACATAATGTCACACCTCGTACATAAAAACTGAATTCGCGTATAAACATAAATTACTATTTCACAATTTTAATCTTTATAATATGCAATGCCTGAAAATGAAAACGTATTGCAAATGAGAAGTGAGCTTTTCAAAGAATTTTACAATGATAGTATTTTAAAGGCAAATGACTGCAGGTAATATGTTTAAAGCTCGGTTTCAGAAACAGCACACACCGTCTTCTTATCGTAGTCAACTCCAATAAAACCAAAACAATGTCGTGTGATGTTTAAACATTGAAGACGACTTTGTGCAAGTGACTGTTACATTCTGTTTAGTGCTTTCAGGGATGTACAGTGTGCAAGTTTTCAATTTACACGATGTCACAGAAACCTTTGGTCTATCTATATAAAAATGGATGTTGGCATGTATTAATAAACTTCGACACCGTTTGACCGATCACCATGAGAGTTGGCATATTATATGTATTTTTTTATGGAGAAGGTTTTTATGTTATCCACTGTGTTGTAACTTACTAAATAAGGTAGAAGGTTCCACTACTATTGTCGCTGCCGTGTTTCATCTCAATCTAGTTCAGAGATTATGTTTATGTTAAAACTATTGACATATTACCATAAATCAAATAAAATATCTGTCAATGTTTGCGATGACGTAAGTAAAGGCTAGTATTAAATGTTTATTTTATCATATTTGCTTTTCATTTTTATGATTAGGTATGGTTTCACATGTCAAACACATTTATTTTTAACAAATCAATTAAGTACGCGAGAGCAAAAGAACACAACTGTTTTTTCACAATATTAACTATAAGAATAATGCATATATCAGATCCTTTTGAAGTTAATAATTTATAAATATTTTAGAGGAATAAGGATTCTTATTCCTCTAAAATCTTTATAAATTATTAACTATAAGGTTTAAAAATAACTTGGCACAATTGAATACAATAACAAACCGTTATGAAAAGGAGGTATACCGTTATAAGAGAAAAAGCGATGTTATAGCGCCGATTTTCCCCAAAAACAACAAATCTTTTTTTTTTTTGTACGATATTTGGAATGTAAATTTACATTCTAAATACCCTACCAAAATTTAGTTTTGATCCGCTCAGTCGTTCGACCTGTATCGTGTTCACAGACAAACAATTAAAAGAACAGACTTTTTCCAAAAATATGTTTTTTAGATTCAGGGGATCTCAAAACATAGAAATGGTTTTAAGAGTAAATTTTGACCTAAATTAGAACTAGTCCTCACTTGTGGAGTTGTAATTGTAAAAGAAAAAATATAAGAACGTAATTGCATCGCTATAATAAGTATTAGAATGTGATAATAGGCATCGAAAAATTGAAGTGTGTTTATTATATCCTAAATACCATCATACGCTTAACAACTCGAGTCTAAAGTACAGTAGGAAACCTCTAACACCGACGGAAAATCGTCAAAGAGGAAGTTGCTTCAAATCATAGTACAGTCAGACCCCGCTTAACACAGGAGATACGTTCTAATAAGTTCCTGCGCTATACGAAACAACACTAAACGAGTTTATCTTAATATGTAGATAACAGGCATAAGTGAAACAGAACCGAGAATAAGAAATTTTGTGTTTTTTTTTTTGTTTAATTTTGTAACATTTATTGTAAAATACTTTTTGATAGATTTATTAACTGGTAATATCGATTCTTTTTACTGAAATAAATAACAACGTTTCAGCCACTTTTGTGGTCCTTTTCAAGTTTAAAAAAAATAACAACTGTTTAAATAATATTAAAACAAATTAAAATATCGATTCTTGTTCATAGAACATTTATGAAAATCAAATAAAAGTCCGAGTAAGAAGTTATGTTTCTGATGAGGAAGGTTGCTCATTTGACATATTTTGTTTTTTGTGAAGAAGTCATCTAATATCATTGTCCTTTGTTCAGCAAGCTATTGTCAATAGCAAGATATTGCATCAATGACACTTCGTCTTGTCTTTGAACTTCTACCAACATTTATATCATTTTGTATAAACTGATCCATAATTTACGTTATAGTTGCTAAACTTTTTTTTAGTCTATGTTTAGACGACAGTGCCCTATTTGCCAGAGGAGCAAAATGTGTAAAAAAATGTATTGAAAATATTAAAAATGGAATAATTTAAAAAACGGACATTTAATTTTCTAACTGTACATTTAAAAAAAAATGGCAGTCGCGCAAATTCCTCGTTCACTACAGTAAGTTCTGTGTCGATAATTGTAAAATTTCAGTTCAAATTAGCACGGTATTTCGATTCGAAAACAAATTATAATAAATATTATGTGTAGGTATACTCGCAGGTCTTGTCAGTTGAATGTAAAAGCAAATCTAGCGAACATAATGAAACACGGCATGTAAAATGTCTGTTTTCAATTAATGCGCCAGCGCAAGTGGTTTATTAGCATCAAAATGAACTCTGCCATTTACAATCATGAAACAACAAACAATACAAAATATACAGGCCGATTCTTTCATATCTTTAATTCAATATTGCGATATATTCTTTGGATCAAAATAAGAAAAAATGTCAAGTCAATTGAGGGACAGAAAATATTGTAAATATTGAAATTTGACCATTATTACAGAAAAAACGTTATAGCTCATGTACTTCGAAACTCAATCAAGTAAACATGATATAAGAAAGAAACATAACCTAAACGACACCCAAACATCAATATGCGCCGTTCAGAACAATATTCATAATTTAATAGTTAAAATCTGGAACACATTACCCAGAAACTTAATAGTTTTACCGGAAACTAAATTAAAAAATAAGCTTAAACAAATACTTGTAGATCTTGTACCTTATCAACTGGATGATTTATACAACCATTTTATGTAATATATGGTAACTAATTTTATGTAATATTTTTATCTGAAGGTGACATCAGACGGTTCATTTTTTGTTCATTTCTGTCTTTTATTTAGCATCTTTCATTCGAAATGAAACGTCTGAACACAAAATGAAACAATAATAAAAAATGAATTCAAAGCTAGATATCGGCATTCGGCATGATTCATTCGCACTCTGAATGAACGAAAAATGAAGCGTCTGAACACAAAAAAGAACATTCATTCGGGTTCGATCATTTTGTGTCGTGTCTTATAGCGGACGGACTTGGGACTACGACACCGCATAGTGAATATATTCTGTCTGTGTATGAGACAAAATGGTATTCAAGTGGAACGATCAAAATACGTTGCTGTTTTTGGAGAATTTCAAAAATTATCAATGTCTTTGGAACCACAAACTCGACGAATACAAAGACAGAACAATACGGACAAGTTCTTTAAAATCTCTAATTAATAATTTAAACTTAGACTTTGCTTCTTTCTTGACAGTTCTTCGATCAAATGATCACAAATCAAACGAATTCCAAGAACTTCATTCAACGATATCTTCGAGGAAAAGACTGGATGAACGTTCATTTTTATGCCATTCTGTCTGTGCCGTGTGAACGCGAATGAAACAAAAATGAACATTCATTCGGAATGAACCGTCTGATATCACCTTTAGGATTATTATTTTAGCCATATGACTTATTATACATCTCCAGTGATGATTTACATAGTAAAATTTTTTATTAATATTATTATTATTATATTCTGTGCATGAACCGATTTTCTCCAACAACAATAGGGCTCTTCATAGTTACATATCAAACATGTTACCAAAATTTGATTTTGATCCGTTCAGTCGTTTACTCACCGACAAATAGATTAACAGACGCACAAACTTTTTCTATAATTATGTTTTTTGGACTCGGAAAACCTTAGAACGAAAAAATATTGTAAAATCTTAAAAAATGAATTTTGACCCAAATTAGTATCCCCTATTCGTTTCCAGGAGATCAAAACTGTTTTATTCCCTGGAATTATTGCAGTAGGTATCTCGCTTCGTTTTCGCGACAAAACAAATAATTAACCTCTATCCCGCACTTGTTTATTCCAGGTATTTAATACACAGTATGCCAATAGAATAATTTTTTACAATAAATAATGTAATTCCAGGGAAATTTTTTTTTATCTCGGAAACGACTCGTTTCCGGACATAAGTTCATAGGAACGTTTTTTTTTTAAATCTACCCTTGACATTTTTCACAATATTAAAGAATCATCTCTATACATAGATACATATATCTGCGGCCACAAAACATAATGGCGTATGTCAGAGATATTTGCTAAATTATTTTTTTACAACGCTACCTCAGTCCAGTTTCTCGAGGCACCTTCGTACGAGACGAGCGTCGCAAATGTTAATTCGAACAGTCTTCAACGTTTTTTCGCTCCTAGAGGAGGAATTTACTGATGTGTTTGTGAGGTCTGTTTTAAAATAAACATCGGTGACTACATTTCGCTCAATTTGTGTAGAAATGGCTACAAACATATTTTCCTGACAGGGAAAAATAAATTAGAGTCTATTTTGAAATAATGTAGATTAACAAAAATAAATGAATCCCAAATACAGGTAAAAACTTACTAACCAATAAACTTTAATGCTGTTCCAAAAGTCGTCTATTTATTACAATTACTCATAACCATATTATTACACATAATCTCAACGGTCTTCTAGCTCAATTTGTGAACCTACTCTGTGGTACCACTGAATTATGTCAAAAACAAATATTAATTAGTCTAACAGAAAACAGTATCACGGGTAATTGGAATAATGAAAATAAATCAATTTAAACACTCATTGATTGCAACGTTTCATCTTTTCTTTAATTAAGACTTTTTCAAGCTCTCAATATGCTTAAACGATAGTTAAACTATGATATAATATACAATTTGGCATTACAAAAAACTATCGTTTAAGAGCTTGAAAAAGTCTTAATTAAAGAAAAGACGAAACGTTGCAATCAATGAGTGTTTAAATTGGTTTATTTTCATTATTCTAATTATCCATGATACTGTTTTCTATTATAACATATATCTGGAATTAAACTTTAAAGATGAATTAATTAGTCTATATTATTTCAGGACAGACCATAATGTGTGACGTCTCTACACAGAATTCGTTAGTAAATAAAAATATCAAGAAATCGACATAACCCGTTTTGATTCTAGTCACAGATATAATATAATAATAAAACGACATAGAGCTTCCACCCAATAATGATTGCGAGCTGACAAATTGAATTTAGAAGTCTCTATGACAGCTAATTAAATTAATACATTATTTACATATATTCCTGTTCGTATATAAATTTAATTCTGAAATTGACGCTGTCGTGCTTTGCAACAATTGGAAACAATTAGTGAAATGAAGTTTGTAAAGAAAAAAAGTGGCCAAGTGCGAGTCGGACTCGCTCACGAAGACTTTTGTGCCGCCGTATAATATCCCTTTTGATTTAGCGTCAGGGCCTTCTTAAGCCTAGTAGGGCCATGTCATTCAGGATACATGAGGGTCGCTTTTACGAAAATTTGGGCTATTAACAGAAATAAACCACTTTTCGGTTAATATGTATTTTCATAAAAAGAAAAAAGACAAATTTTATATAAAAAAATTTAAACGACTTTATTTTCACGAATGTAATGAACTAAAGATCGTTTTAACAAAAATCTTTCACATAGAAAAACACGTTAAAGTATTAAAAACCATTAGGTAATTACATAACTAGCCTAGATTGTACATTGTACAGTAGAAACTCAAAATTAAATATGCGTATAGGTATCACCGGTTATAATAATTGTTTTGTTTTTTTTTAAACAAAAAAGGTGCTTCGGCTACTCAGGCCATTAGTACATATTACAAAATAAAGTGACAAAATATGTTGTTGTTATGGAATACACAATATAGTTACAAAGGTAAGAGGTAAGTATATACAAGGTAAGTACAATGTTAATATAGTCCTAAGGTATATTTGATTTTTTTATATTATATTTTATTTATTTCTGGAATTTTGTCATAGGGGTTAGGGACCCCCAAACTCTCGGATCCCTGGGCTCAAACCTATCGAGCTAGCTTAGTGTAAGAGTTAGAGATGGAAAAAACGGGTCTTTTTAGTGATCTGCATCTTTGCATCTGGATCCCGTATGTGAGCCGGCTCACTGAACCGGTTCAAAAAGAGCCGAGTTCTGAATATGTTACTGCAGTCTGCCACTGAGTTACCTAGTTCAGTCAATCATATCACGACCTGTATAGAATCAAGAATGCATAGCCAAGCATGTGATGCATGAGTCATTTGAGCTGACAGATGCATCAAAGCAAGAACTGATACGTAAGTGTAAAATGTGCTTCTGTGTTTCACTGAGTTACGCGGATCCGTTGATCCGTCGGCTCAAAAAAAAGTGAGTCGGCTCCCACGGATCTTCTGTCGGAGTCGGCTCTTTGAACCGGTTTAGATCTGAGTTACCCAACTCTAGTAAGAGTATCGAATTTGTTGCTTCAAAAAGGCAAGGGACTATTTTGTCAGGCTAATCACAGGTGGTCCGAGTAGATCAGTTTTTCAGTCATCAGGTGTATTTCCCTAACTTTAGACAAGTTTTCTTTTGACACTAGCGGAAGTTACTGACATGTACAACATTGTAATACCAACATTGTTTCTGTATGTACATAAGTCTGCCGTATTTTATTTGTCAGTGGCGTACTGCTACGATAAATTTAAAAAAAACTACAAAATTAAACTTTCTTCAAAAAAGGTCACTACACTGACAGCGCCACTACGTCACTTAATATTACCGATAACTGTTAAAATAAACAGATTTTCGCCAGATAGATTTGTTTTTTCTTAATGTTATTTTCTGTAAAGAAATTTCTAAATTTTTAAACACTAATTGTTTAATGAAAAGATTAATTTTGAGATATTAACTTATTTTTCGTCATTAGAGACAAAAATAATCTCCAAAATGGCGAATCAAACATTACTTTTGATGCAGTATTAAGAGATATTTCATACCGACAAAAAACACATTTAAGAAATAATATATACCGATCATTGTTCGTATATGACTTATTTCTAGTTGAGACAACCTTTATTTTTTGTCTCAACGCATTTTTTTCTATCAGTGTAAAATAACAAAGTTTTAATAATTAATAATATTGACTCTACCAACAGTAATATAATATTAAATAAAACGAAACTACTTGCGATTACTGTTCAAAATATTTTTTTATTTATAAAACGTGTCTACCAAATTTTTGGTCCTTTTTAATTGAAAAGGACCAAAAATTTGGTAGAAACGTTTTATAAATAAAAAAATATTTTGAACAGTAATCGCAAGTAGTTTCGTTTTATTTAATATTTAACAAAGTTTTAAGATCGGTGCTAATTTAATTACTAAAAATATTTATGTACCTATGGACTTCTATCAAATTGGCGCTGACATTAAATCTGTTTTCTAAGTTTGTTTTTTTTTTTTACTTTTTAGTGGTTTTGCATTATGTAGTTTGCACGTTATTATCGCGTTCTTCCTTAATATTTTAATAGTAAACCGACAGATTTAAGTAAAATTTATGTGAAACCACCAAGATTAATCAAAATCGGTTTACAAATGCTGGAGATACGAGGTAAGTACATAATATAAAAAAAATCTCCTTTTTGAAGTCAGTTAAAAACGACTGCTTAACATGCTTGATCAGGTTCTTCCTAGCTGCTTAGCAAAGTCGAAAGCAAGCGACTAAGCTTTTTAAAAAACTTCGTTAAAATATCTAGCTATAGTTTAAAAAAAATGCAGACCGGAAAAAAATGAACCGAGACACTGTTAGTCTACTACGAAAGTATAACTTATAAAGAATTCATGCTTATATCAGAAAAGATGTTTGTTTTCAAGAAAAACTAATCTTTACTCATTGCCAGTGACTTTTTATTGAAAAAAACACTGAAAGTTTTTAAAACTGTACTGAAAAGTTCGCTTCTTTTTCATCGTCTTCCTCTACCATAATAAAGACTGAATGCAACGAGTAAATTAGAAAACTTGAGTTGCGTCGTGGAGGTAGATTAAAAAGTAGAATTAAAAGTTGAAAAATAAAAAACAAAACTAGCAGGGAAAAAAACTTTCTAAATATTATTTTTTGTTCAAATGCTTCAATTTGGCAGATTTAACGAGGGATTATGTAAAACGGCGTTCTTTTGACATGGTGGCTCGAACTATTTAAAATAATCGAAAACATTACAATTAAGGTATCTGTTTATCAACTGTTCAATATACCCCCTTTTTTACTCGCATAACTCTATCTTACGAGAGGTTGGGTATGCATGTAAAATGCATTTACGTTTTAGAAATCTGTAAATTCTAAATTTTATTCAATCTTTGATGTTATTGCTTCAAAATAAACTAGAAACTAAAAACTTGACTAAAAGACATATAGGAGAAGAAGGCACTTCCCATATGTCTTTTAGTAAAGTTTTTACAGTTTATTTGATCTAAATAAAGTATTTAAAATCAGATAAAAACGAGAAAATTTGCATAAGTGTTTACACAAATTTTTGTACAGATTTGGAAAAAAAATTGAACAAGCCAAATTTGTCAGTGTTTTTAGTATACGTGTTTGTAAAAAAAAGCTTCAAAATGTTAATTCGAAATCTAGTGACGTGTTGTAAAGAAACATTAAGGAATATTACGTATTTTGGTTCAATTTTTAGAACAAAAATATGTTTTTTGAATTGGGTTTTTGAATGCATTTTTTTTTACATAAATGGAAAGATCACATACAAGTTTCATAGCGAAACTACTTTTATTATTTTGTTTAATTTCATAATGAAAAAGTTATATTTGTTTTAATGTTTAAGCTAAGATCCGATAACGAGCCAAAAACCTCTGTGACGTCAAAATGTTTTTATGGTCCTGGTTGCCATGGTTACTTTGCTAGTATGTATTATAAAGCCATACACAAATGCAAAACTTTTGTCATTTTGACGTCACAAACATTCCTGGTACGTTTTGTAATCAAGTGATGTCTTATGAAGTTTTATACATTTTAATTAATTTATTATTAATTACCTATGGTTTAATTTTTTTTTCTTTTCGTTCTTCAATATTATTTACGATATATTATCTAAAAAATAAAAAAATTTAGTAATTTTTTTTTTAAATTCAAATACTCAATTCAAACACCACGCCACTTTTGTGAAGCTCAATGCTTAATCGCAGCTAATAAAAACAGTAAAAAAATGACTTTTGCGACCACAGTTCGAACTTTCTCGAGAGCATATTTTACCTTAAATATAAAAGGTTCTGTTAAGTCCATTACTGGACAACTTTCCAGCACACCCTGTATATATTTAGTTCTGCGTTAAAATACACCGTGCCGCGCATTATCATAACTTTAAATCATAATTTTCATCATAAATATAAATACCAATTTAACTAACAATAACGATAATAGAAAATAACTGTAGTGGAAATATGAATATTGTTAATATAGTTCATTCAATTTCCAAGTACATGATTGTATCAAAACAATTCCGAGAAGCCAATACAATTAAACACACGGTAACTAGTAACTATTGTCTATGTATAGGTTTTTATGTTGATAGCATAATATACAATACGATTTTTATTCTAAAAATAAAAAAATAGAGTTTAAAAAAAACGGTCAAGTGCGAGTCGAACTCGCGAGATGAGGGTTCTGTACTATTCCGTTTTCCGTGAGTACTTTAAGACTTAAGATTTTCGTTTCAATTACCCTGTAAACTATGGGTGAGACCCGACATACCCCGTTTTTTTCAAAATTTTAGGCGCAGTAGTTTCGGAGATAAGGGAGGGGGGAAGGTCAATTGTTCATCTATTTTCTTAAATAACTTTAAAACTATTTATTTTAAAATTATAAGAGACCTTTACCACAAGCCCTTTCATTTGATATGTCACACGGTACAGTTTGCAAAACTTTTTTTTAATTTCCTAATTTTTCGCCAAAAATTATCCCCATGTGCAAAAATTATTTATTTACGTTACACGTCCGTCTTTGGATCACCGACTTATATATTATGTGTACCAAATTTCAACTCAATCGGTCTAGTAGGAGATAAGGGGGGGTAAATGGTAAATTTTCCTAAATAACTTGAAAACTATTTATTTTAAAATTATAAAAATATATATATTTGTGACCCTTACTACAAGCCCTTTCATTTTATATGTCACACGGTACAGTTTACCAAACTTTTTTTTTAATTTTCTAATTTACCCCCAAAAAATGACCCCCATGTCAATATAACTATAAATATAATACCGCTAAAGCGTTCAGTAGATGTCCCAGCATATAATTTTTTCTTATATACTTGAAAATTTCAGACTTAATACTTTCGCCGTTAGGGAAGACAGCCAATAAAAACTCACGAAAATATAAAAAAAGAGCGAGTCTTACCGTAGTCGTTAATGATATGTAAGATATATATTGCACACTGTACTTATAAAAGCACGGTTGACAGCTGTGTCTTCTCTTTCTCCCTTTTTCTTTCTCAGCACATACCTCAACCGTACGCCGCACCAAAAATTCATATTTAAATTGAATAATTTGAATAGCGCGCACTTTTTTTAACGCACTTCTGCTTTATTCACAAAATTATTGCCAATACCGATAGCTAAGAAATTACACAACAAAAATAAAATTTTACGACCTTCAAACTGAGACCTATCCAACGTTATGCCACATGCTAAAAACACGTTATTTTTTGTTCAATTTATTCGGCAACTGGCCAAAGAGAAGAGTCCGGCTATTACCAAAGAATTAAAAAAAAATTTTTTTTGGCAAAACAGCATTTGAAACATCACGACTAACCGTTTACAAATTACAAGTTTCTAAACCGAGTACACCAGACGCACGAACAACATTTCAGTACCTTACAATTATAACAAACGAACTCAATGACTGTATAACCTTGATTAACTTTTCATTCAAGATAAATGTACAGAAATGCAATTACATAGTGTTATATAACTTTCCTTGACACTGTTCTCTACAGTACCGAACCTTAAAACTGAACTAAAAATACAAATCTGACCTCACGTAACCTTGACAATGACCTTCGAAAAATATAGAGATATCTCTCTTGTTATAAAATATATTATTATTTATTTAACAAAAGAATTACACAATTAAATTAGTTCTCAGAAATATGAATTGAGAAATTATACGTGGAATCATTATTCAGCAAATTTGTTCAATATGCGAACTATATTTGGTTAGCGCGAAAACCCAAACAACATATACCATAATTCGCTTTATAGGAACCACTATGTTACCTAGAACATAATTACTATTGATTATCTGTACGGTGAGCCCAGAACTTGATGAATATGACCTAAATAAAACATTAATTTCATAAATTAGATGCATGGCGTACTGTAGGAATTTAACAAGACCTGGTAATCTATATTAATCACTAGCCGTTACCGGCGGCTTTGCACACGATTGAAACGAAACACGGCAGCAACAACGGTAGTGGAACCTTCGGCTCCATCGTATTACGGTCTAGTAGCTTGTTACAACAGAGTGAATAGCATAAAAACCTTTTCCACGAAAAAATGCATATATGTGCCAATTTTCATGGTGATCCGTCAAACGGTGTCGAAGTCTATTAATCAACATCAATTTTTATATGTCGTAGGATAATTAAAATAATCGGATCTTCGCAAAAATCCTAGGACAAATGCAAAAAACCCAGCTAATTGGTATCTGTTTTTTTGCCAACGTCCTAGGATTTTCGCGAAAATCCGATTTTTTTAATTATCCTACGACATATAAATAGATTTTGTCAATGGGTACGGTTGACTTGATTGAAATCTCTCAAAAATTATTAAGCATAAAAAAATATTACTTTCGAATTAATAATACGATATAACACTTATTTCACGCGCAATGCCAGCTTGCCCGTCTCTGTCAAAAAATAATAGTGAAAAAATAGCTATTTGTAAAAGTAGACTTGGTATAAAAATTGTAATAAGCACCCCACGCTTTTTCACAATAAAAATATTTTTTTACTTCTTAGTTCGATTTGCTATTAAAACGTGTCTTTTTAGTTTTTTTAAATTATTATTTATTGTTTATTTTTTAGTCTTCTTTTTTTATCCTAATGATCCTGGTCAGGATAACGGGACAACCTTATTAAATTATTGTATTGTCATCGGTACTTTATAAGTATGCAAAGTTTCAGTTTAATCTGACGCTTTGAAGTGGGGAATTTCACGTTCAAAGATTTCCTTACAAACAAACATGCAGGTGAAACTAATAAAAGCGTGTTAAAAAACACTGTTGAATTGTAGTTCATAGACGACGCTTCGGTAAGATGGATTTGATTGAAATCTACCACAAATTATTATTTTCTTTTTCGGTACCTATATATAAATACTAAGATTATTGAAATTGTTTAAGTTCTTGCAAATACAGTCAAAACCGTTTACGACGACATCGTTTAGAACAATATACCGGTTATATTTACCAAAATCATAAGTTCCGGCTGAATGCTATTTGACCGACTTATAAAAAAACACTGTTTTTTACGACATTGCTTATTACCTCATTTAGCGACCACATTTAACTAATATTTTCGGAGAATTATATCTGTTAGAACGACCAGCTGTATTGTAAACGATTTGACAGTATCATATTATTCACTTGGTACATATTTATACTTTTTTATACAATGTAGCAGTGTCAGATCTATAAAAATAACAATAACAATAAGTATCAAATTCATTGTTATGAACAAATTTAAAAGAACACCAATGAATTTGAACATATTAAAGAGAACCGAATTTGACATGACAGAGAAAGTACGATTACGCTACGAGCAAGAGCGAAACAATAATATGAACAAATTTAAAAAAATATTATTGTTTGGCTTTTGCTCGTAGCGTAATTATTGTACCTCGAAAACATCACCGGTTGTTACGACTATCGGTTTTTACGACCAAAAATATGAGTAGTCCCTTCGAAGTCGTTATAACAGATTTTGACTGTAACTGTTTTCGTCATTTCGATATATTGACACAATTAAAGAGTGCGATAGAATTTCAAGTCTGTTGTCTCACTCTATAATTATTAAAATACTATTATGGAAATAAACAAGAGTTACTTTTTCGGGGAAATGTATTTTTTGTATAGATTACACTAGTATTATGTAATATTAGTATGATAATATCAACCGATAACAAAAATCTGATAGATAAACCATGCAATCAACATACTGCGTTATATCAACAAACATTAACACTATACTCGGACACGTATCCAATTCCGGACAATTTGTAGTTGATATGCCTAAACAGTCAACATATCCATCTTTAGATAAAGTGTCTGCTACTTTACCGGCAAAATATTATTTAGGAATTACAGAATACGCATTATTAAGAGGGTCACTCCATGTGATGGGTTCAAAGAATCGATTTTTTTTTTGTTTAAATTGATTCCTTTATATGTATAGAATATACTGGTTAAGTGATTTTTTTCAAATTCGAAGTCGTACAGATACAGCAGTTACAATGGGCAGGTGATCGGAGTGCTGGGTTGAGTAGTGGGACACTAGGCCTATTGTGACGTGTCGTTTTGGTGCCTGAGACCCTTCAATACAAATGTAAATTCATATATACATGTATAGAAGGAGATTTCGAGGATGAGTTGTTATTTCAAACCAGACATCGCAGATTGATGGTAAGTAAAGATTTTCATAGTTCAAATCGTACTTGAAACTTGAAACGCGTTTTTCTCAAAACTGTGTTTTTCGAACTTGTCTCCAAGATATCTCAAGAACGGTTTGACCGAGTCACTTGAATTTTATAGAGTACACTCAGCACACATAGAGTCGCCGTATGAACTAGAATCATTAATAAATTCCAAGTATTTCTATTTTTTTCGTAGCGAGATAATGAAAAAAAATCAGAAAATTGGAATTTTTTTTTTAAAAGTTTGTCAAAAATTCAATTTTCAAATGATTTTAGTTCATGCGATGCGTACAGGCTTACAAATTAAAATGCCATTGGTCTTTTTAATTTCAGATTACCCAATCAGCTGACATCATGGAGACCATGAGCACACTTTTTTTCGAGGCGAGTGTCTTCAGACTGGTACAATACTACTCACGATCCAGAGAAGATTTTTAGCTGAAAATTTATATGTGTAGTCTCGAAATACTAATAAACGAATAGTAAGTAATTCAAATTTCTATCTTTTTATTTGTCGTCAAAAAAAATTCTAAAAAATGTCTTAAAAACCGGCCGTCACACGGGGTGACCCCCTTAAATTAAAAATATCTTGGACACAATAATTCATTAAATACGATCTTAAAAATAAAGGACACTGAAATAAAGACGTAGGTACTTCCCGCAAGCAATTTCAAACCACTGAAAATGTCTGAAAGCAATTGAAAAGTAACAAATTTGTCCGCGCAAGTTCATTGTGTTGAAGTTAATTCGTTTCTATATATAAAAAACACACAATACAATAGATGTACAATAGAAAGAGACGGGTCGGACTTAAATAAATAAAAAAAAAAACCCGGGTCGCAGTGCCAAAACCCTGCCGACAATATAGTGTATTTGCTTGTATAGGGCCGTGTGGTTTTATACTTTTATTATGTGAAATTAAGTTTGTTTTTGGGCAAAATAAAAAATTTAACCCCTTAATACACCCCCTAAAGTAACATTTTTTTCTTAATTGTAATATTATTATCAATCTAACGTCTACACCGAATTAAATACACCCTTCAATAAATAAGTCACTATCTGCAAACTAGTGTTTTCATAAAATTTGTAAATCCGGTCCTGTCGGGCCGATTTTATTAAAATTTTAGGGGCACTTTTTAATTGCTACTAACGGGTTAAATGTCAATTTTGAAACAATTCTGAGAATTTTTTCAGTATTTTGGGGCCCAAAAACATTTTTCAACCCCTAAAAACTACCCTTAAAATTGCCCGATTAGGCCCATTTTAAATAGGCTTCTTGCGGTGATGGGTTTCAACACGTGACCCAAATTTCGTTGAAATCAATTAACTCTTTCGAAAGTTATCGCGCGTACACACACACACATATATATATATATATATATATATATATATACACATATATATATAAACATTTTTAAAAATGGTGCCAATGTGTTTAGGAGGTTATGAAACGTCGAGAAATTTTGGTCCGACCCCTAGGTCCCGCCATCCGACCGACGCCAATAGTGTATGTTGCCATATGGCAAATACACTAAAAAACACACAATACAATAGATGTACAATAGAAAGAGACGGGTCGGACTTAAATAAATAAAAAAAAACAGATATTCCAAAGTAAAGGATTTAGGATATAAAATGATTAATCACCTGGCTTAATTGAATTGGCGCGTCATTCAGTGAGGTCTTCCGTGTAGAAGGCGCTTGACAAACAATAAACCCTCATCATCATATACGAGCCATTCTAACTGCAGCGACGATGCCGCCCGCGCGGTCGCGCCGCGCCGGTAGATTTGCGAAACTCGAGGATATGACGGCTCTTGATGACTGGCCACTTGGGACCCATTAGTTAATTCCTATCTACACGGGAACCAATAAAATTCACGTTCTACTTTACACGGTACACTATTGTATATGTGTTTTCACAAGTGGGATCCTTTTGCTGACACATCACTTTTTGAAAACTTTTTATTAACCTCACTTGTTACCTACACAGTAAGACCTCGCTTAACGCTGTTTCAGTATTACGCGGTTTCTAAAAAAAAGCTTAGCTACTATAACGTAAATTATGGATATTTTACACAAAATGACTCAAATGTTGATAGAAGTTCAAAGGCAAGACGAAGTGTCATTGATGCAGTATCTTGCTGTTGACAACAGCTTGCTGAACGAAACAGAAAAAGGCAAACGACATTAGATTTCTTCACAGAAAACAAAATATGTCAAATGAGGAATCTTTCTCATCACAAACATAACTTTTTACTCGCACTTTTATTTGATTTTCATAAATGTTTTATGAACAAAAATCGATATTAGCAATAAATAAATCTATATAATTAATGCGATAAAAAAATATTTAACAATAAATATTACAAAATTAAACAAAACACATTTTTTATGTCAACTTAAACCTTTAATCAATCATGTACAATTCCACAGTAACAACATTTCACGTCTCGACAGGTTCAGAACGTTAAATTTATCGTAAAACAATCTGTCTTGTTTGATGTAAAGTAACGTAAACACTGTTGTTAGTAAATTTCAAATTGCAATGGCTGAGAAAGGAAAAAGGTGTTCCTTAACCGTCGCAGAGAAACAAAAAATCATTAAGTATGTAGACGAGAATCCTACAAAGAAAAAAAAAGATATCGCTAAAGAGTTCGAAATTCCCACAAGTACGATGGCCATAGTTTTAAAGTTTAAAGATAAGATTACATTGGAAATTGTTGCGTCTATATTTTTTTTCAAACATACACAATTAAGTTAGCAGGAAAGTGGACAATTGATGTAAATTATTAAACCGAAACGTCGCTAAATTAATAATTGGTTTAATAATTTACATCAATTGTCCACTTTCCTGCTAACTTAATTGTGTATGTTTTAAAGATAAGTTTTCAGAAGAAAAACCTTGTTAAAACGAATCTTAGACCAACCTAACCTCTATATAACAAACCTCATTATAACGAATTACTTGATATAACGAATATTTTCTGAGTCCCTTCAGGTTTGTTATATCTAGGTTGTACTGTCCATTCAATAGGAAGATTTCAGTGGTGTTGTCCAATAAACTTTTGTACGGCCAGAATCTGGAAACTTCACAATATTGTAGTTCGCAGCTCTAATTTCAAATCCTCATTGTTCCGACGCTCAAGGTCGTCTAAAAAAGAAGTTCTAGAAGTGAGTGACTAGCTAGTGCAAGACTATACCATGTACACGTAGCCGAGTTGGTGAGCCGAGGCAGTGGCAGGCAGCCGCAAACATCTAACACATAAGCGGTATTGTTTTTGTGAGATGAATAATTAACTATGAACGTTCATACGGCTGCTTTCGTGCCGTCATATATGCGCGCCGCTCTACCACACTAGGCGTCCCGTTTGCTTGGTATTCAGGCATCCTGCTGTACCCGGGCACAGCTCCGACGTACCTAGGTTGACTCCTATAACCGTTGTATTGTTCGCGACTGTTTCCACATTCAGGGCCGGAATACATAGATAAATTCCAAGCTAATGGTCTTAGTTGTCGAGCGTATATAATCTACAATGTCTAAATCATAAAATTTCATGTTAAAATTTTTTAATAAAAATAATTTTTCTAAATTCATTTACAATAAGCTACTGACAGAGCAACTGGGATAGAAATTACACTTTTTCTTTTTGGAAGATCAACGCAAGTTGAATCGTGCCTTTTGTGCGTTTTATATGTACAATAAACATTTATTATTATTAATACGATCGCCTCGTTGTCCATCTGTCTGTCAAGACACTTTTTTTTAGGAATGCGTGGAGGTATCAAGCTGAAATTACTATCAAATACTCAGGCCTGAAATCCCTTGTAGCTGTGAAAAAATCAAACTTCTAAGTCAATGCAATCAAAAGATATGGCCGTTTATGCCTCATCAAAACCTTTAGTGTACTTCCCGTTGACCTAGATTCTAGAATCATGAAATTTGGCAAGAAGCAATGTCTTATAACACAAGTAAAAAGAAAAATCCGAAAACCGTAAATTTGTAGTTACGTCACAAATAAAATGTTTTTCTATAAACGTCGAACTAGTGCATATTAGCGACATCGGACGGAATTACTTAAAATCTATTAGTTCAGACATGATTGCGCTTTAATGCGTATTACAAATAGTAAAAATAAAAAAGTTTTTAGCTTCTACAGCGATTAGTAATATTAGTCATGTCTTGTTTGAACAACAAAATTACATATAAACGACATCACAAAACATCCACGAGATTCGAACCCACGACAGTCCGGTCCAGAAGCCAGCACGCTGACCACTACACCACACTGTCCTTTAATTTATTTTCAACATTTGACAACTAACGATTTTAAAGAAACACTCCTTAGGCCGGTACTTTGTGTTCAAAGTCAAATATTTATTATACAAAACAATACTTCTGAAATTACCTCGTAATTAATTATAACGTGACGATAGTCAATTTAAAACGGCGCCCGCTTACATCCGTTTTTCAATTAGGTTAACGACAAGACTCGAAAACATTTCGAAGGAAATATTAAAAGGCAAAACCTATTTGTGTAACTGGCGCTTTGCCCAGAATTAAAATAACAGAAAAAGCACAATTTTTACGTTTAAAAATGTAATGAAACATACACTTTTTTTATTCCGATTTGGCAACGCCAGCATTTTGGGTGTAATTTAATTTCAAACGTCAGTTCAAAGTAAGCAAATTTTAAATGGAAATTTACTGTATAAATGTTAGTTAAAAACGAACTAGTTAGAAGTTTTCAAAAACTATGCGCAGCGTTGAACATTATCCAAAAAAAGAAGTTCTCAATCGGCGGAAACTATATTCTAAAATTATGTACGAACTGGAAAGTCATTGACTTTCGAAGATATACTTCTTTTGGCGCGTTGAGAGTAAAATTTTAGCAGGCAACGGAAGTTGCGCGTGACAGCTAACGAAAATTCGACGATATGAAGTTGGCTGCGCTAACGAATGAAGTTGACTATAAGAGGCCCAAACTGAAATGACAGATGGACGAAATCAATACACTTTCTGCTATCTGGAAACTATATAATATACTAAACGACCAACCAATGCTCGTTGTAACTATCATCCAGCGGAGAAAAATAATAATAATAATGCGTTTAACGTCCGTTTCTCGACTTTATGTCATAACAGACGCCATTCGCACCATTACTATTTCCCATCTACCACACTTCCCGTTATTTTCTACGTTTCTAAAACTTCAACTTAACTAATAGCAATGGGCGAATGAAGGAATTATAGGAAGTTAGGATAAGGTATAGATAATTTTTGAACTAAGAGTTTGATAGGTAATCGGCCATGGCCTCAAATAAGGAACCATCTCGATATTTATCTCGAATTAATTGAGGGAAACCATGGAAAACCTCAATCAAGATGGCCGGTACAGAAATTACCGTTTCTCGGCGAGAGGCAGTAGGAAAAAGTCCTAGCCACATCTGCCCCCGCCGGGATTCGAACCCGTACTTCCCGAATGCGAGTCTAGTGCTGTCACCATTACTCTACCCAGCTCGGTATCCAGCGGAAAAAAAAAGTAAAAGCGAAAATAAAATTTTGAAAGTGTTTTCAAATGTTTGAAGTTAATTTTTTTAAAGTATTATTCTTAAATTTTTTGAAGATTTTGTTTTGCATATTAAAAATTAGTTTCTAATATAGACAGTGTGGTCCAGTGGTTAGCGTGCTGACTTCTTGACCTGACTGTCATGAGTTCAAATCAGGGATGTTTTGTGATGTTTACTTTTAAGTGATAATGTTATTTGATGTATTTAAGACGCTAATGACCTAAGTTGTCGAGCGTCTATAATATACAATAAATTTAAAAAAATAGTTTTGAATTACGCCAAAGAAAAATAACTTCAAGCGCGCGTACATAAAGTACACGCACCACACTTTTTTATAGTAGATATAAAAAAAATATCTTTTATGCGAATTATCGATATAATTTTATTTTCTGAAATAATTTTTGAAAACCCAGAGTTTGTAGCAGAACGCAAGTTCTGCGTCAGCTAGCTTCTTATGAAACTACTAGAAAAGTTGTCCAAACTGAGTATGATTTAAGCACGGATGTTGGACTCAACGCTGCAGTTTTTCTTTTGTTTTGTGTTAAATTGCAAAAAAAAAAACACCCGGGTCGCAGTGCCAAAACCCTGCCGACAATATAGTGTATTTGCTTATACAAGCAGTGTGGCTCTATTATGCGAATTTAAGTTGGTTTTTGGGCAAAATAAAAAAATTGACTCCTTAATACACCCCTTAAAATAACATTTGTTTTCTTAATTGCAATATTATTCTCAATCGAACCTCTATACCAAATTATATACAACTTTCAGTAAATAATTCACTATCTGTAAACTAGTATTTTCGTAAGATTTGTAAGTCCGGTCCTGTCAGGTCGATTTTATTAAAAACACCTTTTAATTACTACTAAAGGATTAAATGTCAATTTTGAAACGAAATTGAGAATTTTTTCGCTATTTTGGGGTCCAAAAACATTTTCAACCCCTAAAAACTACCCTTAAAATACCCCTATGACGCCCATTTTAAATAGGGTTCTTGCGGTGATGGATTTCAACACGTGGACCAAATTTCGTTAAAATCAATTAACTCTCTCGAAAGTTATTGCCCGCACATATATATATTTAAACATTTTCAAAAACGGTGCCAAAGTGTTTAGGAGGTTATGAAACGTCGAGAAATTTTGGTCCGACCCCTATGTCCCGCCATCCGACCGATGCCAATAGTGTATGTTGCCATATGGCAAATACACTAAAACGCTTCATTTTCCAATTTAATTGATATAAGCGTAATCGAGTATCTCTTTCGGCTTAGAAGTTACAAATATTTCAAATTTCTCAAAAAAATACATTAATTAATGTTACGACTGTAGCTTCGTCGTGGTCTTTTGTACAAGAATAATCAATTTGAAAAGTATCGTAGAGATTTTTTAATTTTGTCAATGTAATTATTTCAACGCGTATCAGCATTTCTAAAAGTAAAATTTCATCCACATTGATCTGAGGTAGTCACGTACCCAAGACGAGTGCTAACAATTGAACCGATTGAGGACCACTGGTGTATACGTTTAGATCTAAGTGCATAACTGAGTTAATGAGTGCAAATACAACACACACGGTGTTACCGAGCACAAAGGGCACCTAACGTGCTACCAAGTAAATTGAGATATGTACGAAACTATGCACTTATCGTTGTGGAATGCGTATAATCATTATATATATCTTTAAACCTCCCCTACGAACAGGGCGTCCAATTTTCCTTGCATCGGTACGGTAAAAAATAAATAAAATTTAATTGTACCCAAGGTCATTACATACACAGGTCACCTCGTTAATAAAATACGTCAGTCGGGAGACCGTTCAATATTTTTTTCAACCACGCAATATCAATTAGCAGTCCGCTGAATCACGTCATCTGCCCACTTCTATTCAACGGAACGAGGTCGCCTCTGTATCTAATAATCTTGCACATAGCGATTTTTTTTGTGGAATTTCGGTGAGATCCAAGGTTAGTAGATTACAGAGGTTATCTCGTTTCCTTGAATAGTAATGAACGGATGACGGCATCGAACGAGTCTGTCATTAATTGCGTGGCAACGGCTGTCATTTATAAACGTTGAGATGGTAGGATTCAACAAATGTCAAAGAAATCAAAAAACAGAATACTGACATTATTGGCAATAAATTGAATTTTATATGTAAGAAATCTACATATACTGTTTATTCAGATAGAAGGCGGCAAAAATTGAAAATTACACGATTTTCATCACTCGTTCTAGCTTAGTTCGGGAAAAATAGAGGTGTAAAGGACAAAGCTTGAAAAAATCCAATCAGGTAAATTTTTGTGGAGACCTTTGATTTGATGTTGTATAAGCATATCCTGAAAAGTACCCTTCATTTACATGTTTTCTTAGAAAAAAATAGTGTAGCGGTTAGATTTTTTAAATGTGCTGCTGTTTAAAGTCATGATTTATAACCCAAAAAGTCGTAGGAATAAAATTTCGTTACTTGTTTAGCACGTCCAACGACGCCGAAAATGGAACCAGTCATCCACGTCTCCCTATACCAAATTACGAATTTCGACGGTGTTATCTTTAAGCACCCTGTATTTACTAATTCCTTTTTCTTGGTTATAGACGCTCGACAAGTAAGATCATAACATCAAATTAATTTAAACGGCATTCAAAAAAACATCCATGAGCAAAGTTGGAATTCGAGTCCACGACAGTTTAACTCAAAGACTAGCACGGTAACCGTTACACCACGCACCCTGTATGGTACGTCTTTAAACTTCCCCTGTGTACTTATGTAACGATGGCCTTTGAACTTAAAGACTCCGCCCCCGCATCAACACAGAATTATGCAATTCGAGTTAATGTCTTTAACGCTAATTAATGACAGAACTTGTATAGGAGTCAGGTAATGTCGCCCTGAATAGTTTTTAACAAACCTCAAAGGTCGCTTACAGTGTTTGGATTGTTCTGCGATGACCGCAATTATAAAAAAATGCGTGACAGACGCACAGATTCAAACACAAAAGGCGTTTAGCTTACGCCTAAAAAAGGTAGGTGTTCTACCTTAAGAATGAAAATGAGCTTTATGGCTTGACGGCGCCGTTCACTGACGTCAAGCCGCTGACCCAACTTTGTCTAATCGAAAAAAGTTTATGAATATGTATTATACACAGAATATGTATTATAAAATCTAACACGTAGACATAATCAAATTGATAACCAAGATTTTCTTAACACATTACCTTTCCATATTCCTAATTTTAATAGTCGGAATAACCAGTCGTTTTATTTACCTGCATCAAGAACGTGTCAGTTCACAAATTCACCTCTTTATAAGATGTGTGAACTTATAAATGAAAATTGTAGTAATATTGACATTTTTAACTGCATATTCAGTGAATTCAGCAACGTATTCAGAAATGCTTAGCAATACATTTTTCTGTAAGTGGGCTATGCCTGTAGAATGTTATTTAAATAAATAAATTAATTAACAGGGTAGATTAGGATATCTTTAAATCAATTAAGTCAGGACTCCGGGCAGAATGACTGTTGGGTCCAGCTTAGCAAATTATGAAAGTTTTCGTTTGTTTTGTACGCGTTGTTGCGTTATTTGCAAGCATAAAACGTGCACATCGAACCTTTCTTCAAAGTCGGTTAAGGTGAGTGATCCTTCAGATTGCAAAATATGCTCTTGGGAAATTTCTAACTGTGGTCGCAAAATTCATTTTATTACTGTTTTTATTAGCTATGATTAAGCACTAAGCTTCGTAAAACTTGACTTGCTGCTTAGAAATTTCAAAAAACATATATGTTTGCCCTAAAAGTGGAAATAAAAAAATGATATTCGTCAATATTTCTTTACAGCACGTCATGAGATTTTGAGTTACGGAAAGGCAAATTAACATACTGACAAAATAATTTTTTTCAAATTTAATTTTTTCTGTACATAATTTTGTGCAAAACTTATGCTAATATTCTCGTTTTTATTAGTGTATTTGCCATATGGCAACATACACTATTGGCGTCGGTCGGATGGCGGGACCTAGGGGTCGGACCAAAATTTCTCGACGTTTCATAACCTCCTAAACACTTTGGCACCATTTTTAAAAATGTTTATATATATATGTATATATATATATATATATATATATATATATATATATATATATATATATATATATATATATATATATATACAGGGTGTCTCACCGAACGTTGGCTAACATGGGTAACTTTGTTATTAGTGGAGATAGAAAGTCGGTTAAATGGGCAAAGTAGTGCAGAAAATTGGGCTCATTAACATCCCGTCGAAAAAACAATTGAATTTTGACACCCTATGAATTTATTCAGAAAATAGTGAAAATTGCCATTTATGAAAACTGGCCATAACTTTTTTATTTATGAAGATATTTGAAAATTTCATTAACCATTTTTTGATAACTTTTTAAGGTCTTTTCAGTGACGTAGGTTTAATTTTTTTATTTCCACTACATAATGAGATATTGACATGAACTTTGGTTTTTCTTATGGACGGCATTTTTTATTTTCAGATATTCGAATTCTACTTATTTTTCTGAATAATTTGACATAGCATATCCTATATCTAAACCAATCAGAAGCTACAAAACTGACAAAAATAGCTTTTTGGCGTTATCAAAGTGTGCCGTGTGAAACGAAATTTGTTGAAACAAATACATATCGACAGGTTAACAATCTGTCGAGCGATCGCTACAGTTTTGCTAATTCATTTTGTTTGATTTACTCTCTAAGATGGCTCAAGCATTCTCAAATTTGGAGAAACAGGTTATTTTTGCGCATACATTCAGCGTAACAAAAATACCACGTGGGCTCAAGCACAATACTTGAACCTTTATCCAGAAAGGCGGCAGCCTTATTCAATAACTTTTAGGAACTTAAATAGAAATTTAAAAATATACGGTTCATTTTCAAAGAAAAAAGGCAACACTAAACACTGTGAAGAAGAATTAGGTTTAGCAAACGTTGAAATTAATGGAGAAAAGTTCCCAAAAGTTATTGAATAAGGCTGTCGCCTTTCTGGATAAAGGTTCAAGTATTCTGCTTGAGCCCACGTGGTATTTTTGTTACGCTGAATGTATGCGCAAAAATAGCCTGTTTCTCCAAATTTGAGAATGCTTGAGCCATCTTAGAGAGTAAATCAAACAAAATGAATTAGCAAAACTGTAGCGATCGCTCGACAGATTGTTAACCTGTCGATATGTATTTGTTTCAACAAATTTCGTTTTACACGGCACACTTTGATAACGCCAAAAAGCTATTTTTGTCAGTTTTGTAGCTTCTGATTGGTTTAGATATAGGATATGCTATATCAAATTATTCAGAAAAATAAGTAGAATTCGAATATCTGAAAATCAAAAATGCCGTCCATAAGAAAAACCAAAGTTCATGTCAATATCTCATTATGTAGTGGAAATAAAAAAATTAAACCTACGCCACTGAAAAGACCTTAAAAAGTTATCAAAAAATGGTTAATGAAAATTTCAAATATCTTCATAAATAAAAAAGTTATGGCCAGTTTTTATAAATGGCAATTTTCACTATTTTCTGAATAAATTCATAGGGTGTCAAAATTCAATTGTTTTTTCGACGGGATGTTAATGAGCCCAATTTTCTGCACTACTTTGCCCATTTAACCGACTTTCTATCTCCACTAATAACAAAGTTACCCATGTTAGCCAACGTTCGGTGAGACACCCTGTATACGTATATATATATATGTGTGTGTGCGGGCTATAACTTTCGAAAGAGTTAATTGATTTTAACGAAATTTGGCCCACGTGTTGAAATCCATCACCGCAAGAAGCCTATTTAAAATGGGCCTAATCGGGCTATTTTTAGGGTAGTTTTTAGGGGTTGAAAAATGTTTTTGGGCCCCAAAATACCGAAAAAATTCTCCGAATCGTTTCAAAATTGAAATTTAACCCTCTGGTAGTAATTAAAAAGTGTCTCTAAAATTTTGATAAAATCGGCCCGACAGGACCGGATTTACAAATTTTATGAAAAAACTAGTTTGCAGATTATGAATTCTTTACTGAAAGGTGTATATAATTTAGTATAGAGATTCGATTGATAATAATATTGCAATTAAGAAAAAAAATGTTATTTAAGGGGTGTATTAAGGAGTCTAATTTTTATTTTGCCCAGAAACCAACTAAAGTTCGCATAATGAAGCCACACTGCCTGTATAAGCAAATACACTATATTGTCGGCAGGGTTTTGGCACTGCGACCCGGGTTTTTGATTTTAAATCGGTTATTTATCAAATGAACTAAACATTTGCTTTAAGTCATATAGGGAAGAATGGTACATATTTCTAGTTTATTTTGAAACATTAACATCAATAAGATTTCTCTTAGAAATTAGAGCAAAACGTAAGTGCATATTAACCTTTGAGTGTCAATATGATTTTTAGAAAATTAGCTAAAAATGCCATGCTGCTAGGGGAACATAGAAATTTAAAAATATATTTCATTTTTCGAAGCATTTTATTTACGAAAAGTACATACAGCCCACATCTTATGAACATTTATGTTGTTCCTTTTTGTACTTGGAACAAAATATAAGGTTTGATCTCTTTATTGATCCCCCATCTTTATTACTACAAAAAATACATCTTCTCAAACTGTGACTCGGTAATTCCTCTAAACCTAAACGGATACCTTTGGAAGCAACATTACTAGTTGTTGTAAGATTTCTCTTGTCTGCCAACCAATCTTATTCTATACTCTCTATTATTCGAGAGCAAAAGCTGATCGCGTTCGTAGCATTTTCGGACAGTGTATTGAGGAGCGCGACTGCGTTCCTTAGCACTCAAAAGGTTAACATGCACACAAAAGGGGGCATATTGAACAGTAGGTAAAAAATTCGACATACACAGTTTTACCTTCGAGTCGTAGATATTCCATTATATAGAGAGAATGGAGCGACAATTTGTAATAACATTTATATATTATAGAACCGAGTTATATATATAAATGCATTACATGAATTAGTTTATAATGTACGACGACGACCTGTAATGTGAAATTGTAACCAAAAACATAACTCTGCATTATGCATTGTGTCCCGGCACATTGCATACTTGCATACGCGACCATTTTAGATGTATGCAATATAACTAATGTGTTCTCCATTTTCTATTATGATGACAATTTGAATTTACTGTTCTGTTACAATATGTGGATAGAGTTGCCCATCTGGTGAGAATTTTTTTTCTTTGTCCATTTTTAATTGCCCGGTACATTGGAAAGTTATTGTAATGAGACCGATAACCGAAATCATAAATTTGATTAAAATTTTATTCCAATTTCTCTCTCTGACTCTCTCTCTCTCTCTCTCTGTGTGTGTGCGTACGTACGTACGTACGAACGTGGCCATTTCTTTCTAAGAAGAAATCTCGAGAAAAAAAAAACTTAAATTGGCCCAGTTGTTTTTGTTTTTATTTAAATAAAATTAGAACAAAAACTTAAAAAAAAATATTAACCTCCTTCAAAAAAATCAAAGATGAAAATAATGAAATTTTGAGGTCGTAGCTAATTTCAATACAAAAGTTTTAATTAACCATCTACTTTTATTAAATAGGCGCCGACCTCAAAATTTCATGTGATTTTTTTTGTTATGGAATTAGCTCCGACCTCAAAATTTCATTATTTTCATCTTTTTAGTGATTTTTTTGAAGGAGGTTAATATATTTTTTTTTAAGTTTTTTTATTTTTTACTTTAGTGGTGGATTTGATTTCGCACATTTTTAAAAACTACTGATCCGATTTAAGTAAAATTTATGTGGGATCACCTTGAAGATGTGCCCTATTAAATAAGAAAAGAATCATCATTATCGCTTTACAAATGTTGGAGATATGAGGTAGCAAACATTAAAAAATATGTTTTTTTGACGTCATTTAAAAACGGATGAACCGATTTTAATAAAAACTACACGGGACCACCTGGAATGTATACCCTTTCAAACAAAAAAAGAATTTTCCAAATCGGTTCAGGCGTCTGCGAGTAATTGAGGAACATACATAAAAAATAAAAAAAAACAAGATTCCGACGAATTGCGAACCTCCTCCTTTTTTTTTGAAGTCGGTTAAAAAAAGGTAGATTTTCCACGAAATCCCGTGAATAAAAAATGATACCGACCTTGTTAGGATCCTTATCGAAGCTTATTAATGTTAGTATGATCCGAAAGAAATGTTATCAAAATCAGTCAGGTCGTTTTTTTTTTTTTTTTGTTTAAATAAAAACTGCAATAAAATTGTATTTTAGGATTTTCTGAAAAATATTTTTCGGGCCTAATTTGTTAAGAACCTACATAATATTTAATATTCAATATTGATGATACTAGGACCATAAGGGTCGCACTTGTAGAGGCTCACTGCTTGTTTTATTAAGTTTTTGGGTCCTGTTTTAATTCGACAGTTGCTATCAGATCCATTTGTTCAAAAATGGGATTCCAGTTTGGTGGCCGATTACGTTAAAATTTCTTAATAAAAAACACAAAGGAAGCGAGGTTAACTGTTAACTGTATTACAGGATGACCAGAAGTACTTGCAAAAAAATCTTTGACTTTTCCAGGTTTTTCAATACCTAAAACGCACTTTTTCCCCGAGATTTTTTTTTGTCCTCCTGAAGTAAACATGGAGTTTTATTATTCTCAAATTTAAAAATTGAGATATTGATTTTGACATAACCTTAAAGTCCTGCCCTGGTCTTCTAAGTTGGGCAAGAAATACTTAAGCAGTCCCTGACTTTCAACAATATTTACTGACATTTCACTGATTTTCTTAACCTATGAAAATTCCTTGATTTTTCCATATTTATGACCACCCTCAACGATAATTCAGACTAAGGAAAGAGTATTTTAGTTTTACAATTAACAATCCAAACTAAAACTAAGAAAACACAATGAAACATCTATTTCAAAGTTCTTCTTATGAGAAAAATGAATTTCCATAACTTCCCACGCCTATATTACAACGGTACGTAAAGATAATAAATGTTGAAATACAAAAAAAACTTTTTTAAAAGATTCGATCAAAAAGTTATCAGTTTGACATCTAGTTATCAAACGCAGAGCGCAATCAATCAAAATGAAATATAAAGTTAAGAAAAGTTGTTTCGAGCGGGCGGAAGTGAGACGACGCGAATTAACTCCGTGCGAGAGCGAGTCAGATGGACTGCTATTAACAATAGGTAGTAGGAGGTTACATAACAGTACAGCTGGCGTTTCTCTAACAACAAACATTTAGAGTAATAGCCGCAATGTGTCATAGCAAGGCGTAATCACATAAATAAGTATGAATATCCCATAAAAGTGGTTAATGTCCAACATGGCGACGCTATACGCATCCGCGCCAAACGGAACGGGCACTAACTACTGTAGTTTTACTTCGCACCCGTACATCAAATCATATACCGAATGTCGTGTGAAATTATCAAAGATTTAGATAGACTTTCATCGAGTCAACACCCAAACGGTTGTTAAGGCTGTTGGAACGCTCTGAATTTTGTTTGTACTGAGACCCAGCGGTAAGGGGCGAGGTAGGCAAAATACATATTGTGGGTGTGACCTTCTTTAGCTCTGTCTGGCTCAAATCATACGCACGTTTTAATTTTTGGCTGGTGTCAACTACGAGGCTAAAAAATGTTGTTGCAAGGGTGCCGTTGTCAATAGATTACTCTAAGTTTGGGAAATATTTTGAAGATTTAAAAAAACTTTTCCGAAAAAGGAAGAGTTACTTTAGGTTTGTCATGGAACAGTTTTGTGAAATAAGTACGATTAAGGTCGTAGTATGACATTGAAAACGTGTGTTTTTTTGGCACACGTAATGCCAACTTTTTTCTAGTAAATCGTAAATAAATAACAAAAGTAGTCCATTAGAAACCTAGATTTGTCCTTTATCTTCCTTATAGAGAAATAATGTTTGCAGAATGTTGACGAATAAGTCTACAATCAGTTGACAACGAAGCTCTATTTTTGGCTTAAATTCAGAGCGTTCCGACAGCCTTACGGAAGAGGACTAGCTCTCTTAAGGTAGCTGACCGTGAAAATTGCGAACTTTGTTATTAATTACCTCGCGTTCTAAACGGTCAAAAATTCTGAAACTTCAGGATTTATTAGAAAACGTTATTTTGAACCTATAAAAATGAGCAAAATCTGTCGAAAAGTGATTTTTCTTTATTATACCACGCTAGAACTACCTTAATTTCTTTTTGGTTCGGGTCATACAGAAGTCTTAATTTCCACAGAAAAATGTATATGGGGATTTCCGAGATTTTCGATGAATTCTCTACAGAAATTTGCCCACCGGGAATTGAGAAAAAATTGGGCTGATTCCACTTCCTCTACCAAAGAGGAAAAAACTTGAAAAATTACAGCAAGCAAGTTAACACGCTGTACAGTGACGTACGTTGAGTTGCTTACCTCATAGTCAAATGCATATTGTTTTTTAGTCTTATAATTAAAATTAGAGTTGAAAAAAACTAAAACAATACGCTTTTATGAACTAAAAAATGCAAATTAATCATTTTTCACTCCACAATTGATACTTAATATAAAATGCGGTTGATTTTTGAGTAAATATTTTATTTATTATGGCAACGTTTCGATTGCTAGATTGCAATCTTCTTCAGGCCTAATACATTTTGATACATTTTGATACATTACTAATGTATTAAAATGTATTAGGCCTGAAAAAGATTGCAATCTAGCAATCGAAACGTCGCCGTAATAAATAAAATATTTACTCAAAAATCAACCGCATTTTATATTGCAAAATATGCAAAATAATTTGTCACCAAATTAGCTTTAGTGTAAAATGCCTGGAATGCTTAATATCGGTAATAAATATTTCAGTTTCTAGCTAACTTTTGTACTAGCTAAATTATGAAAATTTAAGTAAATAGCACCCCACGCTTTTTACAGTAAAGTTAATTTTGTTGTCAAATTATTTTGAATTTTTTAGTCTATAAAAACGTGTTGTTTTAGTTTTTTTAAACTCTAATTTTATTTTATTTTTTGTTCGCAAGTTGTCATCTTGATGTTTTGAGTAGTGAGTCATTCCGTATACTCGTCTGCCATCCTTTTCTCTAATACTTTATAGCATTCTCTACAAGAGTTTCTCTACTAATGAACATTTCATAGGACGCAATAGTAGGAAATGCGTGTTTATTACACCGAGTGCCGTTCCTCTAGTTTGTGCCAGAATTAATGTAGTACAGCTCTAATTGAAAATTACAAATGCGCCTAGAGAACGATGAACAAAACTCTGACAAATAAAACTACAATAAACATTATATTATTATGCATGCAAAATACATTTTATTCGCGTACAGAATCCTTAAGGTGGCTGATCTCTCAGATTGTAAAATATGCTCTCAAGAAATTTCGAGCTGTCGTCGCAAAATTCATTTTAATACTGTTTTTATTAGCTGTGATTAAGCATAAGTTTTACAAAATTTGGCCTGCTGCTTAAATATTTCAAAAAACATATTTTTGCTCTAAAAATTGAATAAAAAAAAACGGAATATTTAATATTTCTTTACAGCACGTCTGGAGATTTCGAATTACGAGAAGGCAAATTACTATTTTCAAGTTTTTTCTTTTCAAACTTGTGTTAAAAATACCGATAAATTTGGCTCGTTCAATAATTTTTATCAAAAAAAAATTTTTTTTTGTACAAAAATGTGTGTAAAACTTTTCTCGTTTTTATCTGATTATAAATCGTTTATTTAGATCAAAAAAACTGTAAGAACTTGGCTAAAGTTATATGGGAAGAATGGCACATATACGTTTAGTTTATTTTGAAAACATTACTATCAAATTCTCCATGTTGTTCACGTCCAATAGTCAATAATTAATATATTTTTACGGACAAATGGACAAAAATTAAACAGACTATTGTCAAATTGCGACGTTTCGTGTATTTTTTTATACTTCTTCAGGCAACTGAAATAATTATAATAATTTGTTGTTATTATAATGATTTCAGTTGCGAAACGTCGCAGTTTTACAGTAGTATAGCTGTTTAAGTTTTGTCCATTTGGCCGTAAAAACTTATTAATTACCATCAAAAATTGCACACGATTTTCGATGGAAATTAATAAAAATAATAATAATAATGCGTTTAACGTCCGTTTCTCGACTTTATGTCATAACAGACGCCATTCGCACCATTACTATTTTTTCATCTACCACTTTCCCGTTATTTTCTACATTTTTTTTACAACTTCAACTTATGTAATAGCAATGGGCGAATGAAGGAATTATAGGAAATTAAGATAAGGTAGGTAATTTTTGAACTAGGAGTTTGATAGGTAATCGGCCATGGCCTCAAATAAGGAACCATCTCGATATTTATCTGGAATTTATTGAGGGAAACCATGGAACACCTCAATCAAGATGGCCGGTACAGGAATTACCGTTTCTCGGCGAGAGGCAGTAGGAAAAAGTCCCAGCCACATCTGCCCCCGCCGGGATTCGAACCCGGTACCTCCCGAATGCGAGTCTAGTGCTCTCACCACTACTCTACCCAGCTTGGATGGAAATTAGCGATTTCCGAAATGCGAGTAAGTGCATTTTACATGCACACACACATTCAACTTCTCTCGTAAAATATGCTATGCGGGTGAAAAAGTGAACATATCGAACAGCTGGTTAACAGTTACCTTAAATGAAAAACTAGTCCACTACCACAGTAAAACTTTCTTTTCTAATATAAAATTTATTTGTTGGGAAAAAAGGACACTTTAAGTAAACACTTATTTGTTAATTTGCGACGTTTCGTCCCTTTATTGGAACTTTTTCAAGCTTATAACTGGAATTTAAATATAAAATACAATTTTTAAAATTTACAATTGAAATATAAAATATCAGATATTAATTATACACACCATTTAATGTTCTGTTTAAGTAGATATAAAAGTTAACATGTAGATATAAATTTTATTTAAACAATTTTTCATAAAAACTTTTATAATAAAACCGTTTTTTTGAAAAAAATTTACGGTTGATGTTCAAATTAATGTATTTATTGACTGTTAGTAAACAAAATCATATGACTTCATTTATGTGGTTACTCCTCATTTGAACAATTGTTTTTTTTTTAAATTGTATTTTATATTTAAATTCCAGTTATAAGCTTGAAAAAGTTCCAATAAAGGGACGAAACGTCGCAAATTAACAATTAAGTGTTTACTTAAAGTGTCCTTTTTTCCCAACAAATAAATTTTATATTAATTACCAAGGACAAAAAAGAAAAAAAGTCAATTTCTTTTCTAATCTTCGAATAGTTATAAACACGCGGTTATTTCGTTTATAAATGAGAAGAGTTTTGTAAATGATATCAAAATAAATGTCTCATTCATTTCGCTTAAATAAAATGAGCCCATTAAAGGCTCCTTTAACATTAAATAAATAAACACCTCCAATTTGTCGAGAATTAAAGTTAAAGATAAAGAAGAGACAACATCAAGAAGTGAAAGTGTGCGTATGGAGAAAGCAAAAGTGAAGTTATATACATTAATTAACAGATGGCGGTTTAATTGCTCCAACGACGAATGGAACGACTCGTTGTATTCTCTCGACTGGGGTCTGAACACACAGCCTCCCGACATTATGTCGCAGAAAGTACTTCGACCGACCAATAAGGTCTCTCGCCATTATACGCATTTAATATATAATATCTACTTTGTACGTTTTTGATTTCACCAAATCTTATGCAAAAAACAGACTTTCCTACGTTTTTTTCCGGTTACGTTTCCCTTTCATTTTAGTCCAATTTAAATAGCTGAGATATCTGACGTTTTACTAATTATTAGAGTATTTGCCATATGCCATATTGGCGTCGGTCGGATGACGGGACCTAGGGGTCGGACCAAAATTTCTCGACGTTTCATAACCCCCTAAACACTTTGACACCATTTTTAAAAATGTTTATATATATATATATATATATGTATATATATATATATATTTATATATATATAAATATATATATATATATATATATATATATATATATGTGTGTGTGTGTGTGTGTTTGCGGGCAATAACTTTGGCCCACGTGTTGAAATCCATCACCGCAAGAAGTCTATTTAAAATGGGCGTAATCGGGGCATTTTAAGGGTAGTTTTTAGGGGTTGAAAAAAGTTTTTGGGCCCCAAAATACCGAAAAAATTCTCAGAATCGTTTCAAAATTGACATTTAGCCCTTTAGTAGTAATTAAAAAATGTCCCTAAAATTTTAATAAAATCGGCCCGACAGGACCGGACTTACAAATTTTTTGAAAACACTACTTTGCAGATAGTGAATTATTTACTGAAAGGTGTATATAATTTGGTATAGAAGTTCGATTGATAATAATATTGCAATTAAGAAAATAAATGTTATTTTAAGGGGTGTATTAAGGAGTCAAATTTTTTATTTTGCCCAAAAACCAACTTAAATTCGCATAATAAAGCCACCCTGCCTGTATAAGCAAATACACTATATTGTCGGCAGGGTTTTGGCACTGCGACCCGGGTTTTTTTAATTTGAAATTAAATCTTTTTAAAAATGTATTACTTGACGACTTAATTTTCTGTTATTATATTACATAACTTGACTTAATTTCAAGCTATTTGACATTACTCATGAACCGATTACGTATGAAAACGTCTGAATCATTTCCGTAAACTTATGTGCACATTTATGAAAACAAGATGCGGAATTCCCCGAGCTTCAAAACTAGTTTTAGCGTCTATTTTTACAATTTATCTTAATCTTGACTTGATAACTACTTGATTTGATTTTCGTATTTTAATACTTGACTTTAGCTTGACCTGATTTCAAGTCAATAATAATAATAAAAATGCGTTTAACGTCCATTTGTCGATTTTTGTCATTCGCACCATTACTATTTTCCATTTTACCACTTTCCGTTATTTTCTACATTTCTAAAACCTCAACTGAACTAACAACAATGAGCGAATGAAGGAATTAGAGGAAATTAGGATAGGATAGGTAATTTTTGAACTGGGAGTTTGATAGGTAATCGACCATGGCCTTGAATAAGAAACCATCTCGATATTTATCTGTAATTAATTGAGGGAAACCATGGAAAACCTCAATCAAGATGGCCGGTATAGGAGTTATCGTTTCTCGGCGAGAGGCAATAGGAAAAAGTCCCAGCCACATCTACCCCCGCCGGGATTCGAACCCATACCTCCCGAATGCGAGTCTAGTGCTGTCACCACTACTCTATTCAGCTCGGTACTTGATTTCATGTCAAGTAGTTTAAAAATCAAGTCAAGCCATAAATCTCTAAAACCAATGTTTCCCCATATCGGAAACAATTTAATATTATGTGAAAAAAAAATTATTACTTTTTAGCTGGATATCTGAGTTTTTTAATGTTTTAAACTGTCCATTGTTATTAGTGTATTTGCCATATGGCAACATACACTATTGGCGTCGGTCGGATGGCGGGACCTAGGGGTCGGACCAAAATTTCTCGACGTTTCATAACCTCCTAAACACTTTGACACCATTTTTTAGAAATGTTTATATATATATGTATATATATATATTTATATATATATATATAAGCGTATATATATATATATATATATATATATGTGTGTGCGGGCAATAACTTTCGAAAGAGTTAATTGATTTTAACGAAATTTGGCCCACGTGTTGAAATCCATCACCGCAAGAAGCCTATTTAAAATGGGCATAATCGGGCTATTTTAAGGGTAGTTTTTAAGGGTTGAAAAATGTTTTTGGGCCCCAAAATACCGAAAAAATTCTCAGAATCCTTTCAAAATTGACATTTAACCCTCCAGTGGTAATTAAAAAGTGTCCCTAAAATTTTAATAAAATTGGCGCGACAGGACCGGACTTACAAATTTTATTAAAACACTACTTTGCAGATAGTGAATTATTTACTGAAAGTTGTATATAATTTGGTATAGAAGTTCGATTGATAATAATATTGCAATTAAGAAATAAATGTTATTTTAAGGGGTGTATTAAGGAGTCAAATTTTTTATTTTGCCCAGAAACCAACTAAAGTTCGCGTAATAAAGCCACACTGCCTGTATAAGCAAATACACTATATTGTCGGCAGGGTTTTGGCACTGCGACCCGGGTTTTTTATATATATTGTCACAAATACCTAAAATTATAAAAAATCCCCACATAATTTTTAATGCTAAAAAATCCAATGTGTTCAACAGCCATGCATTTTTGTAGCAAGTGAGAATTCATCATCGTTAACGCTCGTGTCCTCAGTTATCGAGCGTCTATAATCTGCACTATCGATGGCGCTGATTCAATATTAAACAAGTTTATCGAAAATGCGCAATTTAAGATACTACATCGCAATTTGGTGATTACTCAGCTGTTTGAAATTTCTGATGATACCAGTTTTTTTGCGGAGGGTGTAGTTACATCTGACGATCTCCGAATGACTTAATCGCAAAACCGTGCGTTGATCCCAACAATTTCGAAGTTAAATCAAATTCGAACAGTGCACAAAGTCTGCAAGACTTCTGAAACAACGAAAGTAGCGACGTGGAGAATGATGATCCCAGAGGAATGTCGCATCTTCATCATCTTCTTCCTGTAGTCGACTCCAACAAGTACGATCTGATGACTCGGATGTACCGAAGGCAAATAGGTCTCTCTCTAAGTCGAATTGTCCATGTGCGTACATTAACACTAAACCTACCGATACTTCATGTACTCCTATTCCTACCAAAGCGGGTCAAATGACCCGTCTTTAAAATGTTACATATTATATTACTATGTCTAAAGAAAAATATATCAATGCCAATTTGGTACATGAATAAAACTATTTTTTTCAAATAACAATTCAAAATAGTTTATATATTAAATTTAAGGACTCACATTCGTCCGTAGTGTCAAATGAATCACTATATTGTTCTATGTTATCCACTTCACTTTCAGATAGTTTCTCTTCACTAAATTCCGAACACTCTTCATGTATGTTATTTATAATTTCTAATGATTTCCAATATCTTGAATGTTTCGACATTTTGGGGATAAGAATTATTAGTAAAATGATGAAATAAGAATTCTTGATTCGCAAAATAGCACTATAACTTGAAATTTTTACTGTAATACTCGCTTGGAGTAGAGTGAAATTGGCTAGTCATCCGTCAGCCAACAACAAATATAGCACAATGCAGCAAAATATATCACGCAATAATAAAAATGTCCAATACAGCGGTTTCATATCACAAGAAATACAAATCAAGATACAGAATTTTTGCACGGGTCAAATGACCCCTTGCAGTAGTTAGGGCAGATTACATATATATTTCTCGGTAAAAAAATTAACAAGAGAGCAGTAAATCTTCAAAAATACATTGGATGTATTTTCTAATAAAAGTCGTAAAGGCAAATGGCAATGTGATAATGTCATTTTCTAGAAATTGTGACAAAAAGTTTAAAATGGGTCATTTGACCCGTCATGGTAATGATCGGAAAATTCACCCAAAAACTCCCAATACAGTGATGGTTTATGTCTAGCGTTACCTAAGATAAAAATCAGCTCTCGCTTGATGTGAATGCTTTATTATAAGAAAGATTGACTAAGATAGGCCCGTAGACTGTAGAGTAGCAAGATTTTCTTAAGATGTTACTTTTTCATGTTCCTAAATTCAAAAGCCGGAATTAACCTTTATCAAGAACGGGTCATTTACAAATTCACCTGTTTATATGTGTCAACTTATAAATAAAAATCGCTATAATATTGGTATTTATTTTTAACTTCACATTCAGTGAATTTAGAAGCGTTTTCAGAAGCACTTAACAACATATTGTGTAATATATTTTGTTACATCTTGTAAATATTTTTTATGTTTTAATATTATCTAACCATTAGTTAGACTAAGTTCAGCATTTGATTGAACGAAATAAATTTTATTTTTCACATTAAAAAAATATCAATTTACTCGAAAACACCTCACATTGTAACATTGTCTTTTCTATTTTTCTGTAATTGGGCTATACCTGTAGAAAGATTTGAATACATAAATAACTCATTTCGTCGCGAAAGTGGAAAGATTCGAGTTAAAGTCCCGACGGTGACAGTTTGAAAATATTTTTTTCTAATATAACATTGTAATAATGGATGTTTCTTAACAATTATAGCAAACGTTTACTATTACACTGTTTGTTAATTTAGTCTTCTGAGTCTTACGAACTATACCGTAGTGAACAATTTACTAGTAATTTTTTTCCATAATATTTCTATGCAATATAGGCTGCGACAAGTTTCCATAGCTGTACTAACAAAAAAGCGGTAATGCATTTGTGCGTTATTGTGTAAGACTTGTTTAAGACCAAATTAAGGAAAAAACACGATGACCCATATCCATAGGTAATACACGCTGTATTCATGTAAGAATAAAAACAGTACCCACGCGCGCACCTGGTCGCTCCATATAAAGTGCGTTAAGACGACAGCGGCCATAGAGCATCTCGCAATCTAGATTAGAAAAAAAATTATCTGTTCGTAGATGGCAATGAATAAAAAATATCGAATGTTGATTTATTAAACTAAAACAAATTATTTTTAAAGAGCACCCTTGTAGAGTATGGACGCTCAGCAAGTATGACATCTGTCATCACAATGATTAAAATGTAATCTATAAATGAACCAATAAAAGTTTTATTAAGATGAATCATTTCCAAATAAAATATGTAACCCCTTTTTGAAAAATAAACATAACGCAAAAAAATCGAATCACAAATTGTATACCCAGTCTAGTAATGAGTTACATTAAAAAACTGAGCGAGTCTTACAGTAGTCGCCAATGATGTGTAAGATATTCATTTCACACTGTATTTATAAAAAAAATGTAAGAAATCGAGGGGAAGTAGAATAAACAAATAAAGGAGAAGTTAGTTTGTTCCCTAAATTACATGAAACTGACAAGGTCAGAAGTTTATAGTGTGTGGCATTTTGATTCGCAAAATAGTAAGACAAAAGGATGAACGGCTTGAATCTGAGGTTTAAAATTACGAATAAAATCATTTCTGAAATTTGACATACAGACGGTAGGAACTCGTATACTTCATGTAAATTCAGAAAGGAAAATATTAAATATCATACCTATTCTCTACTTTCAGATATCAAAACAATTTTCGGATTAAATATTTTATAAATACAAGTATATGCTAAAACGTCACATAATGTGAATTTATGATGTTGATATACTACAGACAATTCATATTAAAAATGTTCTGCAGATTATAGTATGTAAATAAAACTATGGTATGAATGTGACGATCTGTCCATGTGAGAATTTTTACATGACATAAACACCAAAGTACCCTCTCAAAATGTGTAATAATTTCACCATAATTATAATATTAAAAACTAAAGAAGTTAAACTTCTTATGTGCGCTTATGAGGGTGAGGCTCATTATAATTTTTTAACCGTTTGTGCAGTGAAAGGAATAATTAACGAGATCTTGTAAAGGTAGTTGTTTATGGAACGGAGTGTAAGCACGATTCCATATGGACATGTCTATAATATGTCTCCATATTGTAATTGTAAGTAGCTATGCGAGCAGAACGAGGGCCCCTCTTACTGACACGACTTGGTACTTTGTACTTGTCAGCTTGCATTAACATATCGGATGACACGATAACACTGAAAGGCCTAACAGATATGTTCGATACTGGATCAAGATACGTGCTTAAATACAGACTAAACCATTAACTTCACTATCTAATCCATTTGAGATGTTTTGGTTTCTGTGGGTCGGTTACACACTAACTAAACACGGGTTTAACCCGACACGGGCGTTACACCTACGATAAAAATTAGCTCTTGCATCATGTGAAAAAACAGTCTAAATATGAGAAAGATTGTTTGTTCGGATATGTCGCACTGTTAACTCATTCCCCCGCGCTAGTGGAAAGATTCTGATTTGAGTTTCGACGGTGAGTGTTTGAAAATAATATTTTTCTAATATAGCATTGTAACAATGGGTGTTCAGTAACAATTCTAGCAAATCAGAGCTGGGCAATGCTGAGAACTCATTGTTTGTAATAATGCTTCAAGCACTTTGCTTAAAGCATTTTCTAAAACAGATGCTCGATGCTTAGAGCACTTGAATAAAGACTTGTTACTTATTGAGCACGTAAGCATTATAAATTGATCAATAAGCATTCTCCAAGCTTATTAGGAATGCTTAATAAACGTTTTAAATGCTTAATAAGCACTTTCAAAGTTTAATAAACATGTTTTGTTTATATCTTTTATGATTATTATTTCGTTTGATGTTATAGATCAATTTAAGTTCAAACTTCCATCAATTAGAAATATTGTTCATCCAAAATTTATATCATAACTTAATGTTAATTTAAGAAGTTACTTTAAAATGCTTAATGCTTTAAAGCACTCTAGTAAGTGCCCGATGCTTTTAAGAACTTTTGAAAATGAAAGTGCTTGTTGCATGATGTTTTAAAGCACTCTAGAAAGTGTTCGTTGCTTTTAAGCATTTTTCAAAAGTGCTTGGCGCTTGATGCTTTAAGCACTTCAAGCCCTTAGGTTCGGAGCTTTGCCCAGCTTTGTAGCAAATATAAATATATCGGAGCAGGGGCGGAATAAGTGTTCTTATACGTTTGGTCATTGTATATACTAACAATAGCCAGTGTAGTACGTTAGCAAATACTACACTGTCAAGCTTCACTAGAAACCAACTACCGTACACTATGACAATAATCCGTGGGTGCGATAACGAGTCCACAGTCAGCAGAACGGCAGCTCCCAAAAGAATGTCTTGTATCTATCGATGCTCACGTCCAACTGCCTTCTACCATCGTATGCTATTTTCAATGTCTGGCGCTTGAGGATCGGCTTGCTGCCTTTCTAAGAAATGCGTACTTTCCGTCCTGTGACCGTGGCCACGTTTGGAGACCAGAGGTAAGCCCGAACCCCAGATTTTCCAGTTATAAAACTATTTAAGGACTATTTGTAACTAACAGTATTTATAGGTAACGAATATTTGTTGTAAGTAATAAATGTTTATAACTAACAGATGATGTGTAAATTTCCAAAATCTTGAATAAGAAATGAATTGTTCTTTAATATCCGACAAATATATTAAATTGAATGTGTGAGCTATCCATACACAACATATTAAAGTTTCTTTTGTCTTTGTTCTAACGATCGAATAAGGTAGCACACTTTGTATGTGTCGTCAGCCTTACTAAATGTAGTAAGAGATGTTGGCATCAGATGTAGGTAGTAACTAGTAAGTACTATTAACTTAGCAGACTAATCTGAGTGATCTGTAATACGTATAATGTATAAGCATATAATTATTATTGTAAGATACGTTCATCAGTACAGCATTGGACAGATCTATTTGTCTATAACATTCACCTCTTTTCGATTTTCTCCCCGGGGGCAGATATAGAATAGAATAGATATATTTGTACTGGCCTAAGTGGATAGATCGTCAATTACAATATAAAATAGCTAATAATTACAATTAAAAAATTCTTCCATGCTGTAAAAACAATGTCTGACCAGAAATGCTTTTAAATTAGTTTCAAATTTTTTTAAACATTGAATGCTTCTTAAACTACAAGGAAGTTTATTACATAAGACACTTCCAATATAGTCCCGGTTTTTATGCGACAGTGTTAATCTGCACTTATCTAGTCTGATGTCTTCACGGTTTCTGATATTATATAATATATCAGATGAGTTAGGTTGAAAACCAGGTTATAAGAATGATTACTTTACAAACTTATAGCACAGGCAGAGTCTAACTGAACCGGATTTTCTCCCCGAAACGCAGAATTTCCCAGAAATATAATCTAACATCTTCGATTCTTGGACCTCGATCTTGCGCCTGGCTTAAATAAACGCGTACACAAAACGAAGCTTTCTTTTCTGTAGACTTTTTGGTGCTAAACGGAACACCTATGGAATAACTTCGATGTCCGTCCGTCCGTCTGTCTTGGACGATTTTTTAATCCCACAGAATCATATACACGTTTTAAAACGAAAATTGCAATCCTACAAATTCAGCTCTAAGCTGGTTTGGAATTGTCACCGACTTTTAAATGACCTGGGTCAGAGAAACAAAGTTCGCATTTTGTGGGTACCATCAGGTCATGAAGGAATTCGCGGCAATGAAAGTGCAGATACCTTTGCCAGGCAAGGAATTTCTGAGAAATTCATTGGATCTGAACCAGTCTGCGGAATTTCCAACAGAAATGTCCAGCAAACTGTCAGGAGATGGACTTGCGAGAAGCATCTCTCAGATTGGGACCTGATTTCAGGTAACAAATATGAGAAGAAAATGATTGTAGGCCATTCCTCAAAGCTGAGGACTTAATTAGACTAAACAGACCGACACTCAGAAAGGTGAATTGGCTTTTAACCGGTCATGCTTTCCTGAGAAAATACCTACACGTGATGGGGATACAGCAGGAATCAACACTATGTAGATTTTGCGAAATGGGGTATGAAACAACCACCCATATCATGTTCGAACGTGAGACTTTAACCTACAGGAGGAAAATCATCTTTGGTTTGGCTACATTGATGAGGATGGGATAGTTCCACACGACAATCTAGTAGCAAATCTTCTGGAGCTCATAAGAAGATCTAGATTGTTTGCTGATTAGATCCAGTAAAAGAGGGAAGGGCAAAAATCGTTTCAGGATGTGGTGCATTTGGGCCAAGAGAGCACACCATTCTATTTTAATATTTTAGAACATAGTTTTATTCCTTAGTACAACGGATTTGAAAATATATTTTCAGTTATTTTTTCGCAAAGAAATTAAAGAAAATTCAATTGCCATTGCTGTACAATATAATTACATAATAGTGCAAGTAGACAAGGCGAGAGAAGCAAACAAAAAGAGACACATCATGGCATAATATGTAATAGTCGTGACTGACTCGACGCTACGAGAACAACGAACACACAGCAAAACTTATTCACAGACGGTAATTAGTAATTAGTAAACGGCGAAACATTAGCAGTAATTAGCGCTCATTAACGTAAAGTGATATTTCAATTTATGATTAATGCACGACATCAACGTTTTTTATATTTTTATTATAAAATGTACCTACATATTTATTTATTGGGTTTGAGAATAGCATAGATTGTAACAATACTGTTGTTTATGTGACGTTTCTTCTCTATTAGAATCCCCTAGTTCACAGGTGCTAATTCAAAAACTGGTAAAAATGTCAATTAGATTATTAAAAAAAGACATGTTGCGTCACACACGACCGAAGTGAAACTTCTATTGGTATAACTGTTCTAAATGTGAAAATTGTTATAAGTTTTTGTATTTAAAACACATTATTAATAACGAATATACAAAATTTTATTCCTTTATTTGTTCTTTTAATTATTTTTTTAATAAATTGTTATATGATTTTTTGTGTTATACAATATGCTTTATTTTTTATAATTTTCTGTAAATTGAAGCCTAGCTCTGTTGATTGGCATAAATAAATAAATAATCTACATATATAATTCGCTGGATGAGAATGACAAATAATTGCATTTATAATTTATTGCTTTATTTAGGGTTGTTATGGTAGTTCACGTTTTCAATTTTTGTCACTCAAAAAATTCACACATTTCGTTTCATCTAACCTGTTCATCCCAGGACATTTTTCGCTTCAAATATTTACAAAGTTTTATTTCAAAAATAATAAATGAAAAAATAGACCCAAATATCCTTAGCTGCCGGTAGTTTAAAAAAACAACAGGGTTATTTGGTACTGGAATTGAGAGAAAATCGCTTGTGATAGACAGACGGACACCGAAGTGATTCCAGTGTTCCGATTTGCACGGTTCATGAAAAATAAGCCACGATGAAAAGTCTGTGAGCCCCTGGCTGTAAACTGAATTTACACGAAGTTTTCATTCATGAAAAAAAATTGCCCATGAGATGGAAAAACAGCACTTTAAATTTTCTTAAAGACGTAAAAAATATTATCCAAGGGAGAAAATAAGGGATAATTTTTTAATTAGTCGCAATTTCATTACATTTTTTGCCACGGAAATAATTGCAGACGTCTAATAAAAAAGAAGAAGTCGTGATTAATCCACGCAGAAATGAAAAGAATTTCCGACGGATCTTTGTATTTCGTACGCACGAATTGGACTTAATTATTTTTAAAAATGAAGAGGACACGGATATAGCTCTTAAATAAATCTTTGATTTAACCCATTAGCGTCCAGATTAGGTATAAATTGTTTCCAATATTCTAATATGAAAAATGAGACTTTATAAGTGTTGATCAATTAGATTAATATGATGATAAAACTTCGCTATCATAGTAATAATTATTCCCTAGTGTTTTTAATATACAAGTGCAGTCGCTAAACTACGTCCCATATTAAATATCCGGTGAATTCATTTCGATTCATGCTTTAATTAAGTTAAGGACTATGGAAACTCTCCTTGTGTCAGCGAGAACTACTAAACAAATCTGAATGCGGTTTCTAAGAAATGAACTATTGAATAGTTCATTTCTTAGAAAAAAATTAGGTTTATAATAACTGGCTGATCCGGCTTCATCCGGGTAAAAATCGGATTGAATTCACTACACTGACCAGATGTGGATGAGGTTTTTGCTTATTTATTGTGAAAATTTTAAATATATATAAACTTAATTTAACGGGATTTAAAAACGGAATGTTTTTTGGCGCCTTGATTTAGCTCGTTTGCTCAAATTTATAATTATCATTCGCTTCGTTCGTTTGATCTTTAATTTAGAATTGTACTCGGGTGGATCCAGGCATACATTTTAAAACTTTCACAATAAATAAGCTATAGAATGGTAATGGCCTCATTAAAATCTGTTTAATATAGTCAATTCAATCCGATTTTCACCCGAATGAAACCGTAACCAAAAATGTACTAATTTTCAAACTTGGTCAATAATAGGTTAGCGACACATATCAGAATTAATTATTTAAAAAAAGGAGAAGAAGGCGAATGCAAAATTCTTTTAGCGTCTAGACTAAGTAAGGTGAGATAATGAACATAATATAAATATAATAAGTGACTCACCAGAGACGACTTATAAGCTGGGACGTCTGTTCACATTTGGTTTAACCCCCACCTGTCGAAACATCTTAAAATGCGTTTCTCACAAGAACAAAATATTGTACAACAGACAATTCTTTCACTTCTTTAAGATTAAATACGTACATGTAATCGAAACTGTAACAGCTTTAAGACGGAGAATGCAGTTCACATACAATTAGACATACTTCTTTTACAAATTAATAGTTTTTAGGGTTTCGTACATTCGATGAAAAAACGAAATCCTTATAGATTTATTTTCTCCGAATCTAATGGACGAAATAAGTTGAAATTTCGTACATATATAGAGTTACACGACCTAATCACGGACGTATAGCGTAAATAAACGAATCTAGATTTTGGGGGTTGATTTTGGAGGACAACTAAGAAAATAAAAAAAAAATTCAATGTGACGTATCAAATGAAGAGCTCATTATGAGAAATACAAATATATTTTTCTATTTTCTCAATATTGTTCACGTCCATTATAATTAATAAGTTTTTTTTATTTTCCCGTTAAAAAATAAAAAAAACTTATATTTTTCTATGATTTTAAAATATATAGCTTAAAAGAAAATATACGAAAATCGACCCCCCTTTATCTTCAAAACTACTGAGCCTAAAATTTTGAAAAAAAAAAAATAGGTAATATAGAACCTCATTCCTAATTTACCAGAAAACCTATACGAAAATTCTAAATCTTAAAGTTCTCACGGAAAATTGAATGTTACAGAACCCTTTTTTCGCGAGTTCGGCTCGTAATTGACAGTTTTTTTGTTTTTTTTTTATAGAAAAATCCCAAAATAATCAGTAATCAACAATTTATAAAAAAAATTAGATTAATCAAACACATATTTTCGATTATTCATAATTGCTTAGAGGTTATCCGTTTTTCGTCGTATTTTGTTTTTATATGAATTTAATCAATTCGCAGTCCGATGTTTTTAGAATACACAGTAGAGTTTGAGGTTAAACCAAATGCGAGCACATTTTCTAGCGAAGAGGCAGCATCTCGTACCTGTAATAGAAAAAAAGCAATTAATTATAAGGCTTATCTTTTCATGTAGCACTATTTTTAATTAAAGTTTAGTTTCACAGCGCGGTTGGTGTTACAGATAAAAGAAACTCTATTAAAACATATCACTCCATTTTTTTTCGTTGCTTATTCGAAATTCTGTATCTGCAAAACTTGCAGTTTTTTTTGTTTGTTTCGCTTCGTTTTAGTCTTTAAATGCCAATCGATACTTAAAGTGACAGATTGCAAAAAAAAAGGCTCGGAAGTTAGATGCAAATGGAGGCTTGCGCAGGTACAGTCGGTTGAAAATCTACAAACTCGCGCTATATTATTATTTTTAATTTTTCTTCAATCTAAAGGTCTAATTCCCTGCATATAAAGTCATCCAAAAAAATATTTTTCGTGCTTGTCTATGCAAAACTGTATTAGGCATTCTGATCAATTAACAATCAAAGAAACAACTTAACAATAGCGTACTGGACTGTACTTTATAGCAGGAAAGCGACAAGTGACACGACAACCAGCGATAACCAATCACCGACGAGCGCACGTTCTGTGCCGGTAACTGGAAGGTGGTGGGAGTCTTCCTTTCCCACAAAACAACCAGGACGGCACTAACATATGCATTTGCGACGCTGTTTGTGACTGACTTCAGAACCTTTTAGAACCATGACGCGTAAAATGAAGGATACGATCGTTTTCGATTGAAAATTTGGCCATAGCCTACTTGGATTTGTGGGCGCGGAGATAAATAGACAAACTGCGGCGAAACCGGTTCGTTCTGAAGCGGGGTTTTTGGTCAGAGATATTGATTCTGCGGTCAAACGGACAGACCATTAATGAATATAGATGGGGATCAGCACTACAATTACAGCGGTGACGGCGGTGGTGATTCGGACGCGACGGAGAATTCTATCCGCCCGTCCCTTCGTCTGTCTTATCCGCATTATATAGGTACACTATATCCACAGTATCACTATTGTACTAACCTCCGTGCAGATATTTGTTGCTATACTGTGCGGAAATTAACATAGACGAACGTGCAATTAATTATATCGGTACATATTATTTCTCAAAAGTGTTTTTTGTCGGCATGAAATATCTCCCTTAATACTGTATCGAAATTAATGTTTTATGCGCCATTTTGGAGATTGTTTTTCTCTCTAATGACGAAAAATAAGTTAATATCTTAAAATTAATGTTTTCATTAAAGAATTACAGTTTGAAAATTTTAATACAGAAAATAACTTTCAGAAACAACAATTGTCGCCATCTGGTTGCAATCGGCTTATTTTAACAGTTGTCGGTAATATGACGTGTAGCGGCGTTGACGTCTGATTAGAATAGAATAAAATATAACAAATGTCGCTATCTGGTGGCAATCTCTTTATTTTAACAGTTTGTCAATAATATGACGTGTAGAGTGGCGTTGAAGTCTCTGAATAGAGTAGAATAAATTAAACCAAATGTCTCCATCTGGTGGCAATCTGTTTATTCTAACAGTTGTCGGTAATATGACGTGTAGCGGCGTTGACGTCTCTGAATAGAATAAAATAAAATAAAACAAATGTCGCTATCTGGTGGCAGTCTGTTTATTTTAACAGTTGTCGATAATATTTAGTAGCGTAGTGGCGCTGAAGTCTCAGAATAGAATAGAATAAAATATATTCCCACCCTACTAGTCTTGGGTAGTTCGCAAACGACCTAGGTGGAAAGAGCGCTCCATTAGGTGAACTGAGCGAACTAGTTCGTCGATGATGTCACCGTTAGTTCTTTTTATATTTATTTCTCTGGCGTCCGTTCTATTATGCAGTGACGTTATATGACCAACCAAATGATCACTTTTTTTTAAACTAGTATTTTGTATCTGTTCACGTAATAATTCGAGCTAATAATTGTTTAATTTATACTATTTTAATAAAATTCGAGTAATTTTGCACCCGGGTCTCTTATTAAAGTATACTAGCGGTGCCCGTGCGAATATTCGCACTAAAATTCGTTTCTAATTTCTCACACTCTTTATAACTTTCTTCTTTTTGTTGTACTACATTACGAAGCTCAGTGACAGTTCAAGAAAATATTTTTTCTAGAAATGTTATATAGAGGCGCAAGTATCGAAAAAGTTGAGCTGAAGCGCCGCCATACGAAATGTATTTATATGTGAATTTTGATTAAAAATTCAACAAAAAAAGTTTGCCGACCGTCAATCATGTTGACGTGGTTTCAAAGTTAGAACCATCAGATGGCAGCATTGCTGCATACTGAGTAAATGTATATCTATATATATAATTGCTATAATTAGTTATTTTGCAAAAACAAAAGCAATAATAGATTTTTTTAATTGTTGATGCACATAGAGCAAGTAATTATCTATAAAATGATATAAAATTTATGTGGAGTAATTGCGAGGTTTTTCCGAAAAAAATTATTGCAGGTATTCAATTCTTTTGTAATTTTGCACACTGTTTATAACATTCTTCTTTTTATTGTATTACATTATGGAGCTCAGATGACAGATCGAAAAAATATATTTTACTGAAATTGTCACATAGAGGCGCAAGTATCAAAAACGTTGAGCTAAAACGCCACTATCTGAAAAGTATTTGATTTGAAATTGAACAAAAGAGTTACCGACCGTCAAACATATTGACGTTGTTTCAAAATCAAAGCCGTCAGATGGCAGCAATGCTGTATTGTGTCTTAATGTATATCTAAGTATATATATAATTTTAATAATTAATAATTTTACAAAAACAAAAGCAATAATAAATTTTTTAGTTGCTGATGTCGGTAAAGTAAGCAATTATCTATAAAATGATATAAAATGTATGTGGAGCAATTGTGTGGTTTTTTCGAAAAAGGGAGGCAAACATCTTAACCTTAGCGTATTAATATATATGATGATAATTTATAATGTAAGGTTAAAGTGTTATTAGTTCACAACAATTATTGCAGAACTAAAAGAGCGAATTAGTTCGTCCTAAGACTGCGAACTAAATTGAGCGCTCTTTTTGTTGAATTAAAATGCCCGAGTCTACATCCTACTATGACAAAAACCGGTATATTTTCACGTATTACGCAATCGGTTTGGTCGACTTCCAACGACTAGCGTTGCAAAATAAACGCAACCAGACACGATGAATGGTTTTGTAGGGAAAGCAGATAAAGAGCTACGCACATTATGTACAGGTGAGCGAGCTTGTACCGTGAACCGTGCGAGCTGCAAATGGACGACGCTCTCGCATTAACGGGATTATCCTTCGACTGGTCTGCAGCTTTAGACTACACTACATTACTATAATGTTTGAAGATATGATCTGGTAAATTAATACGCTTCATGTTTGTATTGTTTTCAATTTAGCATTAAAATACAAAATAACATTTTTTCCTAAATTGTGCAACCCTAGATATCAATGACACCAATTACCGCAGTTGTCGAGCATCTATAATGTACAATCTCTCTGTAGAATAGAATAAAATTTATTTCCACCCTATTGTATTACGTAACTGACCACTAACGGTGCGAAAGGTTGATTAGGATTAATAATCGCATAATATGACGAGTTACAATCAAATCAATTTTAGGTAATACGAAGTTCACCGGGTCATCTAGTCTATACACTAATATTATAAAGAGGAAAGATTTGTATTTTTGTGTGTGTGTGTATGTTTGTAATGAATAAACTCAAAAACTACTGTGCCGATTTAAAAAATTCTTTCACCATTATAAAGCTACATTCACCCTGAGTAACATAGGCTATATTTATTGCTAGAAAATATTAGGGATCCTTACTAAAACTTTAATAACGTAGCCCAAGGTGTAAAAAAATGCCATAAAACATCTTTCGTCGCATGCGCTGCGGAAACTATTGATGATAGAACAAAAGTATGTTCTACAATATTAAAGAACATATCAATAACTACAAAAAACTTCGCGATACTATATGTCCAACTATTATCGTTATGTCACAATAACCACTTTTTACATTTTAATAATCTATATAGATAAAAGACGATGTATATGTAATCTATGAACTCCAAACGGGTAGACCATTTTTGATGAAATTTTCAGACAATCTTTAGATTAGCCCAGCGGGTGATCTTCTGAAGTTTGGTAGCGATCGGATCAAGAGAATTTTTTAAATTTCTTTTTGGGAAATAAGATTTTTCTTCGATTTTTGAACATTCACAAATAAAAACGATTGAATTCGCCCAAATTCAATACACGTTGAGAATTTAATGATAATGATTCTCATTTTTTATATCCTATATATTACATTTACACCCGGGCGAAGCCGGACTGGGCCGCTATTATTTATATATTATTCCTAACCTAAAACGGATGTTGGCTTGTTTGAGATTAATAGACTTCGATACCGTTCACTACGAAAATTGGCACATATACAGCACAACCTCGATATAACAAAGCTGAAGGGAATTAGAAAATATTCGTTATACCAAGTAATTCGTTATAATGAAGTTTGTTATATAGAAGTTAGGTTGGTCTAAGATTCGTTTTAATAAGGTAAGAAAAATTGGTTATTAACCTCAACATTACGTACTCATTTGCTTACACTGTTATAACGAACAAATTCAACTAATAAATTAAAACGCATTTTAATGAAAACACTGTATTTTTTATTTAAAAACAGTTTATAGGTATAGTTTTCTGTCACAAAAATGAAAGAAATCACGGATTAAAATGTATTGAAAAATCAACAATGTGGTTATGGTAGTTTAGTCTTCACTTTGTTTGTCTTGATTAGAGAAAATTGTTGTTGTTATTGTGAAATTGTGTGTGATTGATTGGTAGGATACGTTATGTAAAAGTTATAAGTTGACAAAAATCGCTGAATAGAGATAAATTATACTTTCTATTTAAATTCTGCAATGATTGAAAATTAATTATAAAGAGGTTTTTGAAAAAAAGTACTCGTAATGTATAGAGGTATATTTTGTTTAACTCTTACGGGCAGTTCTAGGGGATTTCGAAGAATTTGTTAAATCGAGGAAATCATTACATTGAGGCACCTTATATTAAGGCTACACTGTAATTAGAAACGAATTAAGAGCAAAAATTATCCATCCGATTTAGAAATGGACTTCTCGTTGGGAAAACTATAATAATAATAGATAAATGAAAAGATAAAAGCGTGTCCAACAAAAAATACAGCAAGTCTTTTCACAACGTCAGACAACATCCACTTGAAATCAAAACAAAGCTTTAAAAACGACATGGTCGTTTCATTACCGTTAACTGAATTCTTCGAACAAAACTCTAGTCAGTCTATTCAAACTGCAATTACACCAAGAAGGGTGAATGCGCAGTACTTATACAGTATGTTTTTGAAAAAAAGACTTGGATACATTTAGAATCATAAATCAAGGCAATCAGATATGGAAATAATATAAATGATGTTAAGTCTAGACATAAACCTTTTTCTCACTTAAAGAGTTTCAGTAAATCAGTAAATGCAAGTCGATTCTGCATCTGAGATAAAAAAGAACTTTGCATCGCATTCGTTGGGGAGTATAGTAAAAAAGATTAAGAATGAAATGCTCTTTGTTTTTTTTCGAATTAACAATAGTCAAATGAAAGACAAAAAATACTTGTAAAAAACGTTTTAAAGGTAAGTACTAAAAAGTAAAAACTTACGTTTAATAAGTTAGGTCTCTAATTATAAAAGCATGGGTTGTGACGAACTATCATAAAGTTTACAACCCACGCTTATAAAAAATTATTTTTCTTCCACATATAGAAATTGTACTTGTTTAGTGTAGCTCCTTAAGGCTGTCGGAACGCTCTGAATTTAAGCCAAAAATAGAGCTTCGGCTGTCAACTGATAGTTGACTTATTCTGCAAAAATTCTTTCTCTATAAGGAAGATAAAGGACAAATCTAGGTCTCTAATGGACTACTTTTGTTATTTATGTAGGTACGATTTACTAGAAAAACGTTGGCATTAATTGTGCCAAAAAAACACACGTTTTCAATGTCATACTACGACCTTATTCGTACTTATTTCACAAAACTGTTCCATCACAAACCTAAAGTAACTCTTCCTTTTTCGGAAAAGTTTTTTAAATCTTTAAAATATTTCCCAAACTTAGAGTAATCTATTGACAGCGGCACCCTTGCAACAACATTTTTTAGCCTCGTAGTTGACACCAGCCAAAAATTGAAACGTGCAGATGATTTGAGCGAGACAGAGCTAAAGAAGGTCACACCCACAATACGTCTTTTGCCTACCTCACCGCTTACCGCTGGGTCAAAGCACAAACAAAATTCAGAGCGTTCCGATAGCCTTAAATGGACATGCATGACAAGCGTAACGTAGATGACAGCAGGTACATAACGACCTAAGTTATGATTGGTTTTCACTAAGGAGTATAGTAAAACCAAATCTACGTGTTCCTTCCAATGATGTGCGATTTAAATGAGGAATAATTCAAAGTCTGTGATGTTTTAATATTATAACCATCATTTAAATAAATATAATCATTTTTTCTCTGTCATTTCTCATTCTGTAGCATCTTCTTTAGTAAAGTGGGCTTCACAAACTATTGTCACATCATTAACAATATAAGTTAATTCCATTCTGCTAGCATACAACCATTTATTTTTCAGTCCCGAATCCTTTGGAAATAAAAAACCTCTATAATTTAAACATTGGTAAACATGGCATACAGGCATTGTCAATGTTTTATTATTTGAAATAAACTTATTTTGCACGCACTGCTATGAACTATTCACAGACTGAGGTCTTTATATAACTGGCGCCCCTAGCGCTAAAGTTTGGCAGTGCATCAAATTAAAACATCACAAAACATTCATTCGACCACACAACAGTTTAATTCGAAGGCCACACATTATAGATGTTCGACAACTAAGATCATTAGGGTCCATCGCACATACAATACAAGTGTTATTTTACGGTTCAACAATTCACCTGTCCTGCGGAATTGTTGAGCTGCAAAACGGGGGAGATTCTAAGTTCATCGGAAAGTACATAGGATTAGACGGATTAGATGCGGAGACGGGAGAGAACGAACGTCGTCCCCGTGTCCAGTTTTGGTGCAGTCTCGACATATTGCAACTACACTTAAGCCGCGTTAATCCGTTCAATATGTATTATTCACGTCTGTATGAACAAAGATTACCTCGCGTCGTGAAGATTTAGACTACGAACCCTTTCGTCCTTAACTGTGTGACTTGCAATAATAATCTAGAATGGAAAGTAGCCTGATTTTCGGTTTTATCATACGACTTCTAGTCGTGCTTTGTTTTAAACTATACCCAAAATCGGTCGGGAAACCCAAACCTTAGATCATTTACAAAAAAGACGGATAAGTGCGAGTAGAACTCGCACCCTTAGGGTTCCGTACCGTTATAACACACAGCGATTAAACATTTATCATTTTCGGGTTTTTAGTGTATTTGCCATAAGGCAACATACACTATTGGCGTTGGTCGGATGGCGGGACCTAGGGGTCGGACCAAAATTTCTCGACGTTTCATAACCTCCTAAACACTTTGGCACCATTTTTGAAAATGTTTATATATATATATGTATATATATATGTATATATATATATATATATATATTTATATACGTATATATATATATATATATATATATACACATATGTGTGCGGGCAATAACTTTCGAAAGAGTCAATTGATTTTAACGAAATTTGGCCCACGTGTTGAAATCCATCACCGCAAGAAGCCTATTTAAAATGGGCGTAATCGGGGCATTTTAAGGGTAGTTTTTAGGGGTTGAAAAATGTTTTTGGGCCCCAAAATACCGAAAAAATTCTCAGAATCGTTTCAAAATTGACATTTAACCCTTTAGTAGTAATTAAAAGGTGTCCCTAAAATTTAAATAAAATCGGCCCGACAGGACCGGAGTTACAAATTTTATGAAAACACTAGTTTACAAATAGTGAATTATTTACTGAAAGTTGTATATAATTTGGTACAGAGGTTCGATTTATAATAATATTGCAATTAAGAAAAAAAATGTTATTTTAAGGGGTGTATTAAGGAGCAAAATTTTTTATTTTGCCCAAAAACCAACTTAAGCTCGCAAAATAAAGCCACACTTCCTGTATAAGCAAATACACTATATTGTCGGCAGGGTTTTGGCACTGCGACCCGGGTTTTTTTTCCTTTACTCGTGCCAAATTTCAAGATTCTAGGTCAGCGGAAATTAACCTATATGTTTTGATGTAGGTGCCTCTTATCTTTTTGTTCCATTGGGTTAGAAGTCTGAACTTTTTACAGAGCTATGGAGTTGTAAATCTAATTATTTGATATTGATTTCAACTTGATATCTCTTGCTGAGCCTTGATGGACAGAGACGAATCCGTTTTTTTTTTTCATTATGAGGTATGAAATCTTAAAATAATCGCAAAAAAATATTTTTGTGTGATGTAACTACAAATTTACTGTTTTCGGATTTTTTCCTTTACTTGTGCTATAAGACATTGCTCCTTGCCAAATTTCATGATTCTGGGTGAACGGGAAGTACCTTATAGATTTTGATTCCCTTGCTAGTGTCAAAATACGCGGTATAAACAATCTTTTGATTGCGTTGACTTAGAAGTTTGATTTATTCACAGCTTTAAAGGATTGCAGACTAGACCAGAGTATTTGATATTATTTCAACTTGATGCCTTCAAGCGTTCCTGAGAAAACGGGTCTAGACAGACAAACAGAAGGACAGCGAAGTAATCCTATATAATAATAAATTTTTTTCCTTTTTAGGTACGAAACCCTAAACCGGTCAAATGCGAGCTGAATTCGCCTGAGAAGGGTTCCGTACCATTCTATTTTCCGTGAGAACTTTAAGACATAAGGTTTTCGTTTAGGTAAACTATGAGTAAGGCCCTCCATTCTCTATTTATTTCAAAATTTTAGTTTCGGAGACAAGGGGGATGCTCAATTTGCGTATATTTTCTTTATTATTTTTTAAACTATGCCATAGTCTGACACTAAAATTCAAGGACTGTCTCACCATTACATTACGGTTCGTTTTATGAAGCAATGCAATGCATACCCGTCCCATGCAGAAAATCTATGCCGCTTAGTGGAGTATAAGTGAACGACACGCATCTTAAATTTTGGATAAATTATGTACTCGTATAGGTATATGGAAAACTCAAAACAACCAGCGTTCATTGTCCCTAATACATTCGCAATACCAACTGCAAAATACATATTTATAAATAGAACTAGTATAATAATCTATTTCCAAGCCAACAAAACAGTAGCACCAACGTTTAAAATTCATTAGTAAGCCAAAAACATGAAATATGTTTCCGTGCTACGTCAAACGTGTACAGTTCATTTGTAACACAAGAAAAACAAACCCAGATACAATCAACTAATCTTTGGGGAACGACTTGACTTCTATGACGTATTGCAGGTTATGTAGTATGTAACCTATGTAAACAGTCGTTTATTAGGTTCATTACACAGATATGGAAGTCGGCAATACAGAATAATTATTTGACAAGTGTTTTTTATATCAATTACTCATTCGAAGTTCACATAAATACTGTTTTATTTGTTGATTACTTATCTACACTAATATTATAAAGAGGAAAGATTTGTATTTTTGTGTGTGTGTATGTTTGCAATGAATAAACTCAAAAACTACTGTGCCGATTCAAAAAATTCTTTCACCACTAGAAAGCTACATTCACCCTGAGTAACATAGGCTATATTTATTGCTAGAAAATATTAGGGATCCTTACTAAAACTTTAGTAACATAACCCAAGGTGTAAAAAAAATGCCATAAAACATCTTTCGTCGCATGCGCTGCGGAAACTATTGATGATAGAACAAAAGTATGTTCTACAATATTAAAGAACATATCAATAACTACAAAAGCGATACTATATGTCTAACTATTATCGTTATGTCACAATAACCACTTTTTACATTTTAATAATCTATATAGATAAAAGACGATGTATATGTAATCTATGGACTCCAAACGGGTGGACCATTTTTGGTGAAATTTTCAGACAATCTTTAGATTAGTCCAGCGGGTGATCTTCTGAAGTTTGGTAGAGGTCGGATCAACAGAATTTTTTCAATTTCTTTTTGGGAAATAAGATTTTTCTTCGATTTTTGAACATTCACAAATAAAAGCGATTGAATTCGCGCAAATTCAATACACGTTGCGAATTTAATGATAATGATTCCCATCTTTTATATCCTATATATTACATTTACACCTGGGCGAAGTCGGACTGGGCCGCTAGTTCTTTATAAGAATGATGGGATTAATTAGTGACTGTTAAGCAGCTGTTCAATAGCATAACTCTATCATACGACTAGTTGGATGTGTATTTGTGTTTGCATGTAAAATACACATATGTTTCGGAAATTTCTAATTTCTATAAAAAATCTTATTCAATCTCTGAGGTTAATGCTTCAAAATAAACTAGAAATATGTCCCATTCTTCTCATATGACTTTTAGCCAAGTTTTTACAGTTTATTTGATCTAAATAATCGTTTTAAAATCAGATAAAAACGGGAAAATTAGCAGAAGTTATACACACATTTTTGTACAGAAAATATTAAATATGAAAAATATTATTGAGCAAGCTAAATTTGTCAGTATTTTTAACATAAGGTTGCAAAGAAAAAACTTCAAAATGTTAATTCGAAATCTCGTGACGTGCTGTAAAATAATATTGACGAATATCAGATTTTTTTGTTCAACTTTTAAAGCAAAAATATTTGTTTTCTAAAATTTTTAAGCAGCCAGCTAAATTTTGTGAAACTTAATGCTTAATTTTACAGTTTGAGGGATCATTGACTTTAATGAAATTTATGTATTTAGAGTTGAATTAGTGATGTTAGAGATGTGGGTTTTACTGACGTCTGCAGATGTATGCGAACTTTTTTACGTCCACATCTGCAAATTATTAGGAAGAAGCGATTGAAATACGTACTTTTAATGTGGCCTTAAATTGCGTATTTCAATCTTTTCTTCCTAATAATGACGTTTCCCTCAGTAGGGCCTCCCCACTGAATGAAAAGTTTTCGATATAACCTAATTAACGTAATTTTAAGGCCACATAAAATTATGACTAATTGTACAGTCAAGTAAGAATAGTTTGGTTTTATAAAAAACTTTTAATTTGGTAGAACGACTTCATTCAAGGGAACGTAATTCTCAGGAAGGAGTGACAGTATTATTACCACTGCAGTATGTAATTGTACGAAGCTGTACAATTTTTTGTACGCAGAAAGAAAATAATTTCTACAGTGCGTCATATTAGCAGACTTTAATCAAAAGTCAACGGGGAACCCTTTATACGTCCTGCAGAGACAGACAATAGGAAAAAACAACCATACAGGAAACTTTAATTATTGCATGTGACATGTGTCTTCAATGGCGGAACATTGTTGCACTCGAAATGAAAACGGAGGTCTCCGAGAGCCGTTGCGCATGCATTGATACAAAACGAATATGTGCAGCCAATGTCGTTAACGGTTGAAATATTCCATAAAACACAGACGTGCAAACGGGGACGGCGCGACGGCATTAGACCAAGTCGAAAATACAAGACAGTTCGCGTCGGATGAAAAAAAAAAAAGAAATGGTCAAGTGCGAGTCAAACTCGCGACGACAGGGTTCCGTACCATTCAGTTTCTCGTGAGAACTTCAACACTTCCGATTTTCGTTTAGGTTCTCATGTAAGCTATGAGTAGATCGTATGTTCCCTATTTTTTTCAAAATTTTAGATTCACTAGTTTCAGTGATAAGGGCGGCATACTCGATTTTCTTATATTTTCTTTAATATACATTTAAACTATGTATTTTACATTTATACTAAAAAAAGTATAAATGCATTTCCTATAAATTTAATACGTTACGCTATGCACTTATAATTTTTTTTTTATTTTCCAATTTGGTTCCTAAAATCGTAATTCGTTTATTTATCGCTATACATCCGTGATTGGATCAGATGTGGCTGGAACTTTTTCCTACTGCCTCTCGCCGAGAAACGATAATTCCTGTACTGGCGATCTTGATAGAGGTTTTCCATGGTTTCCCTCAATTAATTCCAGATAAATATCGAGATGGTTCCTTATTTGAGGCCATGGCCGATTACCTATCAAACTCCTAGTTCAAAAATTACCTACCTCATCCTAATTTCCTATAATTCCTTCATTCGCCCATTGCTATTACATAAGTTGAAGTTTTAAAAATGTAGAAAAATAACGGAAAGTGTGGTAGATGGAAAATAGTAATGGTGCGAATGGGGTCTGTTATGACATAAAGTCGAGAAACGGACGTTAAACGCATTATTATTATTATTATTACTTATTCATCTGCAGGCATTGAAATCCGCCATTACTATATTATTTTCGCGAGCCCCCTCTGCAAACACTGCGAATCCCCAGGGGTTCGCGAACCACTGGTTGGGAATCACTGTTCTAGATAATAGTGGTCCATAAGATCGTTACTGTACCGTCCTTGGCCCGCTGTAAATGTTTTTATGTATAGTTTCAACGTCTCCGAATCTGATTGTTTGCACATCTTTTGAAGATTACTACGCTGTTTTTTTCTACCCATCTTGAGTCAGTTTTATTTGAGTATCGGAGTATTTGAGCAAATTTTAGAAAAGTTCTCAGTATTTATCCTCGCACATTGAGCTAATTTACTCGAGTTGTACGTAAGTTTTTTTTCTTGTTGCACAGCAAATTAACCAGTTCAGTTGAAATTGCACAATTTCATCATCGGAGTGGTTCGTTCAATAAAAGCTGCAATAAAGGGTTGTTACAACTGTCATTTCTCCCCTTTTGTTTCTGAAAATGAAAGATAAAGCTAATCTTTCATTTATTCTTTCTGTCGACACAAAATGACGAAGGACAACTAGATTACTAAAAAAAACTCCGTTACATGAGAGCCTGGCTGAAATCCATTATACGAATTGATATTGCGACAAATTCAATTATAAAATCATCAATCAAGCGAACTGTGGAAATTTCAATATTCCATTAAATAATTAGAACATGTCAGAATGATGTCTGAAATATCGCGAAGTTATTAATAAAATTAGTTCACCAGCAGCCTCATATGTTTTAGCAGAGTACCTACATTGCAGGGACATTTTCATCGCATTTTTAGAGTTTCGAAAAAAATCGGAATCCTTATAGGTACACTTCCATCGAACCCTTTTTTTTCAGGAACTATACGTATTACGTTACAATTAATATCAAATAATATTCAGTTCTATTACACATACCAGTAACAAAATTCAAGTTTTCAACTCAATGTAATAGAGACGGCGTTTCAAAACCTATAGGGTACGACCCGGTGACCTAGAATCTTAAAATTTGGCACAAAACACGGTGTTAGCACAAGAAAACAAAGAAAAATTCGAAAATAATTAGTTTCCATATTTATGTGGAATAATTAAGTGACGAACTTAATATTTATTATTATACAAACCGAGCAGTGTAGCGTAGTGGTGAGAGGAGTAGACTCGATTTCGAGAGGTACTGGGTTCCAATTCAAGCGGAGGCAGATGCGGCTTAGGACTTTTTCGCACTGCAACTCAGTAATTCCTGTGCCGGCCATTTTGTTGAGGTTTTCCATGGTTTCCCTCAATTAATTCCAGATAAATATCGAGATGGTTCCTTATTCGAGGCAATGGCCGATTAGCTGTCAAATTCCTATGCTCTCACAGTTGTCCACCTTATCCTAATTACCCATAATTCCTTTATTCGCCCATTGCTATTAATTAAGTTCAAGTTATAAAAAACAGGAAGGTAGATGGAAGATAGTAATGGTGCGAGTAGCGTCCGTTATGACATAAGGTCGACAAACGAACGTTAAACGCATTATTTTTATTGCTTCAAAGTATTTGTCAAATTGTTATAACGATAAGGAATCCTCACGGCGCGAGTTCTACTTTTCCATCTTTCTTTTAATACTAAATTTAAAATTCAATTGACACTTACCAGCTCTCGGGTTAGACCCTGGGAACTAGGGGCTTGTAGTAGAGGAGTCATGAAACAATTCAGTATGGGTTCTTCATACCGAATTTTTTATTCAATGGTTTTGGTATTTTTAATTTACACAGCAGTTATATACATTCGTTTAATAAAAAACGATTTCGTAATATTCAAAACAATTTAGACATACGCTTTATTTCAATTAGAATAATTAAAAAAGGTTGAAAGCTAATTCTGTATTCCGCGGTAATCAATTTAATTTGATGACAGGCATTCTGATAAAGCTTTACGATTGCACTCTCAAACTAATTAAGCAGGTAAAATTAAGTGAAAAAAATAAATCAGTATTTAAAAAACAAAAAAACATCGCACTTTTCCGTATTTTCCAAAATTACATCTAAGTTTTCACTAGTCAGGAACTAGTGAAAACTTATGTAATTCTGGGAAATATTTCATTTTCTACTAATTCCAAACTACTAAAATTCTAATAATTTAGAAAAATAAAAATATAAATGGGATTCTGGATCAATATTCACTAGCATATTCTGGGAAATCCTTATTTTTCTATTTTTCATTCACTTTTTGTGTTAAAATAATAAAAAAAAAATACGAAAACCATTTTTTTACAGTACTAGGAAATGGATAATTTTTTGCTTTCTGATTTCTATCCTAAAAAAATAAAAAAAACTACCTATATCTTCGGAATATTTTACTGGATGTACAAAATTCTAAACATACCAGTATTTTAGGGAGTTTTATAGGTGTAGTAATTTTATTATAACACAGAAAATATATAATTTAAGAAGGATTAAAATATAGCAACTCGATATTTCCTTGTGGTGTTAGATTCTTCGTAAGTTAAAGTTACGTTGCGAAAATAAACTTGAAGTCCGTATTTTAAGCGCGTTTTAGTCAAAGAAAATTATAAGCTGCAGAAAACTCGTTCTAAAAGCTCAGCTGCAGCTTTTCTGGTTTACGGTATGAAAAGACGCATCTAGCCATAATACTTTCCAGAAATGATGTACTTTTATCTAAACAACTTACAGCACGTTCACAAAAAGTAAAACTCTAGACACACACACGCACAAATGGATGTTGGTATATCTGAGATGAATAGACTTCGACACCGTTCGATCGATCACCATGAATATTGTAGAGTTGGGTAACTCAGATCTGAACCGGTTCAAAGAGCCGACTCCGACAGAAGATCCGTGAGAGCCGACTCACTTTTTTTTGAGCCGACGGATCAACGGATCCGCATAACTCAGTGAAACACTTAACACACAGAAGCACATTTTATACTTACGTATCAGTTCTTGCTTTGATGCATCTGTCGCTCAAATGACTCATGCATCACATGTTTGGCTATGCATTCTTGATTCTATATGATATGATTGACTGAACTAGGTAACTCAGTGGCAGATTGCAGTAACATATTCAGAACTCGGCTCTTTTTGAACCGGTTCAGTGAGCCGGTTCACATACCGGTTTTTTCCATCTCTATATGCATTTTTTCATTTTTTGTTATAACTCGTCAGGTGGAGGCCACATAAGCTATCGAATGGTAAAAACCTCATTTAAATCTGCTCAGTATAATGAATTCAATCCGATTTTTATCCGAATGAAGCCAGGTCAGCTAGTTATTATAGACCTAAACTTTTTCTAAGAAATAAGCTATCAAATGGTAAAAACCGTATTCAAACCAGTTTAGTAGTTCTTGCGTTTTTAGCGAACAAACCCACAAAGCGATTTAAATTATTTCCATAGCCCGGTTAGAAAAAAATTGCACGCCGATTTTTTCCGGCAACCTTCAAAATTCATTCTTTCGGTCTCAAATCATCAATCGGAATGAATCCAACGAATTTTTTTTACGGAATGCAGTCCACGGTCCGGCCTAAGCGTATAATCAAAGTTTGATAGAGAAATGTCATACAGTATAGACGCTCGATAAATCGTCTGTTCAGGCTTAAATACAGCACACAAGGAGTTCGTTTTTCGAGAACCATTTGTAGGTATGACATAAAAACGAAGTAAAGATTAGAAGAAAGTAGGAAGATCTTAAGGATTACTCGGAGTAAATAGGGAGATCCAAAGAATGCATCGACGAAGAAAGAGTTGCAGAAAAGAACTGCATTCACTTTAATACATTATATATAGATAGAGAAAAGGAAAAGATTAAACATCACACCGTTGCAGTGAATAGACAGCATTTATTTTCACCACTATTCATGCGTCATAATACATACAATTCAGAAATGGCGTTATATTTCAAAACTTAAATCGATATAAAGAAGCACATAACAAATTATATACCGCGCGTTTGTTTGTGTCGGATAAAACGTTTCCCTTGTTATTGTTCAAAATGTCAAAATGGCAGCTAGAAAACTCAAAACCAATCTACCTCAAATATTTCCTTTCGTTAGTAGTTATAATAATAATAAAAAAAACCGGGTCGCAGTGCCAAAACCCTGCCGACAATATAGTGTATTTGCTAATACAGGCCTTGTGGCTTTATTATGCGAACTTAAGTTGGATTTTGGGCAAAATAAAAAATTTAACTCCTTAATACACCCCTTAAAATTACATTTTTTTCTTAATTGCAATATTATTGTCGATCGAAGGTCAACACCAAATTAAATACACCCTTCAGTAAATAAGTCACTATCTGCAAACCAGTATTTTCAAAAAATTTGTAAATCCGGCCCTGTCAGGGCGATTTTATTAAAATTTTAAGAGCACTTTTTATTTGCTACTAAAGGGTTAAATTTCAATTTTGAACCGATTCTGAGAATTTTTTAGGTATTTTTGGGCCCAAAAACTGTTTTCAACCCCTAAAAACTACTCTTAAAATGGTCCGATTGGGCCCATTTTAAATACGGTTCTTGCGGTGGTGGATTCCAACATGTGGGCAAAATGTCGTAAAAATCAATTAACTCTTTCTGAAGTTATAGCGCACACACACACACACATAATATATATATAAACATTTTTAAAAATGGTGCCAAAGTGTTTAGGAGGTTATGAAACGTCGAGAAATTTTGGTCCGACCCCTAGGTCCCGCCATCCAACCAACGCCAATAGTGTATGTTGCCATATTATGGCAAATACACTAAAAACTCGGGTCGCAGGGCCAAATCCTGTCAACAATTCGTGTATTTGCTAATACAGTGTGACTTTATTATGTGAATTTATAGCCACTTCCATTCCAGCATACCGTTAGTAAACTAAATATGACGCACTAATGCTTTAGATTTAAAAAAAATATATGCAGTCTTAGCAATCCAATAGTAATATTCAAAAGCGACCTATCTGTTATAATTTTGTTCTATGAGATGAACAGAGATAGCAAACAGCACAAAGCAGGTGTAGTTTTAACCCCAATTTAATTCAAATGCACTTATTATGTGAATTTATGTTTGTTTTGAACAAAAAAAAATAACCCCTTAATATGCCCCTGAAAATAAATCTTTTTGTTAATTTTAATATTTCGTCTCCGTTTTATCAATTCATTATCCTATCGAGCCAATTTCATTAAAACTTTAGGAGCATCTTTTAATTGATACTAAAGGGTTAAATTTCAATTTTTGCTTAGAATGATACGAAACGTCGAGAAATTTTGGTCCGATCCCTAGGTCCCGCCATCCGACCGACGCCAATAGTGTGTGTCATATAATCATATGTATAATAATAATAATAGCCTTTAATAGGAGCAGAGTTCAACTAAGCTGTTCTTTCACCAATCGGTTACTAAAATTTAAAACGGTTAACAAAATATAGTTAAATATAAACGTATGGATCTAATAATAATTTGAAAATCCAAAATTAGAACTTGGGAATGGGGGGGGGGGCTTGTAATAAAGAAGCCACCCAATTGCTACTCTTTCAAGAGTAAAAAAACAATTTACCTGAAAATATTTCCTTTTGTCAATAGCTCGCGTTTATGGATCTAATAATAATTTGAAAACCGAATCGAAACTTCTATCAGTTCTCAGATTAGATTTTGCGCTTCGGCCTTGATTTTAAGGCAGAAAGTCTAACATTTATGCTCTGCTGGAATTACTCGCACGCCATCTATAACAGCGAGTCGAAGGAACGTAACAGCGGGACGAAAGAGTTTTTACTTTATACCCGGTAAGTAAATTAGAGAAAAAAATAAGGAACAAAAATTAAGCATGACCGAATAACAAGCTGCCTGCTGGAACGTGGTTGTATTTTTTATGATAATAATTAAAAATTTTGATAATAAACGCACTTTCGACCGGATATAAAAATATGATAGTATACACCACACGAGCAGAAAGTTGAAAGTTCTAATGTGCAGGCATTTCAACTTTCTGCCCTTGTGGTGTAATATACTATTTCATGCATGTATATGCAGATATGTAGTGATCCATCACACTAGTGCTGTAATAAAAAACTGAAGTACGTGATTCAACAGTAACTTTCATACACTATAACTAGTACTTATGTAGTTGGTAACCAGATTAGTACAGATTTCTAAATATTGCTTGCACAATGCAAGCGTAAAGTAATAGCAGTAAACAGTAAAGATTTCAAGTGGTACCAACTTAATCGCAGGGATTTCAATATACGGCATCGCATCAGTTTACAGCAATGGCGTCTTCAATGTATAATAAGTATTATTGTGGTGGCATCCCTACCTATAGCACCGCCCGGCGTATATACGCTTATGAGAACACGTATACCAACATTGTACTTTCAATGTTACCAGATTAAAATTGATGGCAGAACTAAATACATACTTATGTATAGAGCTATGGTATTGTTATATCACCTATCAAAAGGGCTGACAAAATCACTTTCGTGTTCAAATATTTACCGATTCTATTTCAATTGAAATTTAATTTCTCTCTAGTGTTGACTTAAGGGGGGAAAAGGGTCGGAAAATCGATTTAAAATTTTTTTTTCTGATACTACAACTTATAAGAAATATTGTCAGAAATGTTGAAGTCATTAGGAGCAAAACTTTTCGAGTTACAGACAATTGACTCTCCGACCGCCCGGTCTTTTCTTCTCTATTTAATTCATGTATCAAACTTCAATCGCGTTTTTCTCAAAACTTTTTTTTTAAGTCGATAGTCAAAATTTCTCGAAAACCGTTGAGTCGATTTCGTCTAAACTTTGCACACTTCTTTTACATACTAAATACTCGGTTCTAAACGAAGGATTTTCTTTTTTTTCAATTACAACTTATTTTTTAAATAAACAATAAGAGCAATTTTTGGCAAAAATCAGAGTTTTTTTATTGCACCTTTGCCAAAAATTCAGAAATGAATATTTTGTTAAATCCCTCGTTCAAATCCAAGATAAACTTATCTACTAAGGAAATCTTTATGGCTTTTTAATTTCAAATGAAACAATTATGAGTTATCCTGACTACCGCATGGAAACTTTTTTTGAGGTGACTCGGTTCTGATCACTACCACTGGCTTCTTTTTCAATATTTTTTGAGGAAAATTTAACAGAATATTCTTAGAATGATGCTCCGATGACGATCTGATCCGATCTGATTTAGTGGGTATGGATTTTTATTAAAAGCATCACATACATATTTCGCGATAAGCTTTCAACTCAAGTCAACAATGATAAATAGTATATTACAGCGCAAGGCCAGAAAGTTGAAATTCCTGCACTGCGTGACACATGACGCTTTCGGCTTCGCCTCGGACATCATGTGTCGCGCAGTGCAGGAATTTCAACTTTCTGGCCATGTGGTGTATACTATTTTTCTTTATCGTAAGTACTTACTTTTGTATCAGTGTGCACAAGAAAACGTTTCGGCCCACTGTTACAGATGGCGTGCGAGTAATTTAAAATACGTATACCGGGTATAAAGAAAATGCTTTTTTCTTCATACTCTGTCGAAAGTACGCACTTTCGGCTTCGATATTAAAGCAGAGAGCCTAACATTTATGCACTGCTGGAATTACTCGCATGATGTCTGTCACGGCGAGCCGAAACAGTTTTCTCGTACACACTGATACGAAAGTACGTACTTTCGACCCGGTATAAAGAAAAATAGTATACACCACAGTACCACACGGCCAGAAAGTTGCAATTCCTGCACTGCGCGACACACGATGTCCGAAGCAAAAGGATACAGACGTATTCCTTCTGCTTAGTTAAATTAACATTTTATTTGCAACACTGATAATTTGCATAAGGCAATAAATAAACATGAAACTTAGCATCAAAGACACGTCGCACATCACAACTAGTAAGACGTAAACATAAAAAATACATCTTAAGATTCATGAATGTAAAACGTTTGGTTACAAGACAGACGTGTGTCGAATATAAATTTCAGTTAATTAATTTAAAATAAAAGAAATTGTCGAACACAGATTTGTCGACCCTGGCATATAATAATACCCCAACAATGGCGCTTCCTTCAGAATTGGCGGATGTATGGGTAAGGCTTTTCATTCCTTTCACGGCGTAATGTGCATTGTTCATGGAATGAATGCTTCAGCTAGTTTTATGTGCCCGTTATTATATATTCCAGTTTTGTTGCTACAAATTATAAATATTACCTCTATATGTACAGGCGTAACCTTTCTCTGCAGTGTATTTATAAAACTAAAGAGCACACCGCCATCTTTCATTCAGTGGATTTTTTTTTATACTCATTTGCTTTTCATGATCTATTTATTTTCTCATTTTCCACCGAGCTGGGTAGAGTAGTGGTACAGCACTAGACTCGCATTCGGGAGGTCCGGGTTCGATTCCCGGCGGGGGCAGATGTGGCTGGGACTTTTTCCTACTGCCTTTCGCCGAGAAACGGTAATTCCTGTACCGGCCATCTTGATTGAGGTTTTCCATGGTTTCCCTCAATTAATTCCAGATAAATATCGAGGTGGTTCCTTATTTGAGGCCATGGCCGATTACCTATCAAACTCCTAGTTCAAAAATTACCTACCTTATCCTAATTTCCTGTAATTCCTTCATTCGCCCATTGCTATTATATAAGTTGAAGTTTAAGAAATGTAGAAAAAACGGGAAGTAGTAAAATGAAAAATAGTAATGGTACGAATGGCGTCTGTTATGACATAAAGTCGAGAAACGGACGTTAAACGCATTATTCTATTATTCTATTTATTTTCTCATTTTCCAACTTTTTTTTTTCACGGCTTTATGTTCGCTTTCTGGTACGACTTAGGAAACAGATCCATACTTAATATTATAAAGCTGAAGAGTTTGTTTGTTTGGTTGAACGCGGTAATCTCAGGAACTACTAATTCCAATTGAAAAATTATTTTTGTGTTCATTTATTCATTTATCGAGGAAGGCTATAGGCAATCGCGCTACGACCAATAGAAGCGGAGCATCAATAAAAAATGTTGGAAAAACGGAAAAATTATTCTACAAGAAAGACCACTGCAGCATAATACTTCTTAACCCGGGCGACGCCGAACCGGGCCGCTCGCGCTAGTGTAAAATAAAAATTGTGCTTTTAATACTGAATTTTACCACGCTTTAATCCAATAAACATACTTGAATCCTCAATTTTTGAAGCTATGCTTCTTAACGCAGGCCTTGGAACTTGCAGTGAGCTGCGAAAAAACGAGCAAGCGAGCGTCACGAAACAAAGACGCACATACGTAGGCATTTGTATTTAGATTGTGGCCTAAACAAAAAACGGACCATAAAATCGAAGCGCATTTAGTACGTCGGTCGTTGATATTATATACTCAATGCACTCATATCGATGTATTCTACATGTGAAGGGGTGCATTTTGTATACCTGTTTTAAGATCATTAGCCGAAGACAACCGACAAGCCTTTGTCGTGAAATCGTTAATGTCAAATCTCCCAGGTTCAAATTTCTAATTGGCATATAATTTTTCTTTTTTTTTTACTAATGATATTTTTTTATATTCTTTATTAATAAATATAAAATTTTAAATGCAACAATTTTGTACTTTTTATGTTTCCTATAAATACATTTATTTTAATAATTTTGTTGTTTTTTGTGTATACCTACGTAAATTTTAAATACGTAAGGAGCGTAGTTTCCGTCGTGTATCCACCAACCCAGCAACCTCTTTTTTTATTTAAAAAAATTACGTAACGTCTATTTCTATTGCTTACTTATCAATAACCTTAAAACAATTCACTGAATATTTATTTTTATATAGTCGGCGGGTAAATCACTTCAATAAATCAAAACACAGTTTGAAATTTGATCACCGTTGCAATTCTAGAACACGTGTAAAGGTCACGTGACGTCGCTTGATTGATCGCACCGTTTCAAAGAAAAATGATGCACCAAAGAATTATTTTTATTGGGTTAGAATGAGCGATTTGTCTTCATATAAATTCCACGGGAGGTTGGTTTATATCAATATAGATAGTTTCGGTAGATATATATAGTAGATGCTTACGTAATGTACTAAAAGGGGGCGTCCCCAAAGAAAATATGCACTGCTCCCACGGGATTCGCATCGTTCCTTATTCACAATTCGCAGGCTATTATTTTGATTTAAAAATTGCTCTTAATGTAGCTACAGCTGTAACTACTAAGTATTTATTTTATTGTTTTATTTTAATTTGTTTTAATATTTAGACGCTACTCGCAGCTCCACGCGCAATTAAGATAAACAATAAAAATGATTTGTCGGGAAAAAGGACTTTTAAATAAACACTTAATTTTTTATTTACAGCGACGTTTCGTTCCTTGTTTGGAACTTTATCAAGCTTTAATAACTATTAAATGTTTTGATTAACCCTGCTGTTCTCCTCGGTCAAACTATACACTTGTACTCCTTCGGGTCATAGTGACCCGATATCTGAAATACAAAATCAGCTCAAAATAACTTAAACCTTTGTGCACTATAAACTTTATTTTTTCAATACATCGTTTTTAGCTGTAACAAAAATCAAAATAAACTAATTTTAGAACGGAACAGAATAGATTTGTTCTCATTGTTATAATATAATACGTTAATTCTTGCAGTCAGGACAATAATATGTCACGTGAGCTTTACACAAAAATTTGGTGCATTTACAAGTCATATTGGTTTTGTTGTCACATTTTGGGGGACAAAATTTGCAGCGAGCTCGTTTATTTTTGTTACTGGTCCCAAGTAGTGGTGCACCTATTTCTTCAACTAATGTTCCTTGAATATTAGCTACAATAGTGGCAGCTTGTTCAGTGCGAGGGAGATGTTTTCTTGATGAAATGTAGGGATCTACCAGTTGCTTGCCTAGTTGCTCTAAAAATATTCTTCTTCTAAATAAAACGTGTTTATTCCAATCTAGATTTATTTCACGCCATAAGACAAAAGCGTTATAAGCATTGATATCTAAGATATTATAAAACAAAATCATAGGCCACCGATTTGTTTTTCGTTTGCAAGTGTAGGTTCCATTTAGCTGATCCAGTGTGTCAACTGCTCCTTTTGTAGAATTATCGTCAAGTATAATTTGTGGCTTTTTGTCATCTCTTTCGCTTATTTGTTTACTATTATGAAGTGTGCTCATTAGTATGACTTTCTTATATTTTTTTTGGAATGTATAAAACAACTGTGGTATCCTTAGTAAAATAAAAGTTAGAGCTATGTATATTTTTATTTACTCCCATGACAGGCAGCTCAGGTTTGTTCTTCCTGACAGTCCCTAACATCGTAAGATTTCTTTTGAGGAGCATTTGACCCAACTTGTATGATGTAAACAAATTGTTCAATCTGCGCAGTTCTGAAACAGACATGCAGGAATTCTTTCGAACTTCTCTGCTATTGAAAACACATGATAGCACACGTTTGATATCAGCAAAACAATAAAATTTTCAGATAATGTAATTAAACATAATGTAAATATCCGCTCTACCAGTCAAATTTAATTTTGGGTCATATTGACCCAAGGAGTATTTGTGTAACAATCATGTATAAAAAAAATTCTAGATGTATTTTTTAAAAACCTATAGAGGCATCTTAACTAGATCAAGCAAGAGACAAAGTCACAAAATATCAGGTACAAATATTAAGAAACAAAAAAGTTACTAAGTCATCAATATGATTTTGGGTCATATAGACCCGAGGAGAACAGCAGGGTTAAGTAGATATAAAATTTAAAATACACATGAAATATAAATTTGAGTTTAACAATTATTAATAAAAAGTTTATAATAATTCCGTTTATTTAAAAAATGTTTTCACAGTTGATGTTCAAATTAATAATTATTATAAACTTTTTATTAATAATTGTTAAACTCAAATTTATATTTCATGTGTATTTTAAATTTTATATCTACTTAATCAAAACATTTAATAGTTATTAAAGCTTGATAAAGTTCCAAACAAGGAACGAAACGTCGCTGTAAATAAAAAATTAAGTGTTTATTTAAAAGTCCTTTTTCCCGACAAATCATTTTTATATTAATTACCAAGGACAAAAAAGAAATAAAGTTAAGATAAACAATGTTTAATAGCTCGCTCGGCAGCAACAACAGTAGTGGAACCATCGGCTCCCCCATTTTACAATCTTTCGTCGAGTTATCTTGCAAAACTGGTATCCACGAAAGCGCTTTTATTTCAGCGCGATAATATAATATGTCCATTCCTCAAGGTCCATTCTAAATATTGATGAAATAAGTTTTGAAATCGGATGAGTAGTTTCAGAGATCACCTTCTACTTGTATACTTTACCTCTTTATAATATTCGTACAGATTATTATGATTCATTTTACACATTGTACTTTATAAAATAGCCGCTTTCATTCCTGTATAGCGTTTATGATGCACTAGTACTTTAGGTTAAAAAAAATACATGCAGTCTTAGCAATCCAATAGTAATTTTCAAAAGCGACCTGTCTGTTATAATTTTGTTCTATGCGATGAACAGAGATAGCAAATAGCACAAAGCAGGTGTCGTTTCAACCCAAATTAAATGCAAATGGCTGACACACTTAGCTGTCAAATATGTTTATTATGGGCTCTCATCTCATAATATCAATGCGTATAAAATAATAATTCACGCGTTAGATGCACAACCTACTAATTTAAGGTCTGCACTTTTTGTACCAAAAAGTTACTCGAAATTAGTGATACGAACCGATAACAAATTTGAAAACCGGTTTTTAGCAATTACTTTGAGAAAAAACCGATTTTTTTAGTTGTTTTCGTTACTTTTTAAAGAAAGAACAAAACATTGAACATTTTTAAGTTTACTTAATTAAAATCAAAATAATTTCTACCTAAATATAATTAATATAAGTCGTAATTTTGATTAAGAAAACAGACATCATCGATTGAGTCCGCCTGCAACCTGCTCTTCTGGTTGACGGCGTGCGTATTAGTCTGACTTTAGTGTTCGGATACACGAATAATGAAACACAAGTGAGTCCAAAAGTAATCGGTTTTAGTAAACAAAAACTGGTGTTTATCAGTTTTTACAAAAACCGTCGTTTTTTTTAGGTTCGCACCACTAGTCGAAATACAGGACGATTTTGGGCTTAAAATATGGACCGCGGTGTCTAAATAAGTGCAGCCATAGTTCCTATTAAATACTGAGATTTATATCTGACATTTTTATTTCGAAAGTTGGCAAGACTATAAACAGCGTACTGTCTTAAATAATGTTGGTACGTCTGATAAAATAGATAAAATAATTTCCCTCGACATAAATTGACATCAATTTGAGTGGTGGATTTATTGTACAGTACACTTTAGAATCATAAATTTAGTATATTTACTGCTTCAAAGCTGATCTAGATTGACACTGACCGTTTTATAGCCAATTGCTTTAGCTATTATTTCAATTGCAGGCTAGCCAACTGTTATGCTTTAGTTACTTTTTGTTATTTATACTCAATTCAATATAGCTTGTTTATTTTGTATCCGCATATTTGTGTTTCATTCAATTTATACTGCGTGCAATGTGCACAGAAAATACAATAACGAAAATTAACAGATATATACCCATTATTAGTGCTATGAGATTAAGGTAGTTGTCGTGGTACAATATTGTCAAAAAGTTATAGATTATACGCGCCACAAAAGTATACTAGCTTGTAGCTAAGTGATCCATAATTTGTACGCAAGACTGTGCCCGTGGAAACGTAACCCATACAGTATTCATATGCATGTATACTTTTCTATAAATTGTTGAACTTTAAACCGTTATTTATAAATAATTAGACGGTCAAAACATTTTTCTTATTTTTTTTTAAACTCATAACAAATGCATTGAAAGACTGTCAGTTTTTGGAAAGTTTCTGACAGTTAGTTCTTTTTTTATAAATAAGAAACTGGTTCAGAACTACGGAGATCGTATACAATCAATGTTAATTATCCAATTTTTATTGAATTTATTTCGGATTATATACGGTCGGTCGATTTCAAATTTTCAGGGTAATTGTATTATGATGTCCTTAATAAGTATATAAAAATTAAGAATTTTCTGACGGTGTGCCTTAACCACGACAACTACCTTAAATACAGTAATTTCTTCCTAAGATCACGCTCTGGTCGACTTTCGCTTCAATTGCTTCTTTCAGGTCTACAGACACAGGGAAATACAGTAATCCATTCCACAGTTCATTACAATGATTATTTATTGTAAACAACTAGACTGTAAAACATGCTGTCGAGAAATTTCTAACTGTGGTCGCAAAATTCATTTTATTAATGTCTTTATGTAATTAAGCACTAAGTTTCACAAAATTTGTCTTGCTGCTTAAAAACTTTAAAATACCTAAGACTTGCAGTAAACACGGAAACAAATTCTTCAATTTATTACTGTACAAATAACCACACCTACTAAACAAGGAAAGCCAGTTGAAGTCTTTTTACCACTCCAAGCAAATATTTATTGCCCTGTATAGAAAATTATTTCAAACCAGATCAGAACGATTATCGACCTAATCTCAGATAGATGTTGCATATTATATACAATCGACAACACAGATCAGAAGAGTCTATTCTTAATCTCAGGCGTTTCAAAATTTTTAAAAGCATATTTTTGCCCTAAAAATTGATTTAAAAAAACGTGATTCGCCAATATTTCATTACAGCACGTCACGAGATTTCAAATTTTGAAGTTTTTTCTTTACAAACTTATGTTAAAAATACTAACAAGTTTGGCCTGCTAAATATTTTTTTTCAAATTTATTTCTTTTCTGTACAAAAATAATTGTAAAACTTTTTCTCGTTTTTATCTGCTTTAAAATCGTTTATTCAGATCAAATAAACTGTAAAAGTCATATGGAAAGAATGGTGCATATTTCTAGTTTATTTTGAAGCATTAACATCAAATATTGAATAAGATTTTTCATGGAAATTAGTGATTTCCGAAACGTGACTGCGTAAGTGCATTTTGCATGCGCACACACAACCAACTGTTTGTAAGATAAAGGTACGTTGGTGCTGGGCCGGATTTAGGGGAGGGCAACCGGGGCTACAGCCCCGGGGCCTCCACAAAAGAGGGGCCCCCATAATAGATTATATTTATATGTTTGTTAAGGTAGTTGTTGTGGTTAAGGCATACCGTCAGAAAATTCTTAATTTTTGTATACATATTAAGGACATGATAATACAATTACTTACCCTGAATATTTGAAGTCGATCGACCGTATATAATCCGAGATAAATTCAATTAAAAATTGGATAATTAACATTGATTGTATACGATCTCTGTAGTTCTGAACCAGTTTCTTATTTATAAAAAAAGAACTAACTGTCAGAAACTTTCCAAAAACTGACAGTCTTTCAATGCATTTGTTATGAGTTTAAAAAAAATAAGAAAAATGTTTTGACCGTCTAATTATTTATAAATAACGGTTTAAAGTTCAACAATTTATAGAAAAGTATACATGCAGATGAATACTGTATGGGTTACGTTTCTACGGGTACAGTCTTGGGTACAAATTATGGATCACTTAGCTACAAGCTAGTATACTTTTGTGGCGCGTATAATCTATAACTTTTCTTTGACAATATTGTACCACGACAACTACCTTAAATAATAAAAGAATCTATAACTTGGTTTCACAATAAATTATTTATTGGAGAATTCGACTGAAAAAAATTGTCCATTTTGTTCGGAAAATAATTTGGGGCCAGGGGGGGCTCCACTCGTTTGTTGCCCCGAGACCTCCAGACCTCTAAATCCGGCATTGTGCTGGTGAAAAATTCAGGCATTAGTCTTGAGGATATGCAGCAGTATATCAATTAAATAAAATGACTTAGGAGCTGAGACGTGCTTAAAAATGCAACAGTCTGACGTTTAGTGCCAATTCGAAATGTATTTAGTATTGTCAATGCCGAATTAAATACCCATTGTGTATTACAGAGAAATAATTACGCGTTTAAATAATGAGTGGGCTATTTATCATTTTTGATGCGTCTCCCCGCAACCTCAAGCTATTGTATCGAACATTTTCTTTATGGTACAAGCATTTACATTACACGTAGGCTACGGCAATAAAACAATAGATAATCACTGAATTAATAATATGTCTCAATTATGCTTTATAATTTTATGACTGAGTTTTAATTTGACATTAGATTTATTTATGTGCTTTAAAACGATATAATTATAACGTTATTTGGTGTCATAAAAAACATTGCTTTGTTAGAGCTATTGAATTTGTTTTATTACTTTCAATTTTATATCTCATGAGAATTAAATATAGAAGTAAATCTAATGCACACTGAACCAAAAAAAAGTGGATGCGTGTGAAGTTATACTTCTATGGCGTGATTAAAAACTAAATTTTTAATATACATGCAAATAATTTATTTAAAATAAAATCTTAGGTACAAAAAATTAATCTCAAATAATTTGAAAACTTTATTTTGGTATTTACTTTTATTAATCCATTGAGTAATCAAAAATACGATATAAATTCAGCTGGAAGACACTTAAAACAAGTATTGGTTGTATTCAAAGGTTATCGTTGTCTAGTATATAGTATAGTTTCCAGATGCCACAGAAAGTGCATTTATTTCGTCTATCTGTCATTGCACTCTGAGACTTTTTTAGCTAACTTCATACTGTCGAGTTTTCTCAGGATATTAATTATTCGAAGTGCAACTAGAAAAAACAATGTTTTGTTGAACGGATATTCTTTGATCTATTTATAAATTAATTTATATGCTAATGTAACATTTTGCGCTTGACAAAATATAATAAATGACATTTGGCATAAATAATGTCGGTAAGCTAGAAATGTTACAACTGTGCGGCCATCTACTGACTAAAAGCTTTAACAGTTACCTTATAAAATCTCTATGTTACCGATATGTCGATACCCCTTTGCATAAACTGAACGTTACTTCCGTGAGAATATGTTACTTCCGGTAGAAAAGATTTGAGTTACCTACCCTTATATTGCGCCTAAAGAAGTTTTACTTCAATAATATCATTTAAATGAATTGAAAAACTTTAAAATTTCCTTTGAATCCCTTTGGAGGAGACTGGAATAATGTCTTGAGAAATAAAAGAAGAATTTGCAGTATATTTTATTCTTATAAGAGTTAATTTATTCAATTAGTCTCTATAAAAACTTTTAAAACATATTATAAAGTTCATCTTAACTACAATGAAATTGTGAATGCAAAGTTGTAATACAAATAATTGCCAATGTGTCTTTAATTGCATTCAGTAGCTTTTATACATTGTATAAAACTGTTGAAATTGCATTTACGAGAACTGAGAAATACGTTTAGTTTTTAATTTGTTTGACAAGTGTCAACCATAGTTGACTTGATTATTATATACATAATTACAAAAGACAGTGTGCTCAATATATTGTTTCATTGTTTTATAAAAGCAGTAATCAGTACCCGCGGTTTTGCTTGCGTTGCTGTTGGCAACACAAGAAACTCGGATCGCAGGACCTAACCCTACCGGCAATATAGTATATTTGCTAATACAGGCAGTGTGGTTTTATTACATGAACTTAAATTTGTTTTTGGACAAAATAAAAAAATTAACCCCTTAATACATCACTTAAAATAACTATTTTGTTTTCTTAATTGCAATATTATTATTATCAATGGAACATATACACCAAATTAAATACACTCCTCAGTAAATAACTCCATTATCTGCAAACTAGTGTTCTCAGAAATTTTGTAAATCCGGTCTTGTTAAACCATTTTTTTTTTTAATTTAGGGGCACGTTTTAATTGTTACTAAAGAGTTGAAAATCAATTTTGAAACGATTCCGATTTTTTTCGGTGTTGAAACATTTTCAAAAATGGTGCTAAGTTGCTTAGAATGATGTGAAACGTCGAGAAATTTTAGTCTGACCCTTAGGTCCCGCCATCCGACCGACGCCTATATGTATGTGCGATATATTGCAAATACCCTGCCGACAATATAGTGTATTTGCTAATACAGGCATCGTGGCTTTATTATGTGATCTAAAGTTTGTTTTTGGACAAAACAAAACATTTAACCCCTTAATACATCCCTTAAATACTATTCTTTTTCTCAATTGCAACATTATTACCACTCGACCATCTGCACTAAATGAAATACATCCTTCAGTAATAGCTCATTATTTGCAAAATGTAAATCCTGTACTGTCGGGCTGATTTTATTAACATTTTAAGGATTTTTCAATTGCTTCCAAACGGTTATATTTCAATTTTGAAATGATCTGAGAATTTACTGGGCGTTTTTAGGTCCAAAAACATTTTTCAATCCCTAAAAACTACTCTTAAAATTGTTCGGAATGGGCTCATTTTAATAAACTTCGTGCTTTGATGAAATCCAATTTATTGTTAACTTTTGCACTGCAGAGCTTTCGCCACAACGTTTTACAGTGCAAAAGTTATCAATAGATATCATACAAAAACATTTTTTTTTTCAAAATTGAGGACAGTGGATTCGAATCCTGTCTCTGCTCATGGATGTTTTGTGATGTTGATTTATTTGATACTAGCGGCCCAGTCCGGCTTCGCCCGGGTGTAAATATAATATATAGGATATAAAAGATGAGAATAATTATCAATAAATTCTCAACGTGTATTGAATTTGCGCAATTTCAATCGCTTTTATTTGTGAATGTTCAAAAATCGAAGAAAAAGCTTATTTCCCAAAAAGAAATTTAAAAAATTCTGTTGATCCGATCGCTACCAAACTTCAGAAGATCACCCGCTGGGCTAATCTAAAGATTGTCTGAAAATTTCATCAAAAATGGTCTACCCGTTTGGAGTTCATAGATTACATATTCATCGTCTTTTATCTATATAGATTATTAAAATGTAAAAAGTGGTTATTGTGAAATAACGATAATAGTTGGACATATAGTATCGCGAAGTTTTTTGTAGTTATTGATATGTTCTTTAATATTGTAGAACATACTTTTGTTCTATCATCAATAGTTTCCGCAGCGCATGCGACGAAAGATGTTTTATGGCATTTTTTTTACACCTTGGGCTACGTTATTAAAGTTTTAGTAAGGATCCCTAATATTTTCTAGCAATAAATATAGCCTATGTTACTCAGGGTGAATGTAGCTTTATAATGGTGAAAGAATTTTTTAAATCGGCACAGTAGTTTTTGAGTTTATTCATTACAAACATACTAATACATACATTAGTGTAGATTTAATGTTGCTGGCCAAAATGCCTTATGGTGGAGGCCAAATCCCCAAGTGATGTTCTTTTGTACATGCGCACATGCCCTATATTTATGTGGACATATACAAGTGGATATACTTTTAAAAAAAAAACTTCAGATTTTCCTTTTCTTTCTTTTTATAAATTTCGACTTCTCCCTGAAGACGGCCGTACGCGCTCCCATCGCCTTAGAGCCGGTCTTAGCTATATAGAAATAACAATATGAAAAAAGTTGACGGCTGAAAATGTGCAGCTTCTTGACGCCTGTCCAAATCTATCAGGCTAAAAAACTGTCACAACTGTAATTTCTGAATATTGTAACATTTTTCGATACACTAATGCATGGAGTGTTTCCTGCGAGCCCTAAGGAAAACACGCATATATAATTCATAGTTGAACAAAACGCAGATGAGACATGCGCAGGGGAATATCATATTCATATTTTTTTGACAAATTACTGACAGGCAGTGCTTCAAAGAAACTGTTTTAGATAAATTACAAAAAAAATGACGTGCATATTACAGAGACATTTTCTAGTTGTCTGATGCAGTGGGTGACACTTATGTCTATTGTGTGATCAGTGGCGCCGATTTATAAAAGCACATTTTTGCAAAATTTATTTATAAGCCGTTGATACCCTCGTGGCGGTTTTGATGGGAACCTAAAATGCAGCCGGAAAAATTACTACATACTTCTAAAGTCTTGGTAACAGTAGATACTATAAAAATTGGTCCAACTGGTACCAAAAAAAAGAAAAATAGTACGTATAAATCTCTTGCTTCGGATGTGAAACTCCATGGGTAAACATATGTACCCGAATAACCACTAAACAGAAAAGGGCGTGTCGATCGAGTATTCCCCTCAATGCATTAGCATCTACCCGTCACCCAATCGGTTCCGTTATACGCGTGTCACTCATTTCCCCCACTCCTAATTAAGTTTTTCGCTGTTAAACAAGATGACGCCAATTGCGGCTAAACAAGTTTCACATCAAAATTTTGAAAACATCTCCAAGAAAACTAGATTACGGATAGACGCCCCGGTATATTCATTTCTGGATACAATGTTTTTTCTATTTCATTTAAAGTAGATGTTTTTCTTGTGCGTAGTTTAAAGAAAAACTAATGCAGCTGTACAAGGCAATGCCAACGTCGCATTCTATCAAATCAATCTCACGTCACACGTTCTCTTTCTCACTTCTAATCTTCCGTATCTTTGCTATCGCCTTCTCACTCACTACTGCGTCACACCTGAGTCCTCTCGCATAACATAGAGGATACAATATTGAGGAGAATGGATGATTTTGGAACACTAATATTCTACCAAAAGTTACAAGGTGCGGTGCTTCCCCTTTTGAGGGGAATCTTATTCTAGGGAATAATCTCTTAGAAACTTTTCTCAGTATCTGGTTTTACAACAATTTTTGCAGTACGGTGCTTCCAAACAGTATGTCTTCTACAGAGTTTTCAAGAATTTCTTTTTTGTCGAGCATTTTCTTAGAAACCTTTCCCAGCATCTCTTTTTATGTGGTTACGTTTTAGTACAGTACTTCTCCTGACGTGGCTTCCTTGCAGAGAATTTTCGAACTATTCTCAGAGTGTTTCCCCTGAATGGCTGAATATCTCCGTACTTAGGTGCAGACAATTTTGAAGAGATTCTCTTTCTTTGTGCAGTTCTAGCAGACAATTTTGAAGAGATTCATTTTCTTCAGAAGCGTCTTCTTGGAAAACTTTCTCTGAATACCTGGGCATTTTTGGCAGACAGTTGTGATGAGAACGTCTGTACTTGGAAGTGTCTCCTTAGGTTATTTCCTTAAATATCTGTGCAGTTCTGGCAGACAATTTTGAAGACATTCTTTTTCTCAGAAGCGTTTTCTTGGAAAACTTTCCGTAAATATCAGGAGCGCGCAGACATTTTTAATGAGAATGTCTTCACTTGGGAATGTCTCCTTAGATTATTTCCTTGAGTATCTGTGCAGTGGCAGACACTCTGGAAGAGATTCTCTTTCCTCGGAAGCGTCTTCTTGGAAAACTTTGCCAGAATACCTGTGCATTTCTGGCAGACAGTTCTGGCAAAAAGTTCTTTATTTTGAATTTCTGGCAGACAGAGAAGTTCTTTTCTGATGAACGTCTTCTTAAAGAACTTTCCATAGATATATATCTGCATCCTGGTACTCTGAAGAGAATTTTGAACAACGTTTCAAAGGCCTGTCTCTGCATTTCGCCGACAATCTCTTCTCATCGTTTTAAACTCAATGACAGACACAAACGTGTAGCTACCTTCACATCAATGTATCCATTCCATTCATCTGCTCAGCATAGGTGTGAGCTACACTTCTTCTATCCAATTCCTGGAGCACTTATTTATTTCCTGATCGAATTCATCAATGCGAATCCAGCGTACGATAAACAACGGGGCGTAGACAGAAGTTACAAACTTATTTATCGCTTCTTCATTCACCTGTCCAACGCTTACTAAATCAAGATACTTCGTGTACTGACCGGACAAGGCTATTCTCAAGAAATACATCGGTCATAAAAATTGAAGGGAAATTAAGAAGCCGTTTTGTAACAATCTGAACAGATGATTATTTGCTTGCAATACATTTGTAACAAATGGACTTCAATTTTACGATATCTGTGGTAGGTTGGAGAAAAATTTTAAACTAAATTTTTGCCCAAAAGAATAAATCAAAAAGTGGGTTGGTGGACTTATGTAGGTGCGTTTGAGGTTATTAGTGTATTTGCCATATGGCAACATACACTATTGGCGTCGGTCGGATGGCGGGACCTAGGGGTCGGACCAAAATTTCTCGACGTTTCATAACCTCCTAAACACATTGGTACCATTTTTAAAAATGTTTATATATATATATATATATATGTGTGTGTGTGCGGGCAATAACTTTCGAAGGAGTTAATTGATTTTAACGAAATTTGGTCCACGTATTGAAATCCATCACCGCAAGAAGCCTATTTAAAATGGGCCTAATCGGGCTATTTTAAGGGTAGTTTTTAGGGGTTGAAAACTGTTTTTGGGCCCCAAAATACCAAAAAAATTCTCCGAATCGTTTCAAAATTGAAATTTAACCCTCTTTTAGTAATTAAAAAGTGTCCCTAAAATTTTAATAAAATCAGCCCGACAGGACCGGATTTACAAATTTTATAAAAACGTTATTTTGCAGATAGTGAATTATTTACTGAAAGGTGTATATAATTTGGTATAGAGATTCGATTGATAATAATATTGCAATTAAGAAAAAAAAAAGTTATATAAGGGGTGTATTAAGGAGTCTAATTTTTTATTTTGCCCAGAAACCAACTAAAGTTCGCATAATAAAGCCACACTGCCTGTATAAGCAAATACACTATATTGTCGGCAGGGTTTTGGCACTGCGACCCGGGTTTTTCTTCTTTGGCGTGATTGAAGAGTAAATTTTTAACATATTGTACATGCAAATAATTCAGAAAGTTTAAGAATGACACAAAAAAATTAACCTAAAATATTGCAACAACATTTTCAAAATTTCATTTTGGTTTTTACCTTATTCCACTGAATGACACTTAAAACGTCTATTGATTGTAATTAAAGGTTATACCGTCTAGAATATCATATAGTTTCTAGATGGCAGAAAATGCATTGATTTCGTCCATCTGTCATTTCAGTCAGGACCTCTTATGGTCAACTTCATACTGTCGAATTTTCGTTAGCTGTGCGCGCATACTTCTGTTGCCTGCTAAAATTGTATTCTCAAGTCTCAATGCATCAAAAGAAGTATAACTTCTGACTAGACGCAGGCACATAAACTTTCATAATCGGATCAGATCGACTCGCCACGACCGGCAGTTTTGGGATACGTACCAGTCGGCTCGGATTGACTCGCTAACCTTCAGTGTGAATATACACTGCCGATCCAATCCGATTTAGTGGGTGCGGAGCTTTGCACTTTAAAAATTGATTTTGTTTCTTTATTACGGATTGAGCGTGAAAACTTTTACGTTTTTAACAAGGTTCGAAAGGGCAGTAATTCAAATTCAAGTCGAAAAAAACGTCTCGCCATCAGGGTAACTCTAAAAGTTCCATTCAAAATTCCGAAACGACGACACTGTATTTCGCCGAATTACGCGACAGACATCCATCTTTCGTCTCTGTACCCAAGTTGAGTGGCAAAATGTTTCTCAAACACTCCACCCAACGGTACATTCAAGGTGACGACACGCACCGTTCGCCATTTGCATGGAACTGTGAATTGAATAACGTCGCCATATATGACACGCGAATTCAGCCACTACTCCCGGATTCAGCCTGAATGTGTCATCTACGAAAGACCTACAGTAAACACGGAAACAAATTCTTCAATTTATTACTGTACAAATAACCACACCTACTAAACAAGGAAAGCCGGTTGAGTCTTTTTACCACTCCAAGCAAATATTTATCGCCCTGTATAGAAAATTATTTCACACCAGATCAGAGCGATTACGACCTAATCTCACATAGATGTTGCATATTATAAACGATCAACAACAGAGATCAAAAGCGTCTATTCTTAATCTTAGGCGTTTCAAAATTTCAAAAAGCATATTTTTGCCCTAAAATTTGCATAAAAAAACGTGATTTGCCAATATTTCTTTACAGCTGGTCACGAGATTTCGAATTACAGAAAACAAATTAATATTTTGAAGTTTTTTCTTTCCAAAATTATACTAACTTATATTAAATATGCTCATAAAGGCTTGCTCAATTATTTTTTGCAAATTTAATTTTGTCTGCGCAAAATTTTGGTTAAAACTTATAGTAATTTTCTCGCTTTTAAATCGGTTATTTTGATCAAAATAAACTGTAAAAACTCGGCTACAAGTCATATGGGAAGAATGGTACATATTTCTAGTTTATTTTGTACACAATTTAATCAAAGACTGAACAAGATTTTTCACAGAAATTAGAAATTTCCGAAACGTGAGCAAGTGTATTTTACATGCTTACACATCCAACTGCTGATGAAAAAAGAAGCATATTGAACAGTTGGTACTTAGTAATCTTAATACCATTCAATAGACGCGTAATGCTATTATAAATCTAACTTATCTCCTGAAAGACTAATGGAAATCCCGAACAAAATCGGTTCAGTGTTTTTTTTTTTTTTTATTTAGCCCAAAACAGACAGAAAAACACATTCTAAAAATGGTTAATGTGGTCTATAAAGTGTACAATAAGTCGAACTTATTTGTATATATCGAACTTATTTATATATATTTTTCAAAAAACAAATTAGTAAATGGTTGCATACTGTTGACAAAAATCAGATATTGAATTACTTCCACTAACTTAGTTTTCATTGTAACAGTAAAACTCCTCACAAACACATACATACATTACACAACGCACTCTCACAACACAAACACATGCACATTTACACGTTGAACACGAAACACAGACAGCTCGCTCTAGTGAGGGGAAGTATCCTTTACACAGATTTTTTTTATATGTATGTGTAATATGTCGAATAAAAAGGAAATTTAGTAAATAAATAAAATAAAAAATTGCATGGTGAGAATATTATTTCCATGAGCTCAGCTGTCGAACGTCTATAATTTACAAGCCATTTTTCTATTTATTTGTACCGAAGATTCGGTCAGAAAGGCTTTGTAATCGAGCGGCAGTTTACATTGGTTATAGACGAACGGCGGAATCAGTGGAACAGTTGTATGCAAAGTAGAGGATTAAAAAACATTATTTAAAACCAATCGGCTTTAAGTACGTTATTAAATGTAGATTATCTACCATTCTCCACCGTTGGATCGGTACTTAACTATTATTTGCCCAAACTAATTAGTATTCCTACGCTATACCAGCAGTCGGGAATTTTTGGTGGCACGCCTCGAAAATGACGAGTTACAAACATTTTTAGTACATTAAAAAATGTGTATATAATAAAATTTTGAAACTATGAACTAAATATTGAGGTGTAAGCTTCCAAAATTGAACCTCTAGAGTCTAGGCAGTCACAAATGTTTAAATATTATAATTTTTTATAATTTTATGTAGCAAGTTAAATAAAATTGTCTTACAATAGATTTACTAGTTTTATATCAATGTCACGCTAGGTGTCCAATATTTGAATAATAACAAATAAATAAAAACACTTGAAAATTCCACAAAGATTATTTTTAAATTAATATTTTACATTCCTGAGGATGGACTTATTGTCCGAAACGATCGTCAAATAATTTAAAAATATTTTGTGTAGAATTTTCACGTGTTTTTATTTATTTGTTATTATTAATCAATGTTCTATCAACTGCCGAGTGAAAAATCAGTGTAAAATATACAATATTTGAATTATCTATTTTGTGAAACAACAATGCATTTGGGTTGCCGACCGCTGGAATAGACATTGATTAAAAAAAATTTGTGAGCCTCATCTATATAAACTCGTGGATGTTTTGTGATGCTTAGTTTTAAGTGAGATGAAATATTTGATGGAATTAAGACGCGAATGACCTAAGTTGTCGAGCGTCTATAACCTACAATAAATAAAATTAAACTCGCTAAAGAAAAATCTATTATAATTACGCAACGGGCGTGCGATAGTTTTTAGACGACGCAATTGATTTGCATTCTGCTAAATGCATATTCGACTTACATCTGCACTAATATTCGTCGTTTTGTGACTTTAAATTTTCATTTACAGTAATAGAATGAAATTACATAATCCGTGGAATATTACAATTCATGTGAATGTTTTCACCTATTTTAATTATAATTGCTGTAAAGTTGTAATAATATGTGTAATAATAGTAAGTACCTACACAAAAATTGTACTGATTCCAAATGCAGCTACAAAAGGTGGTTTTAAAAACGAGAAGCCTGAGATCTGAGAGAGGTGAATTTTATTTTTCGTGTCGTTTCGAATAATTTTAATAAATATTTATACAATTTTTGAATCTACTTTGAAAAATAAAAAAGCGAGATTTTTTAATCAGGTCTAAAACTCAGACAGGCGTTTGCAAAATTATATTTTTTAAGACGAAAAAATATATTTGAAGCATGTTGAAATTTAAACAGAATAATATTGGTAACTAAAAATAGATATATCAAAAAGACAGGTCGTTTCGGTAAGACATTTTACCTGCCAGGTGATCAATATGTTTGATAAGTCGGTTAACCCCCGCTACCGTTTAGCCAGATTTGTGTTTTTGTATTCGGATATTACTAAAGAGTTATTGTACAAATTTTCACAGCGCCTCAAATACCTATCCAAAAATGCTTAATAGTTCTTGGCCTATGAATATTGCTACGTGATTATCTTGTAGGTACGTTCACGAACTGTATATGTACCGGACACACTGTACTGTAATAATTTGCTTATATACATCGAATAATAGTGTTGCAAGAGACTAGAGTAATTGCTTCAGTGAGTATGATTGAACTGATGGCAGTGTTTGCAAATAGATCCTCTGCCTCACGTAGTTGTCCTATAAAGAGTAGCACAGTTTTAAAAGAGGCGACAAACAAAAAAGTTGATGTTCGATAGAAAAAACTATCTCAAGCAATAGAGATGGACACTGTCAAACTTTACCGCTAGGGGCGACAGTAGCGTTGCCGGATTTTTTTTTTTTGCTAAGTCGGGATTTTGGAGCTTTTTGAGTGAAAAAAGCGGGATTCTTTCGTCGAAAGCGGGATATAGTAAAAAAACGTATATAATTAGAAGTTTTTAAATATTTATCTTTTTATTTGAGTTCAAATTACGTTTACGTGACAATAGATAGCAAAAATAGCCATAGAAAATGTATTTTAATAAAAATATATTTTAAATCAGATTTATCCTATCGTTAAAAAGTTGAGTCTTATTCGTCTTCTGAATAATAAAAAATAAAAAAAAACAGAAATCAAAATCAAAAAAGTTTTATTCATTAGAAAAATATAGCGTTTCAAACAATAGTCTGAGGAGTGAGTGTTACAAATTGCAACTTACAATAAGAGAATAATTATTTACGCACGGTCGAGTTATCCCCGAAAAGCGGGACTGAGCTCATAAATTTAATAATTTATTGGTTCACACATGATAACACAACACTTCAACTTAACAATCTAAAAGGGAAAATATCTTTATACAAGTTGTATTCGTATAATATTGTAGCGCGCCTCCAATTGTTACGCCACTGGAATTGACATAAGTTCCTCGAACAAATTGACAGAAATTTCCGGAATGATCGAGAACGAGATGTACGCGCCTATAAATACAGCACGTGTGGGGCGCGACATTCATTCAGTCAGGAGAGGTCACGCGGCGGACAGCAGACATAAATAATCAGTTAGAACATAAAGTCTGTGTGTGTTATAGCGGTGTTTCGTGTACCTATATTAGTTATTGTTGAGTTATTATTCACTAGAATCCGTTTATTTTTCATTGTTAGTTTCTTTTTGTCATTGTTATTAGAGAAGTACTTTTTAGTTTATGTGTTCGTATTTATTTCGTTTCTTGAAAATAAATCAGTTTTAAAACACCACAAAGAACAGTTTTGTTACAATATAACATTCAGATAGTCTAAACTACACTTCAAGACTTCTAAATAAAAACGAATTTTATAAACTTAAAGAACTTTTATCATTTTAGTCTTCCATAACCTTTATAAACATCAATACGAGCTACCCCGTCACATGTCGTTGACTTCTCTAATCATATCGTCAATTTCACAAGCGTTCAGAGCGTCGCCTCTTAACGAACCTGCGTACTTTTCGATTGTACAGTGCAAAGCGGGTTCCGCATTTCCCTCCAACAACAAACAACTCCCCCTCAACGCCCCCTCGAATGCACACACACGAGACGATTGATGATTCGATTTGATGTTAATTCACAAGTTGCGTGTTAAACACACACACACACACGCACACACAGGCATTTATATTTGAGTGGTTTACACTTAGGTGGCTGTGATTTGTTGCGGTAGCAAATAATCAGGCGCACAGATTATAACAGGCTGTGTTTAATCTATTTCAAATTAAATATATCTCCATATTTGATCAACGTGCTTTCTCACTCGTACATAATTTTGTCGAATGTCTATTATAGACGATATACACTCTCTCTCTCTCTCTTTTCATAATTTAGAGCTAGGGATCATTGAGTTTTGTTAAACATTCATTGTTACAATGCTAAATCAGAAAAAAATATTTTTATCCACCAACACCGTCGGGATTCAAACCCGAATCTTTCCACTTTCGCGGCGGAATGAGTTATCAGTTACTCTACGGTGCAACAATCAATTCTTCATAATAAAGCAAATTGTAACATTAAATTCACTACATACGAGAGCTGATTATTTTAACTAGGTACCGCTAAGCATGAATCATCTCAATAGCGAGAGGTATGAATGTATAGGTAAATTTCCATTTTTTCATTATTAATCCAACTTAAGTACATCATAATATGTAATTCAAAGGCCATACCTATGCGTATATCATATGGAAATTTTTATATACGAAAGACTTCCGTAAAGTAACAATGAATGTTTAACAATTAAATAGCCGTTCTGCAGTTTGTAGAAATTAAAAAAACTTATATCTTATATCATTGAGTTTGTTCTTTTCAGTGAAAATAATATACTTTTGGTTTTGCCGAAATCTGTATGCTAATGCAGTGTCAATTTGTACAACAAATTTTAACTAATTTCGTGTTAGATACCTATAAAATCGACGGTTATCGATAGTTAGAATTATCCCAGTTTGTCCTGCCCAACCAATTTTTTTTTGACATACTATAATTATCGATATTATTTATTTGTGTATTATAAAATTTTATTTTAATTTTTTTTTTTCAAATTTCAAATTTACATTACTGACACCCTATAATCACCAAAAACAAATATACTTTTAATTAAAAAACGTCATATTGTATATTCATCGGCAAAACGTAGTCTAACTAAAATATTACACAAAAAGAATTCATCTATTGTTTGAAAGCAATAAAAAAAATCAATATTTCAATTGTTTTAATGAAAATGATAAAATGGCATCGGCTAAATTAAATTTATAGCGATAATAGTACGAAAAACATTATATAAAACTCTTTAAAAAGCAGAGATGGAGTCAAAACTGCCGTCACTTTGGCAACTGTAGTATTTATAAAGTTTAATAATTAAATCTCCAGTCGATTTAAACAATTCTTAAAGTGTTTGGAGGAACATAATTTATACGCATTGTATTAATTTCAGTAATAGACTATGCAATTGCTACTTTCACCAGTTTTCTGATTATGCCAGAAAATGTGGAAACTGGTTCACTTGTGCGCCAACCCAAAAACTTCCAGCTATGTGTTAAATACGTTACAATAAATTGATATTATTGCGTTTGTAACACATTACAAAGGTTATGAAAGGTTATGAGTCATAAGAAGAATAATGTTGAATTAAAAAAAAATTGAATTATTTTAAAATTATGTTATGACAGGCGATTTTAATAAGTTTTATTGAAGCTTTCTGATCACCGCATAAACAAAAGTACTACTGAAGAAGTTATGCGACAAAAACTTGTAAAAAAGTTATTTTAATTTTTAATATTTGAATAACTTTGAAACTCCTTAGCCGATTGATTCCAAAATCTAATCATATCTAAATCTCTAAAAACCCTTTCGAATGTCGAACTCAATTTGATGATCCTCGTACGATAAAATTTTGTTTACACACACACATACGGACGTCAAAAATACGAAGAACCTCGAAACGTCGAGATATAATTGTAGGAAATAAAATGGGGCAAACCAGTAAATGAACAAGTATCAAGTATTAAACAAAGTACATTCAATTCAGCAATACAATCAATGTGAACTCCATCCTGTCTCAGCACAGAATGCTACTGCATCCGTTTAAAATCTTTACAATAAGGCTTCGCTGAGCGTTAGTCTTTCTTTCCTATCAGCACTGGCACCCTAGCGGACGCGTTGAAATCAATACACGCAGCTTACCATAAACCATTATACAATTCATTGAACAATACTGATTAACATTCGTTTAAATACTGTCAAACATTCGTTTACATGACGAAAACTCGATTTTCAAAAATCGGACCGAAACCACTAACTTGAAAAATTTTCAATAGCGGTTTCCTATCAACACTGGCACCCTAGCGGGCGTGTTGAAATCAATGCATGCAGCTTAACATAAACTATTATACAATTCATTGAACAATACTGAATAACATTCGTTTAAATACTGTCAAACATTCGTTTACATGACGAAAAGTCGATTTTCAAAAATCGGACAGAAACCACTAACTTGAAAAATTTTCAATAGCGGTTTCCTATCAACACTGGCACCCTAGCGGGCGCGTTGAAATCAATGCACGTAGCTTAACATAAACCATTATACAATTCATTGAACAATACTGATTAACATTCGTTTGAATACTCTCAAACATTCGTTTACATGACGAAAACTCGATTTTCAAAAATCGGACCGAAATCACTAACTTGAAAAATTTTCCGTAGCGGAAAGTTAACACAAAATTTAAAGAAGTCGATGCAGAACCGATTATACGGTGGAAGAACGGGTTTGTGGTGGAGGTGCGTATCGGCGTTACAGGAATCATTTACAACCCTGCAGCTAGAGCACACGGTACGGTGAGCAAACACAGCCAATAATGCATACTTCATTGTAATAGGTAGCCAATAAATAAAAGCCGACTAATATTAATCAAACGCGATTATCGCATGTCAGGCTTCCGTGACAACAGTTATAATTTTAATCACACTTTACAATTCATAGTTGCGTCTAGCAAATACCCAATACACAATGCATATATCGATGTGTTGAACGGTTATTTGCATTGCAACAAAACACAGGTGAATATAAAAATATACTGTATCAAAAATTATCGTCAATGGGCTAAAATCTGTTAAGGTGACTGTATACAAGCTGTTCAAAATGCCCCCTTTTTCAGTTGAATGTGTGTAGCATGAGAAATGCACTTACGTTTCGGAAATTTCTAATTTCTATGAAAAACTTTATTCAATCTTTGATGGTAATGTTTATAAAATAAACTAGAAATATGTATCGTTCTTCCCATATGACTTTTAGCCAAGTGTTGACAGTTTATTTGATCTAAATAAACAATTTAAAATCAGACTAATTTTACACAAATTTTTGTTCAGAAAAAAAAATTGAAAACAATTATTGAGCAAGCCTTTGTCAGTGTCTTTAATAGAATAGAATATAATAAAATTTATTACTGTAAAAAGAAACCATGGGTCTAATACAAAGTAATATAAATTAGTAGAGAAAAAACTTCTAAATGTTAGTTTGCCTTCCCGTAATTCGAGACTTGCTGTAAAGAAATATTGACGAATATCACGTTTTTCACTCAATTTTCACGGCAAAAATATAGAAATTTTTAAGCAGCAAGTCAAATTTAGTGAAACTTAATGCTTAATCACAATAATAAAATGAATTTTGCGCCTACAATTCGAAATTTTCCGAGAGCATATTTTACAATATGATGGATGTCACCTTAGCATTAAAATTAATAATATTATTCGGAAACGATATGGAACTTAAGAACAGTGTACTGATGTTGGCTTCTGGACCGCACTGTCGTGGGTTACAATCCCACCTCTGCTCATGGGTGTTTTGTGATGTCGATTTATTTTGATATAGCATTTATTTGTAATATTATTACTCTATAAACAAGTTATGGCTAATTATTGGAGGCTCCTAAAACATCGGAGCATCCGCTTTGCAAATGTGAAGCAAGTCATGAAGCGAAGATTCCGTCAACTCAATAATCCATTCTCAACACCTGACCAGGTATAGGACACAGATTTCAGAGCAGTTCTGGGCTTTAATAAAAGCCTTAATCTCATACAGAAATAAACAAGTCAGGGCCACACCATAGGTCTATCGAGATCATTGACGAGGAATAAATCCTCTCGCCCGCTATTCTAATCTAATCTATGACTAATTAGAAGCCAAAAAAAAACCGGGTCGCAGTGCCAAAACCCTGCCGACAATATAGTGTATTTGCTTGTATAGGGCCGTGTGGTTTTATACTTTTATTATGTGAAATTAAGTTTGTTTTTGGGCAAAAAAAAATTTAACCCCTTAATACACCCCTTAAAATAACATTTTTTTTCTTAATTGTAATATTATTATCAATCTAACGTCTATACTGAATTAAATACACCCTTCAATAAATAAGTCACTATCTGCAAACTAGTGTTTTCATAAAATTTGTAAATCCGGTCCTGTCGGGCCGATTTCATTAAAATTTTGGGGACACTTTTTAATTACTACCAAAGGGATAAATTTCAATTTTGAAACGATTCGGAGAATTTTTTCGGTATTTCGGGGCCCAAAAACATTTTTCAACCCCTAAAAACTACCCTTAAAATAGCCCGATTAGGCCCATTTTAAATAGGCTTCTTGCGGTGATGGATTTCAACACGTGGTCCAAATTTCGTTGAAATCAATTAACTCTTTCGAAAGTTATTGCGCGTACACATATATATATATATATATATATAAATATATATATACATATATATATAAACATTTTTAAAAATGGTGCCAAAGTGTTTAGGAGGTTATGAAACGTCGAGAAATTTTGGTCCGACCCCTAGGTCCCGCCATCCGACCGACGCCAATAGTGTATGTTGCCATATGGCAAATACACTAAAAAACATATATTAAAAAAATGTGGAACAGTTAAGCAATCAACTTAACAAGAGTCCTGTTGATTCGGCGCTAAAACCAGCTAACCAAAGCAACCGCAGCTTAGGAAACGCAGTCTTTCGCGCCATTTGCTCACATTACATAAGTTTCAATAGGCCTTTGGAGAAATTGTATACGGTCACACATTATAAGTACGGTAAAAGGTCGGTAGAGGTGGGATATTTAGTGGAGATTTGAAGCCAATGAATCTGTATTAGCGCTCGAGGACCATTGGCTGCAACGAGCGTTGCTTACACGATCTCACAGGACACGGAGGATTTACCGCGAGAACTTACACACACAGACAGACAGACACACTACCGGAAACACTATACGGGATTGTCCACGAACTAGTCTGCGTCCCAATTATTTTACAGCAATAGTGTACCTACTAAAATTTTCCCTCAATTATTTTTCATCAGTATTGGAAGGCTCAAAAAAGTAGGTGCGTGAATTTGTGCGTGCGTTTGAAGTAATACTTCTTTGGCGTGATTAAAAACTAATTTTTAAAATACATGCAAATATTTTATGGAAATAAAAGCTTGAAAGCGTCTAAGAATAATACTTAAACAAATAACCACAAGTTTTTACTTTTTTCCGTTGTGATACTTAAAGCGACTGGTTGTAATCAAAAGTTATAGTCATCTAATATATGATAGTTTCCAGTTGGCAGGAAGTGCACTGATTTTGTCATCTGTCATTTCAGTCTGGGTCTCTTATGGTCAACTTCTTGCCTTCGAATTTGCGTTACCGCGGCCAACTTCAACTTGTAACAAAACTGCTCGTTGTAGTGGTTTAAATTGATTTATTTACACTGACAAAATATCAACAACACAAACTAAAAAGTATTTCTGTAATAATAATGAAATAAACTAAACAATGAAAAACAAACGGATTCTAATAAATAATAATACAACAATAACTATACACACGAAACACGACAATTTACAACATAAACACGCACCGAAATTTATTTACTATTGCAATACTTATTGTAAACTATCTAGCTATTCATACGTGAGATCAATGATTATTTATGTCTTTATTAAGCTGTGATGTGGCAATGTACCGTCTGCTTCTGTCGCGATGTATCGACAGACTGACTCGTCCCACACTAGCTTTATTTATATGCGTAAGGGTCTGGTTCTCGAGCGTTCCAGAAATTTTTGTCAATTAATAATAATAATCTTTATTTAAAGAGCCTAATACAGGTCATGGGGGGCGTCCATTAATTACGTGAGGTGTTCAAGGGGGGGAGGGGGTCAAGCTTAATCTTTCTAAAGCTCACTTAGGGTAGAGGGGGGGCTTTAGCAAATATGACGTAATTTCTTTTCTAGTAGAAAACGGTGTAAAATTGCGTGAAAGTAAAGTTAAATTAAAGTAAAAAATGTTGCTAGAATGAGAATATGGCGAAATTTCACACAATGGTGTTTGTCGTATTTATCCGAACCCTGCAGAGCAGTACAGTAGCCTTTCGATTGTTCAAGCAGTAATTCTGAACTACGGCAATCTTCAATATTAGTCATTGCTAGTCAAATAAAAGTAATGGACCAAATTATGTTTTTTTTTTTATAATCTCACCAAGAGGGGCGGGGGGGTCAAAAAATCCTAAAAAATGCCTCACGTAATTTATGGACGCCCCCATAATAGCGTAACAATTCGAGGCGCGCTACAATACTTTCGAAGTTACGTTAGCGGAGTCAACTTTATACTTTCGAATTTTCGTTAGTTGTGCGCGCGCAACGTCCGTGTCTTGCTAAAATTTTTCTCTCAACGCAGCAAAAGAAAATGCAGAGATTTATAAGTTTAAAATATTCAGTTCGGTCCAAAGCGAGTTTTAATCCAGATCCATATATGGTACATTCTAGATATGTATACGTACACCGGGGACTTCGCCCCCTATACGCACTTACGCACCACAACCACTGCACGACATGCAACACGCTCTCTCACGCTCTAACTTCTCTCATTTACCGCAAACAAAGAGCCCGCCCGGGTGCAATAATATAAGCTCTCCCGTGTCCCGATCTCATCCCGTCTCCTTCTGACTGCCCCCCTTCCCTCACCCCTCTCATCCAGACGCAACACATCTTCCTCTGCCACTGAAGGGTTACCTACCAACCCTTACCTGACTCTCTAATAATACTGAACTAATTTCCAGCTAAGAAGTAAAGAGCAAACTTAAATTAATAAATCCCGTAAAGAATAATGCGTTTTAATAATTTAGTTGTCTCATGGCAGTGCATGTCGACGAATTAGCGCTACACCAGTATTTCCTAAACTGTTTTCGTCTATGCACCTTTTAGAGATTCGTAAAAATTGTTGCGAGGCCTCAATCCCATCAATATAATTTTATTATTCATCTTTACAGTTCAATTCCGGATATATGTTATAATAGAAAACAGTATCACGGGTAATTTTTAATAATTGTTTTTGTAATGCCAAATTGTATATTATATCATAGTTTAACTATCGTTTAAGCATATTGAGAGCTTGAAAAAGTCTTAATAAAAAAAAGACGAAACGTTGCAATCAATGAGTGTTTAAATTGATTTATTTTCATTATTCCAATTACCCGTGATACTGTTTTCTATTATAATTTTATTATTTGTGGTAGTATAAATGACAATTTACAACTTTGTAGATTTTGCGTACGTTTCACTTCTGTAGAGTGTAGTATAAACAACATATCACTGTTTGCCGGACGACGCTCATTATAACTTCGGTCGTCGCCGGCCAAACCGTCTAGCTCTGTCTTTAAGCAAACTTGGACCACAAGCTTGCAAGAAAGCAAACCTAGGCGCGGAATATACAGATAGATAGATTGATAGATTGTAGATTATAGACGTTCCACATCTGAGGTCATCAGCGTCACTGTTTGTCGGACGGCGTATATAGTTTTGCCCTCTTGCAAACTTGCGTTAAGATTGCTGGAATCACTGTTTTTCAAACGATATTTATACAGTTCGGTCATGATCGGTCCACCAGAGGTCCGTGAAGCCCAGTTTTGAAAACGCTGCACTACATTAAAGTCGCTTCAAAGTCGTGCGTTTACCTAAAGGTTCGTAAACTTAAAAGAAAATTATACAGGTTTGCTTAATGAATCAGAATATTACTGTCTGGCGAATCCATAGTGTTGTGTGAAACATTTGTTACAAATAAATGTAAATAAATAAAACGCTGTTTTATTACATTTAAAATGAATCAGAACTGAGATATATAGTTAGATATGACGTCAGATGAAACATTTTCTTAACTGTCAAACGTACATTATAACTGAAAAATCAATCTAAGCGTTTCGAATGACATAAGCAATCGATTCAACTAATCACAGACGTTACCTCTTTTAAAACCCCTTACGCCCAGCCTATAGAAGTTCATTAGCCTCGAATGCCAAGTACTTATGGTTAACAGAATATTATACGTTGGGCGTTAACATTGTTAAAAGTGTGACCAGGCGAGACGGGAGAGAGGGCGGGGTTAGTACGCTTTGTTCCCTTTTTCCCAACTGTGAAATTTTCCTGATAATTAAGAAATCAAGCCTACGATTCCGAATGATGTGAGCATTCGATTCAACCAATCACAGACATGACCACTTTTATAGTCTCTTAGGCCCACTATAATACTCTACTAACCTTGGTAAATTGTAGCTACAAGTTACAACTTTGATGGCACAAACTAAATCAGAACTGATACACAAGGCAGGTACAATGTGGACTCCGTACCTCAAAAGGAAAAAGGAACTCTTATCCTTCTGTCTGTCAAGACCCTTTTTCTCAGGAACGCGTTGAGGTATCAAGTTGAAATTAATATCAAATATTCACGTCTGCAATCCCTTGGAGCTGTGAAAAAATCGAACTACTAAATCAACGTAATCAATAGATACGGTTGTTTTTTAAAACGGATCACTCAGTGATACTTAATTTTGGATAACTGGGCCAAGGTCGAAAAAGAAATGTACTGAAAGCTTTATTAAATTTAAAACAAAGCTCTGACGCGTTAACCGTTTTGACTATACAACAATATCGATATCCTGAAAGATATTGTCAGCGTTTTTCTGTCATGAATGAAATATTTAGTCAAATAGGTGCATGAGCTTGGCAAAACGGGCAGTTGTTGTATTAGCCACAGAGACGAATGGCGCGGCACTGTATTAAAATTCAGTAATATATTTACCCGGTTTCTGGGGGACAATGGGGCGGTTCTCGTGCCCTGATCGCATCGGGCACAGAGATTGCACTGCTGTAAGGTCGTTTCACAATCACGTTAATGTTAAAACCAATCTGCATATTTTGTGTCCATAGATTCATAATTAAGATGTCAGTAGGTATTTGGACAATATATATTTGATGCTACATTAACTTATTAATGTTGTACATAAGTTAATGTAGCATCAAATATATATTGTCCAAATACTTACTAACATCTTAGTTAAAGCCAATACTTGACATAATTATTATTTTGTTACCAAGTTGGTATCTCATTTTATTTGTCTAAATCGAACTCCGAGTGAGTCAAAAAACACGTAAACATATACCAAAGCCTAATTACACGTAGGATTATAGAAAATTAGAAAAAAATAGGCAACTTTGTGCATATAGGAGTTTGACAAGTAATCGGCCATGGCCTTGAATAAGGAACCAGTTCAATATTGCGAGAAACCATGGAAAACCTCAACACCATGGCCAGTATAGGAATTACCATTTCTCGGCGAGAGGCTGTAAGAAAAAGTTCCAGTCACATCTGCCTCCGTCGGAATTGGAACCTGGTACCGTCCGAATGCGAGTCTAGTGCTCTCACCACTACGCTACACCACTCGGTTTACACGCAGAATATTGTATAATGTTCAGCGTTTCGTCTACTGAATTTAGTATTCCAATCACGCAGAAAAAACTCTTAGTTATATTTGTAAGAGAGTATTTAGCGATTGCAAATCGGAACGTAACGTACATTGTGAACGATGCTTTAGCTTGTAGAGTACGCAATACGTAGGTACGTGGGCCGGATACGAATCGCCGACGTCCGGTGAATTATATGTTTGCGGCCGGTTGGAACAGATCGTCGCTCAACACAAACACATAGGAGAGAGCGTCGCGACGCCCCTATGCTAATGCATGCAATAAAAGTTCTCCCATTACACTTCATACACAATATGCTTCAATATTTATTAGATAGTGCTCCGCTCTTTGCCATATCTGAACCGCAGAACTGGTTGTAAATAAAGTGTCGGGCATATACAGAGGGCAGTCTATGTACGGGGAAGTCCCGCAACGCGATGCTATAATATGATGAATGCTTAGCTGGTAAATAGATACACATGGATTGCGTGATGCAGAATAGTTTCGATTCGAGCAATTACGATCCCGTGCCAAAAATTAGTGATGGGGTATTTCGAGCGAAAATAATCGAACTGTGCGATTATTGAACTATCTCGAAAGGTTATTCAAAATCATTTGTTAGATCTACGAGTTACGACTTTATAATACAATATACAGTAATAGATTATAGTACGCTCTTTCTCTACTCTTTGAAGCACTGCATGCAGTTGTCTCTCTCAGTTTCTCATCAGCTGGCATGCTTATTACATTTCACAGTTTTGAATACAATTACTTATATCTGTTCTAGGGAGCACCACATCCAGGCGACTCTCTTAAGTCTAATAATGGAAAACGAGAGTTATTCATTCATTCTAATAATATATCGAATGTATAGACAGATCGAATGAATTGTGTTTTAACTTGCATAGTAATACCTAACCAGTCGAGATATTAAGGTTCAGCACAGTATTGAATACGATTACTGACGTCTTTTATATGCGTCTGTTCTATGAAGCACTGTAAGCGGGTGACTCTTTTACGACTAACAATCGAAATCGGGAGCAAAATTCATTCGAGAGTTGAAACATAAATTTATTCATAGTGTATGATTACATCAGCTAAAAGAATGATTTTGAATGAATCATTCGTATAGCAACCTTTCGATTATTAAAATCATTCGATTATTCCCAAGTCAAAGCAAAATCCAAACAAGTACAGAGCTGTGGTGATATGATGAATGCTTAACTGCTAATAGATACGTGAAACTAAAACAAATGCGGTTTTAAATAATTTATGCTTTTACTTATAACAGTGAATGTTATTTATTACGCCATATAGATTGTTTTCAATTTTTTAATTACAAAAAGAGACTGTGTATTTTACACTACACACTACATCAGTAAAACTGGATCGTAAAAAAATATAATAATGGCACCGGTCGCCGGGTTCGAACCTACGACGATGTAAGTATTTCTACCTCACCACCAACTTAGCTTAATGTACTACAGCTTGTTTTTATAGTATACAGTATACGTACATTACGACACGTTCGTTACATTTTCAATCTCAAGAAACAATTGTACTCCACCGTACCAAATAGTTTTACTTATATTTCTTTTATTTTCACCTTGGTGGCCTCAAAAGACACATTTGTAAATATTTGCGGAACACATCACTCTAAACGGATGCCAAATTTCAACTTCACACGTTCTGAAATTACAGATCTGTGACAGACAGGCGGACGGATAACGAAGTCTGTATTTTTATTTTGCACACAGAAAAAAGTATTCTTATAAGAGTAAACTACAATGAAGTAAGTATTTAATCTTGACATTTTAAAATTGATGTATAATTCAGTGTCTTTTTTAAAAAGTACATAATTGAGTTTGGAAAAGTTTTCTTTCTACCATGTAAAAGCAAAACTCGAATAATAAAAATGAAAAACCGATAAGTAAATATAATAATAATTTGATTTATGTGTTGTCAAAACAGTTTATTTATTTATAGTTTAATCTTACCAGTATGAAAATGTATAACAAATTTGCGTTACCTGTAACAAAAAGAAAATTATTATTAATGTAAATTCTTAGGCGTACACTTTTCTTTACAGTTAACTACTTAAATTGGCTGATCCCTCAGATCGTAAAATGTGCTCTCGGGGAATTTCAAATTGTGATGGCAAAATTCATTTTATCACTGTTTTTTAGTAGTTGAGATTAAGCATTAAGCCTCACAAAATTTGGCTTGCTGCTTAAAAATTTCAAAAATAATATATTACACCATACGAGCGCAAAGTTTGTTCTAATATCTGAAAATAGATTACAATAATATTTAATATTTTCCTTTCTGAATTTACATAAAATATATATTTTGAGTTCCTGCCGTATATACTATTTATATACAAACCAGCGTTGCTAGATTTTTTTTTGTCAAGTCGGGATTTTGAAACTTTTTGAGTGAAAAAAGCGAGATTCTTTCGTCGAAAGCGGGACATATAATCAGAAGTTTTTAAATGTTTATCTTTTTATTTGAGTTCAAATTACGTTTACGTGACAATAGATAGCAGAAATAGCCATAGAAAATGTATTTTAATAAAAATATGATATTTTAAATCAGATTTACCCTATCGTTAAATATGTGAGTCTTATTCGTCTTCTGAATAAAAAAAATAAAAAAAACAGAAATCAAAATCAAAACAGTTTTATCCATTAGAAAAATATGGCGTTTCCAACAATAGTCTGAGGAGTGAGTGTTACAAATTGCAACTTACAATAAGAAAATAATTATTTACGCACGGTCGAGTTATCCCCGAAAAGCGGGACATTTAATTTTGATTTAAAAACCGGGACGTCTGGCAACGCTGATACAAACCCATGATCTGTGACAAATTTGTACGTCAAATTACAGAAATTATTTTGTATTTCAATTGTTCGTAATTTTAAACTTTATATGTTGATCCTTGTTTTACTATTTTGCGAATCAAATTATAACACACTATAAACTTCTGTCCTTGTCAGTTTCATGTAATTTAGGAGGCAAACTAACTTCCCCTTTATTTGTTTCATTCTACTTCCCCTCGATTTCTTACGTTTTTCAAACAGATACGTCGCTAAAGATATTAAACTGCAAAAATGGAATGAAAAACAGATTAAAATTAAATTCGACATAATAAAGACACGAATACGGCAGCAAAAAACGATATGGTTTTATTTTTCCTTCGATGTCTGCATGAAACGCGAACCTTGTTTTTATCTCCGTCAGTTGCACACAGTTTAATATAATTGTACGAATGCACCTAACGACGTCACAAAGTATAAACGTCGGAACAATAAATCTCTTACAGGCAAAATAAGACCACGCTCTCTGAATGTACAGGGAAACAATAAAAAGATCACGTTAACCGGGACGTGATTCATCATATTGTGCGCTGCCAGTATGTGCTTCCCCGATGCAGCAACGCCGCTGCAACTCCTCTTATTGGACATACGAGAATACTTCAAACTACCACACCACACAGCCTTCATTGTTACAGTAGTCGCTATCTTATCCGCAGTGCAAAGAAACCAGGCATGCCTTCTAAAGCCTGGGTTTCTTAAGGGGGTATGTACAAGCCTAAATTTCAGGCGTTTTTCCGCGTAGAATAAAAAAAAAGCTAAAATGATTTATACGGTCCATTTTTACATAATTTTTATTGATATTTTAAGAATGCAATATAATTTTGCAAAAAAAAAATCAAAAATTCATCGAGTTATGATATTGTGAAGTGGGGGACAAAAAAAAACTTGCGTTGGTTAAGGTAGTTGTCGTGGTTAAGGCACACCGTCAGAAAATTCTTAAGTTTTGTATACTTATTAAGGACATGATAATACAACTACCCTGAAAATTTGAAGTCGATCGACCGTATATAATCCAAGATAAATTCAATTAAAAATTGGATAATTAACATTGATTGTATACGATCTCTGTAGTTCTGAACCAGTTTCTTATTTATAAAAAAAGAACTAACTGTCAGAAACTTTCCAAAAACTGACAGTCTTTCAATGCATTTGTTATGAGTTTAAAAAAAAATAAGAAAACATTTTTGACCGTCTAATTATTTATAAATAACGGTTTAAAGTTCAACAATTTATAGAAAAGTATACATGCATATGAATACTGTATGGGTTACGTTTCCACGGGTACAGTCTTGCGTACAAATTATGTATACTTTTGTGGCGCGTATAATCTATAACTTTTTGACAATATTGTACCACGACAACTACCTTAATAATACTAAAGACGTATCAACGTGTAAATTCCGACATAAAAATTATTTTCAGTTTTCGAAGGACCATTTCTTCTATATTTGAGCTATGACCGATTATGTGATAAAGTCTCGCAAGCAAAATTGGAGAAAAAACGATCATAAACAGAGGTTTTGGCTCTTTTATAACGACAACTTTTTGTGAACTCAAAAACGTCCAATTCGCTAAAAATTAAATTCTTGCACACCAGCACAAGATGTCTTCTAAATATATTTCGTATATGGAAAATATAAAAGGATAATCACTTTCAAGGCTGATAAATGAGCTTTTACTGTAGGTCCATAACAGCAGTCTTCAGTTCAAACGTTCATAATATATTTTAGTAGTGTTTATCGCTTATGAACATGTTCACAATCGGCGTTAGCTCTTGGCATGTAACCGGTATACATCATCGCGAAAATAGTTCATTTGAATTTTTATCATTTATTCAGTGAATTCATTTAATAATTTACTTAACATGTCATATTACACTATAACCATATAGTACTGAGTAACAATAACATCCATTTATATTAAAATGATCCCTCAGATCGTAAAATATGCTCTCGGGAAATTTCGAACTGTGGCCGCAAAATTTATTTTATTACTGTTTTTATTAGCTGTGATTAATTGAATAAAAAAACGTGTTAGTCAATATTTCCTTACAGCACGTCACAAGATTTACGGAAGGTGAATTAACATTTTGAAGTTTTTTCTTTACATACTTATGTTAAAAATACAAATTCGGGTTGCTCAAAAAAAAAATTTCAAATTAATTTTTTTGTATACAAAAAATTTGTATAAAACTTATGCTAATTTTCTCGTTTTTATCTGATTTTGAATCGTTTATTTAGATCAAATAAACTGTAACAACTTGAATAGAAGTCATATGGAAAGATTGGTATATATTTCTAGTTTATTTTGAAGCATTAATATCAAATAATAGAAAACAGTATCACGGGTAATTGGAATAAAATAAATCAATTTAAACACTCATTGATTGCAACGTTTCGTCTTTTATTGAATTAAGACTTTTTCAAGCTCTGTGAAAATAATATAAATAAAATAATAAAAAAAACCCGGGTCGCAGTGCCAAAACCCTGCCGACAATATAGTGTATTTGCTTATACAGGCAGTGTGGCTTTATTTTGCGAGCTTAAGTTGGTTTTTGGGCAAAATAAAAAATTTTACTCCTTAATACACCCCTTAAAATATCATTTTTTTTCTTAATTGCAATATTATTATAAATCGAACCTCTATACCAAATTATATAGAACTTTCAGTACATAATTCACTATTTGTAAACTAGTGTTTTCATAAAATTTGTAAGTCCGGTCCTGTCGGGCCGATTTTATTTAAATTTCAGGGACACCTTTTAATTACTACTAAAGGGTTAAATGTCAATTTTGCAACGATTCTGAGAATTTTTTCGGTATTTTGGGGCCCAAAAACATTTTTCAACCCCTAAAAACTACCCTTAAAATGCCCCAATTACGCCCATTTTAAATAGGCTTCTTGCGGTGATGGATTTCAACACGTGGACCAAATTTCATTAAAATCAATTAACTCTTTCGAAAGTTATTGCCCGCACATATATATATATACATATATATATATAAACATTTTCAAAAATGGTGCCAAAGTGTTTAGGAGGTTATGAAACGTCGAGAAATTTTGGTCCGACCCCTAGGTCCCGCCATCCGACCAACGCCAATAGTGTATGTTGCCTTATGGCAAATACACTAAAAAGAACATATTATTTTCTACAATTTTCAATATTTAATTGTTTTTTGTAATGCGTAATTGCTTATTATATTATAGTTTAATTATCATTTAAGCATATTGAGGTTAGTCACACCATTGTTTCTTTTTAGTAAATTATTTAATCCATCATGTTTAATATTTTTATTATATGAATGTTAATTTTTGTAAAAAAAAATTTTTCAGAGCTTGAAAAAGTCTTAATTCAATAAAAGACGAAACGTTGCAATCAATGAGTGTTTAAATTGATTTATTTTATTCCAATTACCCGTGATATTGTTTTCTATTATAACATATATCTGGAATTGAACTTTAAAGATGAATTAATATCAAAGACTGAAAAAGATTTTTCATAGAAATTAGAGATTTACGAAACGTGAGTAAGTGCATTTTACATCCAACTGCTCTTAAGAAAGAGCTATGCGGGTGAAAAAAGGAGAACAACTGCTAAACAGCCACCTTAAAATACAAAACCCAATATCGAAGGACGAAAAATGTTCTCATTGTCTAAAATATTTCTGGTGATGTTTTCATCATTACAAATTCTTTTTTTAACATTAAAACTTTTGAAAGACTTTCTGTAAGACAAGACAAAAGGAAAAATGCACCGGGAAAAATAATAGTGTAAGACGATACTTTGTCATCTTGGATCGATGAGTTATAGATAACAAAGTTGCTTAGAAAGCGACATTCCATCTTCGTTTAACTAAACTAAACCCGATATCCCACTTCTGACAACAAATGTTTTGTACAACCGTTCTAGAACGGTTAAAATTTAAGCCGGGAGGAATTATGTGGAGCATACATTATAAAAGACGCTTAAAATGTACTCGAAAATTAAAACAAATCAATTTAAAAATAATGTTTTAAGGTTCAGATAAGCCCAGTAACCGCTGCCTTAAAAACAAAAAAAAATATTAACTTCCCAGTAACAAGTTATTGTAATGGGGTCGAAAGTCGAAATAAATTTTTATAACAAATGGTTATGTTTCAAGGTTGCTACACTGTTTTTAAACTATTTTTGAAAATATGTCTGTGTGTGTATGTGTATAGGTCCGTTCGTGGTCATATCTATTTAAGCCGAAATCTCGAAAATAAAAAAAATGATATCGATTAAGTTAGAGTGTCAATCGACGCGCATTAATGGCATTATGATTAAAATCAGTCCAGTCGTTTTTTCGTTTAAATAAAAATAGTGCAAAAAAGGTAGATTTTACACGAAACCTCGCGAATAAAAAACGATATCGACTTAGATAGAATGTCAATAGAAGCTTATTAACGTCGGTATGATCCAAAATAAATTTTATCAAAATCGGTCCAGCCGTTTCTTCGTTTAAACAAAGCATTTCAAAAAAGCATATTTTAAGATTTTTGAAAAATATTTCTCGGGTCTAATTTGTTAAACATTTAAATATTTAATATTCAATATTGATCATGATGTTGGTCGGGTGGACCTCAAGGGTCGCAGTTCCAATAAACAAGCCACTTCACGGTTTGTTGAAATCGTTTTCGACTTCAAAAAGTTTCTCGTCTACTTTATTAAAAACAGTTTTCAGAAGTGGAATATCAAGCAACGTTTACCAACTAAGCTGGAAGAAAAATATGACAAGTTTTGCAGTCTGGGAGATATTTTTCAATTCACTTAGATGAGCAATAAAGTTATTTCTCAGTAATCTATGTTATGTAGTGAACGTGTGAGTCATTGGTATATAAAGGGTGCAGAAGACGCCTGGCGTCTGAAAGTCGGCGCCAAAGTGGGATCACAACAGGAATCTGCTATTAGCTGCTGGGAACAACATGCTGACTTTGACAACACGAAGTTTGAGAGAGAACTCAAAAGGCGAAAGCAATATCGAATGGCGCGTATATTTTCTCAACAACACAGTAAACATATCTAAGATGTTATATTTTACTATAAAAGATGTTGTATTAAAATATAAAGCAATATACCAAAGGCAGTGGCGTACCAAGAAACCAAAATTGGGAACGCAAGTACCAAAAGAAGTGAGTGTGTGTATTTATTATGCGCGTTTGAAGTTCTACTTCTTTGGCGTGATTAAAAACTAATTTTTAAAAACGGAACCCTTAAAAAATCGCTCGCGTCTGTCCGTTCGTCTGTCACAGCCGAATTGCTCCGAAACGACTGATTGAATTGAAATTTGATACACATGCAGGTCGGCGACCCAAAGACGGACGTGTAACGTAAATAAATAAATTTTGAACATGGGGGTCATTTTTGGAAGAAAAATTACGAAATTGAAAAAAAAGTTTTGTAAACTGTACCGTGTGACATATCAAATGAAAGGGCTTGCAGTAAGGGTCTCAAATATCTTTTTTTATAATTTTAAAATAAATAGTTTTAAAGTTATTTAAGAAAATAAATGACAACTGACCATTCTCCTAACTCGAAACTACCGAGCCTAAAATTCTGAAAAAAATAGGGAATGTCGGGTTTTACCCATAGTTGACAGGAAAATCTAAACGAAAATCATAAGTCTTAAAGTACTCACGGAAAACGGAATGTTACGGAACCCTCTTCTAGCGAGTTCGACTCCCACTTGACCGGTTTTTTTAAGATTAAAGCCGGTTGCTGGAGTAGAGCGTCGATATATTACGCAGATAGGAAATAGAATCTTCGTCACGTTCTGACTAAACAAATGACTATTGTGTCTTAGCAATATCAATACAGTTTACAATTTCCAAAGTTGGATGTTGTATTGTACTATAAAGTAATATTTTCAATCTAGTTTTTTCTATGAAATGCAATTTAAGTTTTCATTTGAACAAACAACAATAGAAGTACTACGTGCTGATTGTACATATATGAGCTTGATGGCTTGTTTATAGGAATAGCTCCTGAGCTTTTGTACAAGGATATATATTATACAGTGTGTCCATAAATTAATTATTACAGCAACTAACTTTAAACTGTACATGAAAATGAATTTTATAGCTATCCTGCTCGATTCCATTTATTCCTATGGATAAAATAGGTTTTTAAAGTTATACTTCTTTTGCCGTAAGGTAAATTGCGCGCGCACAACTGACGAAAAATCGACAATAAGAAGTTGGACGCGCTAACGAAAATTCGACACTATGAAATTGGTCATAAGAACTGAAATGACAGATGGACGAAATCTATCCACTTTCTGTCATCTGGAAACTATGTAATATACTAGACGACTATAACCTTTGTTTACAGCCAATAATCGTTCTGTTATCTAGCGAAAAAATTAAAAAATTAAAATGAAATTTAGAAACAGTTTTCAAATATTTGAGGTTAATTTTATTGTATTATTCTTAAATGTTTTGAAGATTTTGTTCCAATAAATTATTTGCATGTATATTAAAAATTAATTTTTAATCACGCCAAAGAAGTATAACTTCAAACGCGCGTACATGAGTACATCACATCTACTATTTCTCACTATTTCAACTGCGGATACAACATCGGAGAAAAGATATATAAGTTGTTAATTATAGACGCTCGACAGCTAAGATCAGCAACGAATTGCGAAGAAAAAAATCAAATATGTCATACTTGAAAGGTTACAGAATTCCAATTTTTTAAAATATTGATTGCAATGCAGTTGCCTACTTAATAAACAAAGCAAGGTGTTCTCTATTATTAATTCCCGCAAAACATTTTATGATAGCTTCTAAAATAATGAATTTATTAAGAGAATGAATAATTTATGAACACACAGTTGAAAAGGGCCGTCTATTAATATTTTAAATGGTTTTTAAACTGTCAGTAAATTATCTTCCTAAAAAACGGTTCGATATATTCATTTAAGATAAAAATAGATGTGGTTGCCGTGTCCCAGGTCCAGAAATCAGATTATAAAAGCTTGGCTATATTAAATGATGCAAGCGGTCATGCGCACTACGACCCTAGAGCCATTACGTCATATGCAATATGAAATTTCTATACATTTTAAGGCAGGAAATAAAAAAACTAAAACACAAACGTGGTCGCAACAACGCGACATTTTTAAAGTTGGTAATACAATTTTATTTATTACAGTTGTGAATGAATGACTGTAAATTATTGACGCCTGACAACTAAAATCGTCTCTTTCTATACGTGGTCAATTTTTGAGGTCGAAAAATTTCAATTCAATTTAATACACTTACATATTATAAATTAAAATCACCCGCCGCACTAATCTCAGAAACTATCCCACGGATTTTCATTCGGTTTTCATGAATAGAAAGAGGGATTATCTATGAATGTTTTAAGCTATAATTTATGAACATTTTGAGAAAATAAGCTACCGGTATGATGAGATTTGTGAATGAACTCAGAAAAAATCGTCTTTTTGAGAGTTTCCATGGTGTGCGCTGCGTAAATAGTTAAGTTACTTGAAAATAATATATGGTGAAATAATTTCTCTTAAAAAGTTCTAAAAAAGTTTGCGATAGCATGTCTATCTTTTGAGGTTGACTGATAATAACGATTGTTACGATTTTCAAATTTGGTCTAAACGAATGCTTTTTTTGCGAAGGTCTTTTCACCGACATAGTATTAATGCTTAAGTAGTTCTAGCGTGGTATAATAAGAAAAATCACTTTTCGAAAGATTTTGCTCATTTTTTCTTCATAGGCTCAAATTAACGTTTTCTAATAAATCTCAAAGTTTCAGAATTTTTTACCGTTTAGAGCAAACAAATAACAAAGTTCTCAATGTTCGTGAATTACCGTGGTAAGCATGTGAAATTGCAAACTTTGTTATTAATTATCTCGCGCTCTAAACGGTCAAAAATTCTGAAACTTTGAGATTTATTAGAAAATGTTAATTTGAGCCTATGAAAAAAAGATGAGCATAATCGGTCGAAAAGTGATATTGTAGCAAGCTTTGTTACAATAACCTTCTCTTTCTATAATGTAATATTTTCTAAATTGTTTTTCCTTAATTACGAGGAAAAATGAAGGTTGTTATAAAAATATTCTAAAAAATTTAATCAATCGATTACATTTTAGAAAAAGCATTAATTACGAATAATTATTAATTATTCATATTAAAAGTGTTTTATTGATTTAAAGTAAGTATACTTATTAAGTACTTACAATTGGTGACCCTCGACAACTGTTCTGCACACGATATCACATTAATTAAGATAAGTAATTTACTGTCTTTATTTTTTATTATGGCAAATAGGAATAATATTATTCAAGTTAAACTTCCTGAATTCAGTTTAACTGATCCTGAGATGTATTTTAAACAGATTGAGAGACTTTTTTCTCTCAATCACATTAATAATTCGTTACAAAAATATGACTTATTAGTTTCATCTTTGCCTACGTAAATTGCTTCTCTAATAAGCAACGTTATTTTTAATATGTCACAAAATGATCATTACGAAATTTTGAAAAATGAGATTTTACTTAAATTTGGTATTAACCAAGATAATGATTTAAAAAAACAATTTAGAAAATATTACATAATAGAAAAAGAAGGTTATTGTAACAAAGCTTGCTACAATACCACGCTAGAACTACCTTAAGTCTTGATTATTTCGTTATCAAACGAAAATGTAGACGCGCGAAGCTGGGCCAAAGAGATTGTTACAAAAGCTAATGCACAGTCTTGTCCGAATTCGAAGTATAGCGGTGCCATTTTATGACATAAGAGTGTATGCCAGTGGATCGAGCCGAAGTCAAGCACGGTAAAGCGCATAAAAGGGTCTTTAAAAAGAGAAGTGTAATCAAATTCCTGGAGTTTTGGTTTATTACTGATACACGACAGAGCGACACGGGACGAGAAAGGACGTAAAGGACACTCGTATTCTCTCTGCGCACCTGAATTAGCAGGTTCGCCAATATAAACTCGTATATAAATTTATATTTATATTCTCTTATGTTTACATTTATATCATATTCTATTATGTTTGTATTTGTTAAGTTTATATTGTTGTGCTATTTATATTTATAGCATGTATTCAATGCAAACTTTGTAATTCCCTGTTATATGTATATATCTGTTGGGAAATAAATTAAATTAAATTCATTTGATTCAGTTGATAGTTTACTAAACTTGAAAAAGACGTGAATTCATCGTAAAATGTTCTTTTCTAATTTCTCTAAAAATAAAAAAAAACCGGGCAAGTGCGAATCGAACTCGCGAGAAGAGGGTTCCGTACTATTCCGTTTTCCAAGAGTACCTACTTTAAGACTTAAAATTTTCGTTTCAATTTTCCTGTAAACTATGGGTGAGACCCCACATTTCCTATATTTTTTTCAAAATTTTAGGCGCAGTAGTTTCTGTGGTAAGCGGGGGGGGGGAGTCAACTGTTCTTCTATTTTCTTAAATAACTTTAAAACTATTTATTTTAAAATTATAAAAAAAAAATATTTGAGACCCTTACTACAAGCCCTTTCATTTGGTACAGTTTACAAAACTTTTCCCCAAAAATTACTCCCATGTTCAAAATTTATTTCTTTGGGTCATTAATTTACATATGTGTACCAAATTTCAACTCAATCGGTCCAGTAGTTCGACGGACAGACACACGAGTGATCCTATAAGGATTCCGTTTTTTCCTTTTGAGGTACGGAACCTCAAAAATAATAAAAGACATGACATTTCATTCAAAATCAAATGTCATGTCTTTTAAGTAATACACACATCTTGGATAAGAAAAAGAAAAATTACAAGGATAACAATAATTCGAAAAATATGTTAAAAACAAATTATACATTACCGATTTCATATTATAACAACGTATTAAAGAAAAAATTGACGGCTATATATATGTGAAGATGACTGGAACTCAGCCGAAACGTTAGAAAATATAGCATAAAAAAATAATCAAAAAAGTACAGCTTTTATTAGTGTATTTGCCATAAGGCAACATACACTATTGGCGTTGGTCGGATGGCGGGACCTAGGGGTCGGACCAAAATTTCTCGACGTTTCATAACCTCCTAAACACTTTGGCACCATTTTAGAAAATGTTTATATATATATATATATATATATATATATATATATATATATATATATATATATATATATATATTTATATACGTATATATATATATATATGTGTGCGGGCAATAACTTTCGAAAGAGTTAATTGATTTTATCGAAATTTGGTCCACGTGTTGAAATCCATCACCGCAAGAAGCCTATTTAAAATGGGCGTAATCGGGGCATTTTAAGGGTAGTTTTTAGGGGTTGAAAAAAGTTTTTGGGCCCCAAAATACCGAAAAAATTCTCAGAATCGTTTCAAAATTGACATTTAACCCTTTAGTAGTAATTAAAAGGTGTCCCTAAAATTTAAATAAAATCGGCCCGACAGGACCGGACTTACAAATTTTATGAAAACACTAGTTTACAAATAGTGAATTATTTACTGAAAGTTGTATATAATTTGGTATAGAGGTTCGATTTATAATAATATTGCAATTAAGAAAAAAAATGTTATTTTAAAGGGTGTATTAAGGAGTGAAATTTTTTATTTTGCCCAAAAACCAACTTAAGCTCGCAAAATAAAGCCACACTGCCTGTATAAGCAAATACACTATATTGTCGGCAGGGTTTTGGCACTGCGACCCGGGTTTTTTTTTTATTGTTACGCCTCGAGGAGTCCTCAATAGCTCTACAACATAAGTTTTACGGATCACAATTTCTATTTCATAGTAGTTTGCAACAAATTCTTGGTATTTGCTTTTCTCCCGATGTCGTCAAACATCGGACGACATCGTTTCGGGAGAACTACGAATCCAATATAGGTGCAACGTTCGGAGAAAGTTCCTTCTCAACCGTCAGTTTTTTAATGACATAAACGTTTACAATGGTGAGCTTCAAAACATCGACACAGCGTATAAAGTCAAGTATACAAGTGATTCGATTATAAGCGCCCAAACATTTTATTTAATGGCCGAATCGTCTTTTCACCCGTATAATTTTAATCAATGATAAAGCATGAACTGAGAATAACACAGTTCATATAATATTATGCCGACTTCGGAATTAACCGACCTACAAAGGAACTGATTTATATGTGGGAGCTACATAAATTAATTAAACTCTTTCAATCTCTTAAAATTAAAATCATTTTCATCTGTGATTTCGCGTTAGTAAGTCACTTCACAGCGACGTGTATGGCCGAAACACGTCCGACCGTTCTAAAATCCTATAGGCACCCTGCAGGTGTATGTGGGTTACATAAATTAATTAAACTTTTTCAATCTCTTAAAATTAATTATCTTTTATACATGTGGCTTTGTTCGCGTTAAAAAGCCATTTCATAGCAACGCGCATGGCCAGCAGACCGGCCGAAACACGCCGACCGTTCTAAATCTTACAGGCACCCAACAGGCGTATATTTAAGGCAGCAGAATTGAAAAAACGGTAAAATTCGAAGATTTCTACCCGAGTTTGACAGATAGATTGTAGACGCTCAACAATTGAGATCATCAGCGTCATACGTATTAGAGAATCTGTCAAGCAATAGACACAAACCGACTGGTACGAGAGCTCGAGTGCCTGGGAGCGATGATTTCCATAAAACATTGGATTGTTAACTACATTCCAATGTTTTCCCTGAGGAAGAGAAAAATATATTGTAAATTATAGACGCTCAACAAGTGAGATCATCATCGTCTATGTATGTATTAGAGAATCTGCCAAGCAACAACACAAACCGACTGGTACGAGCTCGGCTTTCTGGAGGTGCAAATTCCCATAAAACATTAAAATGCTGACTACATTCCAACGTTTACCCTGATGAGGAGAGAGACAGATTGTAGATTATAGACGCTCGACAGCTGAGATCATCATCGTCTAAGAGAATCTGCCAGAGAACAACACAAACCGGCTAGTACGAGTTTGGGTTCCTGGGAGTGCTAACTCCCATAAAACATTGGAATGCCAAAGACGTTCCAATATTTCCCCTGAGGACTATCCGAATTTAATAAACACTGTTGTCATATTCACAGAAAGCAGCAGTAAAGAATCTATGCAATCCATGCTAACGCGAACGAAAGCGAGAGAGAGAGAGAGAGAAGATTACAGACGCTCGACAACTGCGCTTACAATTTATAAATTTACAGTGAAGCATCCTGTGTATGCAGGCTTAGTTTAAATCATCAGGAAGCATCGTGTTAGATGAAAGAGAAAAAGGGGGAACAGGGGGCGCTTAGTGACATACGACCATGATGATGAGCGCATGATGTGCCGAGGACTGTAAAAGAAAATTTAATAAAATACAAACGACGAGAATAATATGTATGTTCTTCGTAGGTACCTATATATAGGAGTCCCTGCAACTGGAGTATTATGTCCCATGCTGACGATACTTAGTAGACTTGCTTTTACGGGTATTACCCACATTCTACATCGCTCACAAAAAATTAGAAACGTCGCATTAAACCGTTGAGATATTCTCAGATTTTCCCTGTTTTAAGGTAACCGTTTACCAGCTGTTCAATATATGCCCCCGTTTCGCTCGCATAGCCCCTATCTTACGTGTGTGTGTGTGTGTGTTACGCTTCGAAAACTTCTAATTTCTATGAAAAATCTTATTCAATCTCCGAAGGCATTGTTTCGAAATAAACTAGAAATATGTACCATCCTTCCAGTATGACTTTTAGCAAAGTTTTTACAGTTTATTTGATCTAAATAAACGATTTAAAATCAGATAAAAACGAGAAAATTAGCATAAGTTTTACATAAATTTTTGTACAGAAAAAAATTAATTTGAAAAAAATTATTGAACAAGTCAAATTTGTCCGTATTTTAACATAAGTTTATAAAAAAAAAAAAAAACTTTAAAATGTTAATTAGCCTTCCCGTAATTCGCAATTTTCTGACGTGCTGTAAAAAAATATTAACGAACATCACGATCTTTGGTTCAATTTTTAGGACACAAATATATATTTCTTGAAATTTTTATGCAAGAAGTCAAATTTTGTGAAGCTTAATAATTAATCACAGCTAATAAAAACAGTACTTAATAAAATGAATTTTGCGACCACAGTTCGAAGTTTTCCGAGAGCATATTTTACGATCTTTTTAACTTCTTCAGACACAACTATTAAAAAAAAAAATATTTATTTCATTAACTAATTTGTATTTTTAATCATTTCAGTTGTGCCTGAAGAAGTTAAAAAGATTTAACGAAACGTCGCAATTTTTTAATTTAGTTTAACTATATTTGAATTGTCCAATTTCCCGTTAAAACTAAAAAAAACTTATTAATTACAATGAACGTGAACAATATTGAGAAAAGTGATCTTGATATTCGAATTTCGTGCTGTAATGAAATATAGTCGAATAACACGTTTCTCAATTCATGATTATTTTGGTTACCATACGAAGCTCCCTAATATCACGAGAAAATATTTTCGTGTACCCGTTAGAGTCGACCGTTGTAGTTCTTTACATTTTAAGAGATTATTATTAATTATAAAGAGCGAAGGTAGCCCATACCTGCATCTGTCATAAAACGTAAAAATATAACGACACGAAACACAAAACGAGCACTGGCTATGATGATAATGAAAGTATAGGCAACCCGACGCACCAGGGCAGAATTTCTTAAACTTTTTCGCTTACGGATCCGTTACACATTCGCAAAGTTGTTGCAGACCTCCATTAATATACAATTAATTAATTAATTTCATTTTTTTCAGTGAATTATTTTTACGCACGGTAGAAATTGATTCATCTGACGAAAAACTGTTACGATGTAATAACCGCAGGGAATGAAATCAAATTTTGTAAATGTCAATTTATTAAGTTCCATTTGACCAATCAGTGTAAGCGCAGGAATGACGTCAGCTGGCGGACGTTCAAATGTTTAAAAAGATAGATTGAACAATAGGAAAATTTTTATTTTTATTACAAAATTTAGGTGCTCGTTTTAAATCATTTTTCTTTTTTCTTATTTTTGCTTGCTTATTCCTCTTATTTTATGTTGTCATAATTAATACGGACATTCTTTGTCGGCAAAATGATTTAAAACTACTAATACTGCAAATAATATCAATATTATGTCCTTTGATTTCTGTGACGTTTGTAAAAAACTGCCATTAAAGTGTATGAACAAGAAGCTTTACCTCGCAATCATTTGATAGGTTCGCCGAATGACGTCATTCCCCCACTACTATTCAACAGAAGGACTCGAGCCTCTAGTCTCCTAGCTTTAAAACATTAATATCTTGCATAACTTTCACTTCTGTAGTCTCTAGTATAAACATATCACTGTTCGCCGAACGGAATTTTATAAAGTTCGATCGGCTGAAGTGTAGACTTTGCTCATTTACAAGTTTGTTATAGGACGACGTTTATACAGTTCAGTTGTCGAAGGTCGAACTGTACAGCTTTGCCCACTGAGTCCAGAGACGAGTTCTCGAAATCCCTCGAATATAAGTACATATGGTTTTCTGGGGGTACGTGGACCCTAGTTTGGGAAACGCTGAACTTGGGCTCAACATTTTATGTTTTATAATATAATATCACATCGGGACATAAAACAAGTAACAAAGAAATTAGGTCGTCTCCCGCTTTTTATACTCTCTTCAAAGGATTTCTGTTTGCATCGTTGAAAAAATATAGTTTTTTTTTTAATTTAAAATGTCTGCGCTAGATTTCCACTTGGAAACATTAAAGCGTTATTAAAAAATCAGCAGCCAGTTTTGTTTGATTAAAGCGAATAAAAAAACATTAAATGCTTTTGACTTTATTGAGTGTTCAGTTCCTAATTCATTGAAATATTAAAGCGAAATCGTTTTCTTCCGAACAAATCTCCCTGGCTTTTCTATGCGATTTTTTAGTTGATTTTGTTTTTGAAGTTATACTTCTTTTGACGCGTTGAGAGTAAAATTTTAACAGGCAACAGAAGTTGCGCGCGCACAGTTAACGAAAATTCAACTGTATGAAGTTGGCCGTGCTAACGAAAATTCGACAGTACGAAGTTAGTCAAGAGGCCAAGACTGAATGACAGATGGACGAAATCGATACACTTTAATCTGTCATCTAGAAACAATATAATATACTAGTCGACTACTTTTGCATAGACATTTTTAAATCTTTAAAAACTCAGAATTATTCGAATTCGATTATTCGAGGCAGGGTCGGCCAATAAAGTAATCAGAGTCAAATTTGATTCGGCGATTAAACTACAATTAGCTATAACGTACCTATTTAGTATATGATGGTCTAATGCAGCGTTTCCCAAACTTTTTGACCGCAGCTCGAAACGAGGTTTTAAAATTTTTCGCGACTCACCTTATGAAAAAAAAACATTTACAAAACAAATCAAGTTATTTGTTTACTTATTTCATACAAAAAAAAAATTTTTTTCGCGACCCGGCAAATTTTTTTACGATCCGGTGTCAGGCCGCGACTCACACTTAGGGAAACGTTGGTCTAACGGTTACAACAGACGCTAATGATCTTAGATGTCGAGCGTCTATTTACCTGATGATTACAATTATTCCATTAAATTAAAAAACTTCTATATTAAGCGCTCCCGACAATATTCCAAGGCTAAATTAAACTTAATCTCACCTAGCTAATCCGTAATTACAAATTAAACGTACTACGTAGCATACAGAGTTTACTTGAAGTAATAAAACGAAATAAGACGAGCAGAAGTAAAGTTTGCTCATAAAGTAACGTTTGTTATGTTTACGGAACTGAAGTCTTCTTAATAAATATTAGTACAACTACTCACACATAGATAACAACACACGGATAGAATATATTCCTCCACCTACACCACGGAATCTAAGCAAGATTTAACCATCTTAACATTTATACGGACTTGTTTTAAGAAGGACTTAACATTTTATGATCTATATGCTACTGTAAATGTCAATCTTAGCCGGCTAAGGCTGTCGGAACGCTCTGAATTTAGTTTGTGTTGAGATCCAGCGGTAAGGGGCGAGGCAGGCAAAAGACATATTGTGGGTGTGACCTTCATTAGCTCTGTCTCGCTCAAATTATCCGCACGTTTCAATTTTTGGCTGGTGTCAACTACGAGGCTAAAAAATTTTTTTGCAAGGGTGCCGCTGTCAATTGATTACTCTAATTTTTGGAAATATTTTGAAGATTTAAAAAAAATTTCCGAAAAAGGAAGAGTCACTTTAGGTTTGTGATGGAACAGTTTTGTGAAATAAGTACAAAAAAGGTCATAGTGTGACATTGAAAACGTGTGTTTTTTTAGCATAATTAATGCCAAATGTTTTCTAGTAAATCGTACATAAATTACAAAAGTAGTCCATTAGAGACCTAGATTTGTCCTTTATCTTCCTTATAGAGAAAGAATTTTTGCAGAATGTTGACAAATAAGTCTACAATCAGTTGACAGCCAAAGCTCTATTTTTGGCTTAAATTCAGAGCGTTCCGACAGTCTTAATTTCTGCACTCCGCGACATGATAGCCTCGGCTTCGCCTCGACCTTCATGTCGCGCAGTTCAGGAATTTTAACTTTCCGCCCGTGTGTATATTATTTTTCTTCATACATGGTCGAAAGTACGTACTTTCTCCCTTATACACAAAAACTAATAACTTTCAAGTGAGCAATTTTAATGTTATACGCAATAACAGCTGGTTGGCGGCAGTCTCACGTATCAGTTAGCACGAGAAAACTCTTTTGTCCCGCTGTTATTGATGACGAGCGAGTAATTCCAGGAGAGCCTGAAAATCGAAGCCGAAAGAACGTACTTTCGACCGAGTATAAAGAAAACAATATTTATTTACTAAACATATTTACTGCTGATCCCAATTATTATAATGATACACCGAGCAGGGTAGAGTAGTGGTGATAGCACTAGACTCGCATTCGGGAGGTACCGGGTTCGAATCCCGGCGGGGACAAATGTGACTGGGACTTTTTCCTACTGCCTCTCGCCGAGAAACGGTAATTCCTGTACCGGCAATTTTGATTGAGGGTTTCCATGGTTTCCCTCAATTAATTCCAGATAAATATCGAGATGGTTCCGTATTTGAAGCCATGGCCGATTACCTATCAAACGCCTAGTTCAAAAATTACCTACCTTATCCTAATTTCCTATAATTCCTTCATTCGCCCATTGCTATTACAAAAGTTGAAGTTGTAAATAATGTAGAAAATAACGGGAAAGTGGTACATCAAAAAATGGTAATGGTGCGAATGGCGTCTGTTATGACATAAAGTCGAGAAACGGACGTTAAACGCATTATTATTATTATTATAATGATACATTATTTCTGTATTTATCTTACAGGCATAGGTCACTAGTAAACTGCAAGTATTTTGTAACCTTTGCCCGTAACATATAAATCAAATATTCGCATGAGACGCAATGCTATATCATCAGATTTTCAAGTCGGCTTTAAAGCAGCACGTCGCCCGAGCCGTCTCTTTAAGATACCAAAACTTACGCTACGTTTAGCTCTTGTGCGAAAATCGTGTTTTGCAACAGTAAATATAACTAGTATATAAACATTTTAATTTCATGTTTCAGCCACGGCTGCCATAGTACCTGAGAACATCTATTTGCATATTGTCTACTCATTAGCATTCGATGTAACCTTGCTGTGGCTCTTTGTTACAAAATTAATAATCTTTAGCACGGGCGTATGCAAGCGGGGTATTTGGAATTATGGTAAAAAGTATTTTAGCTCGCCCCCAATTATTATGCCACTGAAATTGACAGAAACTTCTGGAACGATCGAGAACCAGACTCTTACGCATATAAATAGAGCTAGTGTAACAGCGGACAGTACACATATATCATTGAGCTCACATATAAATAGCTAAATAATCAACATAAATAAGTATGGTAAGAGTACATAAATTTGGGTATGTGTTGGGTGGTAGTGTTTTTTGTATATAGTTATTGTCGTGTTATTATTTATTAGAATCCGTTTGTTTTTTATTGTTTAGTTTATTTCATTGTTATTAGAAAAATACTTTGTAGTTTATTGTTTGTTGACACTTTGTCATTGAAAAATAAATCAGTTAAAACCACTACAACGAGCAGTTTTGTTACAGTATTAAAGTTAATACCGAGCGATGTATCGCAGTGATTAGAATTAGAATTAAAGGTACGTTCCAAACGGTAGGCACTGCGACCTCTAAGGTCTCTTGTACTCCACTAATGGGTCCATCCGTTTTTAGGACTCCCAGTTTATTGATATGTTCTAGTATCTTGCCCAAACTGATGTCTTTAAAATCCTGAGATTGCGTTGAAGTTGATCCAAAGTGCTTGTACTTTGTTTGCATCGTAGTGATGAGAGCACTATACTTGCATTTGGGAGGTACTTGGATCAAATCCCGGCGGAGACTAGAACTTTTTCCCACTGCCTCTTGTCGAGAAACGATAATTACTGTACCGGTCATTTTGAGGGTTTTTATTGTTTCCCTCAAGTAATTCCAGATAAATATCGAGATGGTTTCTTATTCAAGACCATGGTCGATTACCTATCAAACTCCTAGTTCAAAAATTACCTAGGTTATCCTAATTTCCTATAATTCCTTCATTCGCTCATTGCTATTAATCAAGTTGAAATTTAAAAACTTAGCGAATAACTGGAAATGTGGTAGTAAAGGTTTGAATGACACAATGTGGACAAACGGGCATTAAGCGCATTATTAAAATTCATGAAACTTTCCTTATTTCCCGTTATTGAAAATTCTCCCAAATTGCGCTCAGGACGTTCGTTTATGACATAATAGCAGGTAACTGGAAGTTCATGTTAACTTTTATAAGTCATACATTCGCCCAACGTAGGGCTCGAACCCATGACCCTGCGAATAAACGTCTAGGGAGTGAGCTACAGACAGGTTTGCCACTACCGCTCGATATGTATCAGTTTCGCGCACATTCATTAATTTGAAAAAACGTTATTTTATTAAAATTACTTGATCACTTAAAATCGAAAATTGCAGCAGATCAAACAGACAAAGACTGAAGTTAAATAAAAGATTACAAAAAAATATTTATCAGCTTTGTAAATTGGAAGACAAACCGAATATGAACGAAGTATTCTGTTCGTTTCTATAAAATACCTTTATATAATAAATCTGATACTGACAAGTTCATAAACAGTTTAAATTTTAAACAGTGTAAATAGTTTATGAGTTGAAAATAAAATTACCATAATATTATAAAACTTTTTTACAGATAATTCAGCACGTAAAATTGCAATAAATAAAGCCGAGAACTTCCTGAATTCCGACACGAGTTTAGACGAACAATTTTTTGAATGCAAACAACTTTGTATTTATTTGTAAACTTCTATTATAACAAAGTTAAGTGCGCTTCATATGCTATGTTCTGTTGTTTTTTTCAATACAGGGTGACCAATTCTTCTTCAGAACAAATTTCTCTGACTTCTCCCGGATTTTCTAGATAATTATTTTGTGTTTTCCCTGACTTTACGTAACTAGTAGCATCAAAATTTGCTGGTCCAAAAGGGGATGTTGCATCAACAATATAGGTGGGAGCTTTTTAGTCTTATTAAGAAATAATTGTCACAAAAATCAAAAAACCCGGGTCGCAGTGCCAAAACCCTGCCGACAATATAGTGTATTTGCTTATACAGGCAATGTGGCTTTATTACGCGAACTTAAGTTGGTTTTTGGGCAAAATTAAAAATTTGACTCCTTAATACACCCCTTAAAATAACATTTTTTTTCTTAATTGTAATATTATTATCAATCTAACGTCTACACCGAATTAAATACACCCTTCAATAAATAAGTCACTATCTGCAAATTAGTGTTTTCAAAAAATTTGTAAGTCCGGTCCTGTCGGGCCGATTTTATTTAAATTTTAGGGACACCTTTTAATTACTACTAAAGGGTTAAATGTCAATTTTGAAACGATTCTGAGAATTTTTTCGGTATTTTGGGGCCAAAAAACATTTTTCAACCCCTAAAAACTACCCTTAAAATGCCCCAATTACGCCCATTTTAAATAGGCTTCTTGCGGTGATGGGTTTCAACACGTGGACCAAATTTCGTTAAAATCAATTAACTCTTTCGAAAGTTATTGCTCGCACATATATATATACATATATATATAAACATTTTCAAAAATGTTGCCAAAGTGTTTAAGAGGTTATGAAACGTCGAGAAATTTTGGTCCGACCCCTAGGTCCCGCCATCCGACCAACGCCAATAGTGTATGTTGCCTTATGGCAAATACACTAACAAGGGCCTAGGGCGGCATCAAAACTAAATCCGCTAACATGTATGATTCTGTCAATTTGTCTCATATGAGTTCGTGATCCTTTGTGTAGAATCCATCGCTACTTTCTTCGGCTTGCGAAATCCATTCTTTGTGTCAACGACCAGGTGCAGTGTGAACTAATTTAATTTCCCTTCTTCAACAGATTATTTTTTTAATTTATTTATAAGTTGTAGCGATGATGCAGATTAGAGACTGGGTCCGCATGACGCATATAAGTAAGTATTTATGGAAATGACGGTTCCAGATAGGGGAGCAGTCCCTTTGTGTCGTCGTGTCGAGTATGTGACTTTGCATGAATGAAGGACAACCAAAAGCAGAGAGGTAGAGTGCCAAGGAGAAGACATGGCACTATCGCACTCTATCGAGTGATTATATTTGCACAATTTAGACTGTTCTCCTCGCAGCTTGACGTTTATAGTACTTGTTTGTTATGTACGAGGAAGTCGCAGATATTTTGTCACGTGCCACGGAAAAGTCAAGGAAGCATCCGTTAAAGTTCAATATTGCAGTCCATCTATATATTATACTAGCGGCTCAGTCCGGCTTCACCCGGGTGTAAATGTAATATAAAAGATGAGAATCATTATCAATAAATTCTCAACGTGTATTGAATTTGCGCGAATTCAATCGCTTTTATTTGTGAATGTTCAAAAATCGAAGAAAAATCTTATTTCCCAAAAAGAAATTTAAAAAATTCTGTTGATCCGATCGCTACCAAACTTCAGATCACCCGCTGGGCTAATCTAAAGATTGTCTGAAAATTTCATCAAAAATGGTCTACCCGTTTGGAGTCCATAGATTACATATACATCGTCTTTTATCTATATTGATTATTAAAATGTAAAAAGTGGTTATTGTGACATAACGATAATAGTTGGACATATAGCATCGCGAAGTTTTTTGTAGTTATTGATATGTTCTTTAATATTGTAGAACATACTTTTGTTCTATCATCAATAGTTTCCGCAGCGCATGCGACGAAAGATGTTTTATGGCATTTTTTTACACCTTGGGTTACGTTACTAAAGTTTTAGTAAAGATCCCTAATATTTTCTAGCAATAAATATAGCCTGTGTTACTCAGGGTGAAAGTAGCTTTCTAATGGTGAAATAATTTTTTAAATCGGCACAGTAGTTTTTGAGTTCATCGTTACAAACATACAAAAATACAAATCTTTCCTCTTTATAATATTAGTGTAGACTAGCGGTTTACCCATGACTTCGTCCACTTGGTATAGACTAAACCCGCAGTTCTTTTATATAGAATTCACCCCCACTCCGTTCGGGTAGATGTGTTCAAAAGACAGTCGAACACGTATTTCTATATTTTCTACGAAGATTATTTTTTCCCAGGTCTCACGTTATTAGCTTTAGCAATTTCAGGAATATAGCGTATCCTTTATGAATGTCTCCCCACTCCTACATCCCTTTAAGACTTATTTTTGGGATAAAATGGAACTTAGATCACTCGTGGCATAGTCCTTTACCTCTCTGTGATGTGCCATCACAACCGGTTCCGTCGGTCCGAAAATTAGCCCGGACAAACTGACTAATTTTAATTTTTTTCAATTTTTACACAGTAACCCCAAATATTTCCCTAATAAAAAGTAATCTAAAATAATCTTTGAAAAGTCCTCTACCTGTAAATGAAAGTCTCGTAAAAATCGGTTTAACCGTTCCGGAGATTAGCCCGGACAAACAAACAAACCGACAGACAGACAGATATAAATTAAGTTAAAAAATGTAGGTTAATAACCATATTATAAACTTAAGAAAAAGGATTTATTCCGAAATGACAGACAACTACAATTTTATTTATATGTATAGAGATGTATAAATAAAAATGGATGTTTTTGATTAATAAACTTCGACGCCGTTTGACCAATCACCATGAAAGTTGACACATATATGTATGTATGTTTTCTTGGAGAAGGTTTTTATGCTATCCATTTTGTTGTAACTCACCATTAAATGGCGCCAGTTACAACAGTTATATGAGCCGTAAGCAAAAGAACTGTTAATATCAACACCGGCTATTGTATCAATTTTATTCCTATTTTTGGTAAATAATACGCGGGACTCTTTCTGCAATCGCAAACGCGAAATTGTTAACCGGTCTTCGTATAAAGATACAGCATTTGTAAAGACTGTTAGAGCAGTCAACACACAGTCTATATTTATACAGGAACGGAAATTCAATCTGCTTTATGCCATCTCGTGTAAATAGTCGACAATGTAGATTCGCCGTCTTAGATATAATATTTCATACATAATACATATTCTGCCAGAAATGATGAACATGTCGAAATTCGAGTATTAAGGTGACTTCACAAAATTTGACTTGCTGCTTAAAAATTTCAAAAAACATATTTTTGTCCTAAAAATTGAACCAACGAATGTGACATTCGTCAACACTTTAAGCACGTCACGAAAGTTCGAATTGAATTAACATTTTGAGGTTTTTTCTTTACAAACTTATGTGAAAAATACTGACAAATTAGGCTTGCTCAATAATTTTTCTCAAATTTAATTTTTGGTGTACAAAAGTTTGTGTAAAACTTATGCTAATTTTCCCGTTTTTTCTGATTTTAAATAGTTTATTTAGATGGAATGCAATGTACAAACTTGGCAAAAAGTCATATGGGAAGAATGGTACATATTTCTATAGTTTACTTTGAGGCGTTAACATCAAACATTAATTAAGACTTTTCATAGAAATTAGAGATTTCCGAAACGTAAGTGCATTTTACATGCACACACACATCCAGATGTGGATGAAAAACGGGGCATACTGAACAACTGATAAGCAGTTACCTTAATATAATCATTCATCCGTATAGTGCAAACAGAAATAAGTGCGTCTAAAAGACATTCAAATTGAGTACGCGTTTCAGAATAAACACTTATATATTTTGTGAACGACATCGGAAACATTCAACTAAATTATAATGTAAAATGAGCATTGTCTAGTGTTTCCAAAACTGATGGGGTGTACGTCGTAAAAGGGACGTACGAGGTGCCTTTCAAAAAATTGCTTATTTTACTTGACAAAAATAAAGTTTCTATCTGACTGCATGCCTTCATTAATTCATTTCTCTACTAGGCCCAGTTAACTCCGACGTTATGTGGCAATAATTACTCGTTAATTAAGTTTACTTTTAGAGGAATTGTTTAATTGTTACAGGACTAGTTCTTTAACCCATTTTTCTCGAGTTTTGTATAAATAGTATATATATAAATAGTATTTCACAACAGCAATTTTTTTAATTAAGTGTGATTTTTCTGTTTAAAATAATACAGGTTGGCAAACTTTATGAACATTTCTATTCAACATAATTACAATTTTTTTAAATGCTTGTTATAATTTTGGAACATTGGGAGAAACGTACATAGTTCCAATTTTGGAACACTGGAAAAAATGGGTTAAGAAGGTGCTCCTCAGGAAGGAGATTCTCCTCAAAACTTTCGGAAAAAAAGACAGTAACGAAAAGCACTACAAATTTCTGAAGCAACAAAACGCCTGGTCAATTATTTAGAACTGATCCACATGAATGACATGAAAATTGACGAACTGTTAGCATTTCTCTGACGAAAGATTTACCTAATTTCGTCTTATTTGTAAATAATAGCATACTCTCTCTAACAAAGCGTGATTACGGTTCAGAAGTGTGATTCTTCTAAGCAGTCTGACCTGGAAGTTTGTACCATGAAGTAAAGACATACATGAGTTCAGATGCAATGTTAAAAAAATGGCAACGATTTGGTGAATAATCTATACTTCGTTAGTGGTTACGTAGATTGCGTTGCTGTGCGTGGATGACTTGTAACACGTAGTAAAACGCTAAGTTATCAAAGCTCCTATAGATTAGGAGATTTACCAAGTACCGGAGTTCATTGTATAATTTGGGTAATTTATGTAGTTTTGAATATGAAAATGATTATCCGCCATCGATATTTGTGAACTTGTTATTATTTTTCCTTAGTTACAAAAACTTTTGTCTTTTAACTGAATCGTTTGCCTCAAATTGGTGGACGATTGCGATACTCTATCAAACCTTGGGACTTTAGTAGTGTCCAAAAAATGAACTATCGTATGCACTCCTTTCTGTGGACGCAAAAATCATTAAAAAGCCAATCGTATCACCCCCTCTATACAGGGTGTCCCACGACATGACTTCCATAGCCTGGGACTGTGTTGCTGGGGTGATTTCAAGTCAAAAATGTCTAATGAACATATATACCCGGAACGCTATCCTAACTTAGCTAGAAGCATTTGAAATTTTAAATAAAAACCCGGGTTGCAGTGCCAAAACCCTGCCGACAATATAGTGTATTTGCTTATACAGGCAGTGTGGCTTTATTACGCGAACTTAAGTTGGTTTTTGGGCAAAATTAAAAATTTGACTCCTTAATACACCCCTTAAAATAACATTTTTTTTCTTAACTGCAATATTATTATCAATCTAACGTCTACACCGAATTAAATACACCCTTCAATAAATAAGTCACTATCTACAAATTGGTGTTTTCAAAAAATTTGTATGTCCGGTCCTGTTGGGCCGATTTTATTAAAATTTTAGGGACACTTTTTAATTGCTACTAACGGGTTAAATGTCAATTTTGAAACGATTCTGAGAATTTTTTCGGTATTTTAGGGCCCAAAAACGTTTTTCAACCCCTAAAAACTACCCTTAAAATGGCCCGATTACGCCTATTTTAAATAGGCTTCTTGCGGTGATGGATTTCAACACGTGGGCCAAATTTCGTCAAAATCAATTAACTCTTTCGAAAGTTATTGCCCGCACACATATATATATATATATATATATATATATATATAAATATATATATACATATATATATAAACATTTTCAAAAATGGTGCCAAAGTGTTTAGGAGGTTATGAAACGTCGAGAAATTTTGGTCCGACCCCTAGGTCCCGCCATCCGACCGACGCCAATAGTGTATGTTGCCATATGGCAAATACACTAATAAGTAAGCCCACTAATGCAGGTATTAGGCTCGGCTGTTGGTTTTATTATTATAAAAGAGACCAGGTGGCTGTGAATCACTATTCGTGCTGATCCTGAGACTCTTCGCAGAGCTACCACTTCAATTCTAAGAAGAGCTAGACTATGTATACAGCAACTGGGTGGACATTTTGAGCAACTAATTCAATAAAACGATTTCTTTTTAAATGGTTTTTAAATTAGTAGGGAATTCCTACTACTACTTATCTAAAATTTCAAATGCTTCTAGCTCAGTTAGGATAGCGTTCCGGGTATATGTTCATTAGACATTTTCGTCTTGAAATCACCCCAGCAACACAGTCCCAGGTTATGGCAGTCATGTCGTGGGACACCCTGTATATTATTGCGAGGTTTGTATCCACAATTGGCATTTTAAAACCCAACACCTTTCATCGCACTTCTGGCAACCATGTAAAAAAAAAACTCCCGTAAAAATACGTTCATTTTAAAATGCAATTCCGGTAGTTCTGCAATCGCCATGTTTACAAACACACCGCACATGTATGTGTGTGTGTGTTATATAACCACTGTCGTATGTCCACACACGTGTCAACACGTGCCATTTGCACCGGGATATTTTAAATCACGTCACGTTCGTCTATGTTCATGCACACGTAACGCGTCTCACGGCCGAGTTGCTACAAGCCGCCCGCTCAACTTAACAACAACTCAAAGTTAAACTAACAGATCAGTTTATTCACGCATTTCGCACTTCTCAAATAGTTCTTAAGTAAGTTCCTCATATGTCGCTGTTTAAAGGATCAACACTTAATCTGAATCTAATATTATTCATTACCAAAAAGTTAAGTGCTTTAGATACTGAAGCGGATCACCCAGTTTTCCAACGATTATACTTTATAGTTATCAGAAGGCCGCCTTCAGTCGATTACATTAGATTGTAGAGTATAGACGCACTATAATTGACATCAACAGCGTCACGGAAAGTCGACCTAATAGAGATGGGTATTGTCAAACTTTACCGCTAGAGGCGTCAGCTATATAATGACCTCAGTCTGTGAATAGCTCATAGCAGTGTGTGCAAAATAAATTTATTTCCAATAATAAAACATTGACAATGTCTATGTGCTGTGTTTACCAATTTTTAAATTATACAGGTTTTATATTTCCAAAGAATCCCGAACTGAAGAGTAAGTGGTTGTACGCAATCAGAAGGGAACAAACTTTTACTGTAAATGCTGTTGCAATAGTCCACTTTACCAAAGAAGGCGAAATTACAGATAGAAAAACTAATTACGTTTATTTAAATGCTTGTTACAATATTAAAACATCACAGATTTACTTTCAATTATTCCTTATTTAAATCCGGCCACTTAGGAAGGAGCACCTAGATTTGGTATTTACTATACTCCATACTGAAAACCAATCCATAACTTAGGTCGTTATGTACCTGCTGCCATCTACATTACACTTGTGCCCATGTCCATTGGAAGAGGTATGGTGCAAAATTCAAAAGCATTTTTAAAAAATTCCCAGTGGAACTAATTTGAGATCCTGTCTTTAGCATCATCTCATCACCCAACCAAATCGAGGGCTCCGCTTCTGACATTTCATCAAGCGTTCCTAATATACAGACAGAGGACATTTGATCCTCATTATATTTTACGACAGACGTATACTGTGTACTTCAACTGTATGATTTAGAGGGCTCCGTAAGTTACGCGACGTTAATTTATTTGAAGCTCAGACTCTGCCCTGGCAGTCGTTAACCAGTTTTACTACCCTATAATACCCAGACCACTGTGTGCTCATTGATATTCTATCCGTATATTGAATTTAAAGACTTATAATTTGATCACTGGCGTCACTGAAAAGGATTTGTTTAAAATTCGGTGACGTCTGGAACAGTGTTAAAGAAAAGACTTCATTCAAAAATTTATCCACATTCAAAGAAATTTTAAAAACACAGACTATACGTCCGTGTTCTAAAATTCCATTGGTTTTGGATATAAATTTTTGAATTAATCTTTTTCTCTAACACTGTTCCGGACGCCATCGATGAGCCATTTTTGTTTCGTCCAGAGATTAACTAATTCTCTTAATTGAATAAATGACCTATGCCAACTGAAGTCAGCTGAATTTTAGATACAATGCAAGCTTGTAGATTCTCGTTTAGAGAGAAAGATGGTAGAATACACACGTTCCAGAACACAAAGTGCGATTTTATTCAAAAACGTCATTTTTTGTTTTGATGCGCTTTAAGGCCGTTATTTAGATATTTATAAACATCTTAAGTATATAGTTGCTGTTGTTTAATAGATGATTTCAGTTGTCGAGTGTTATTTGTAAATTAGTGACATTACTAAAAAAATGCCATCTTATATTCTGATGTGCCTTCAAGAACACGTTCCTCGAACAATCAGAAACATTTTAACCATCGCACCCGAAAATGAGATAGCGTGTATCGTGTTTAATAAATTTTTATTTAAGGTCACTGTTCACTCCATAGCTCTGTTTCGGAAACCTCTAATTTTTACATGAAAAATCTTATTCAATTTTTGATGTTATGCTTATAAAATAAACTAGAAACATGTACCATTCTTCCCATACGATTTTTAGCTAAGTTTTTGTAGTATATTTGATCTAAATAAACGATTTAAAATCGAATATAAACGGGAAAATTAGTATAAATTTTACACACATTTTTGTACAAAAAAAAAATATTTGAAAGAAATTATTCATCAAGTTAAATTTGTCAGTATTTTTAACATAATAAAAAAATCGAAATCTCGGGACGTGCTGCAAAAAAATATTGACGAATATAACGCTTTTTGAGTTCATTTTTAGGGCAAAAATATGTGTTTTTTGAAATTTTTAAACAGCAATTCAAATTTCGTAAAGCTTAATGCTCAATCATAGTAATAAAATGAATTTTGCGACCACAGTTCGAAATTTCCCGAGAGCACATTTTGCAATCTGAGAGATCTGTCACATTAATACAAAATTGAATTGCAAACCATGTCGACTTTCAATATCCCATACATACGTACGCCACTGATTTTATTTCTCGTGCGCGGATATAGAATGCTTGTTTTATTAGCATGATTCTTGAATACGATTGGTTGAATATTATATGAATGCACCGTTTTGTGATATTGAATAGCATTTATGTAGTGTTCATTTTGATAGTTTGTAACGTTATATTACGTCTTTTTGAATACGAACCCAACTCGAAATAGATACTTAACAAGGTTGTTATCGTTTCGAAATGTACGTACCGTGATTTGAATGTAATTCACCTATCGAGCGATTCGCCGCGGGAAAGCTTCTCTGTCTACGCAAGCTTTATATAAATTCCATAAATACATTACAAAAATAACTTTGAAAATGAAAAACTTCGCTGGAATATGTCAGAAAGCGCTCTAAATGTCATAAATATAAAAAAGAGAATACAATTTTAGTCCAATAAAAAATCAAATTTAGCAATTTTCTGACTTTAAATCCTTTAAATCTGACACCAGAGAATTTACATACACATAAAAAATATATAACAGATAAATAAAAACACTTGAAAATTCTACAAACATTTATTATTGAATTATTTCTCGACTATCGTTTCGGACAATAAGTCCATCCTAAGGAATATGAAACATATTATGTAAAACAGTAAAACGTGAAATATGTGTTGGCCATTTAAGATTAATATAAGTACTAGTATTTTTACCCAAGCGTCGTCGCGTAGGGGGACCCCTAAGTAAAGCGACGACGGTTGGATAAAAATATTACTGTTTATATTAAACTTAAAGGGCCAACACGTATTATATTTTACTTATTATTTTTTGTCAGAGATTTTTAAAATTTTTAAACTTTATTACTCAGGATACCAAATTTCGAATAGAACAAACCTTCCCCTTATCAACTAGAAAAGAGGTGATGACCTTCAAACGGCTGAACAGATTTTCATAGCTATTTTAAAAACCAGATATCATAATCGTCGACCGTCCGACCGAATAATTGCGCAGTAAAAAATTGTCAGTCAGCTTCACTAAGGAAATAAGATGAAGACCAGTTGAAAGTGTGACATCGGTCATCATCATCATCGTCTGATTGAGAAGATGAATCATGCTCTGGTGGACACGAACGACGACAACGTCCGGTGATGTTATCTAATTCGTTATTCGCGCGAATAAAGTAGACACATTCATTCAACCCAACCCACACTTATTAAGCATTTATAGTCACACGTTGTCCCCATCCTGCATGTGTATGTACTTACATAATAAGTCGCATAATATTATACCGTCTTCCTGGAATTAGAACGATGCATAATTGGACGGGTTTTGAAACTGCAGCAATGACATAGCAGAACACTAGAGGCGTTAATTAATTATCCAAGATTTTTACACAAGAATTTTCGGGATTTGATAATTCCCGTGACAGTCCAACAATTTCCGATGTCAAAACGGTACGGTCACTATGAAGGAATAATTATTTCTGTCCAGCACATGAATGAATCGGTAAATCAATCGAAGATTTAAAAACGTTGTAATCTGTTAAAGATTAAAACGAACAGGTCGGCTAATCCTAGATAATTAGCCCAAGAAAATACGTATTTTTGGGCTCTCACTTTATTTCAAAGATTTTGAACCCTCTTGTAAGATTAAGAAGATTATAATTTCGCCCTTATCTATGTAGACCAAAGGTGGTTGTCCTCCTGTAGGCTACAATTTCACTTTCGACCACGATATGGGTGGCTGTTTTATCCTCCATTTCGCAAAATCTACATAGCGTTAATTCCTGATACCCTGATGTATTTATTTCAAACATTTTGAACCTTCTTATTAGCTTCAGAAGATTATGATGCGATCCTCATCTATGTAACCCAAAGGTGGTTGTCTTCCTGTAGGCTACAATTTCACATTCGAACACGATATGGGTGACTGTTTCATTCTAAATTTTGCAAAATCTACATAGTGTCAAATCTTGATACTTTGATGTATTTCTTTCAAATATTTTGAACCTTGTAGGCTTCAAAAGAATTGATTCAGTTCTCACCTATGTAGTCCGAAGATATTTGTCCTTCTGTCAGCTAGAACATTGAAACACGATATGGGTGGCTGTTTCAACCTAGTTTCGCAAAATCTATATAGTGTTAATTCCTGGTACCCTGATGTATTTATTTCAAATATTTTGGACCTTGTAAGTTTCAAAAGATTTGATTCAATCCTCAACTATGTAACCCAAAGGTGGTTGTTTTTCTGTTGGCTAGAATTTCACATTCAAACACGATATGGGTGGCTCTGTCTCGCAAAATCTACATAGTTTTGATTCATGCTACTTTCCTGATGCATCTTTGTCATATGTAAAAACCCAATCACCTTCCTGAGTGTCGGCACGAGCTTATAATCTAGTATCGGTAGGCCTGTTAATGGCATGTTTTAATCGTTAAATCACACGGAAAATGCCAAACATAATATTAAAACAAAATCTCACATTCAATTTTAATAATAATAATAATAATAATAATATAGCTTTATTGCGTAGCCCAAAAAAAAAAAAGAAAGAGGATACAATATGTCATAAGAGAAAAGAAATTTATAACAGATCATTAATACTGTCCGGTTCCAGTTCTGTTAAATATATCTTCAACAGTTTTTTGAATTTATTTTTATTTTTTTCACATTTTATATAGTCCGGTAATTTTGAAAATATTTTATGTCCAGTGTACACTGGACATTTTTCATAAAAAGTAGTGAAATGCGGAATGACAATTTCGTTTGGTCTGGTATTATATGGTTTATTTTCATTATGATTGGAATTAAAGTATCCGGAGGCGTTCATCACTTTGAGTAATTCAAGAGCATATACCTATGGCAAATACTATTAAAATTTTATTTTTTCGGTAAACACCTCGACAAGAGTCTAATCTTTTCATATTGAAAATAAGCCTTATAATTCTTTTTTGTATAACAAACAAGCGAGTACATTCAGTGGATCTTCCCCAATTTATGATACCATATTTAAGAGCCGAATATACAAAAGTATTATATATTATTAGTGTATTTGCCATATGGCAACATACACTATTGGCGTCGGTCGGATGGCGGGACCTAGGGGTCGGACCAAAATTTCTCGACGTTTCATAACCTTCTAAACACTTTGGCACCATTTTTAAAAATGTTTATATATATATATGTATATATATATATATATATATATATACGTATATATATATGTGTGTACGCGCGATAACTTTCGAAAGAGTTAATTGATTTCAACGAAATTTGGGCCACGTGTTGAAACCCATCACCGCAAGAAGCCTATTTAAAATGGGCCTAATCGGGCTATTTTAAGGGTAGTTTTTAGGGGTTGAAAACTGTTTTTGGGCCCCAAAATACCGAAAAAATTCTCCGAATCGTTTCAAAATTGAAATTTAACCCTCTGATAGTGAGTAAAAAGTGTCCCCACAATTTTAATAAAATCGGCCCGACAGGACCGGATTTACAAATTTTATGAAAACACTAGTTTGCAGATAGTGACTTATTTATTGAAGGGTGTATTTAATTCGGTGTAGACGTTAAATTGATAATAATATTACAATTAAGAAAAAAATGTTATTTTAAGGGGTGTATTAAGGGGTTAAAATTTTTATTTTGCCCAAAAACAAACTTAATTTCACGGCCCTATACAAGCAAATACACTATATTGTCGGCAGGGTTTTGGCACTGCGACCCGGGTTTTTATTAATTTTGATTGATCAAAAAATTCTTTTAATTGTTTTATTTGATAGTAATACTTGTTTAGTTTTTTACATACTTCGGATATGTGAATAGTCCATTTGAAAGTGTTATCTATGTAAATACCTAATACTTTTGAATATTTAGCAATCTCTATATTAGCTGGTATACTTATTGGCACGGAAGGTTCTCTAATTTTAAATTGTAAACAGACAGTTTTTTCCATATTAACGATTAATTGATTTTTTAAACACCAAGTTTGAAAGTCATTTACTGTTTGATTTATTTTCTGTTCTATTTCGTATTTAGTTGAAGCAGCTACAATGATAGTAATGTCATCTGCGTATATTACAATTTTATCACCACGAACATGATCAACTAAGTCATTTGAAAAGCAATTGAAGAGTATAGGACCTAAATTGCTACCCTGAGGCACACCCACTGAAATATTTATTTGTTTAGTTTTATAGTTATAGTAATCTTCTTCCAATTCTGCACACTCATCATCAATCTGTATTTTCCATCGATATGTGACGACACGATCTTATCATCTTGTTGCGTATCGATAGGCGTGCCATAGGCATGATTTAATCGGTAAATCACACGAAGAATGCCAATATAATATTAAAACAAAATCTTACATTCACGTCTAATCTTGTTCCATTTCTGTAGATCCGTCATCAATTTCCATTTTCCATCAGCATCGCAGCTCAACATCAATTTCAAATCTAGACATTCGAATCATCTAGTGGCGGCAAGGGTAACTACTGACATTGTAACGAATTAATGTGTGGACACGGACTAATTTTCCAGACCCAGGTTGCCGGTCTACGCCCATCCAAAAAAGGATTGATGAACGATTACGGGGGATAGTCGAAGCCTAAAGTAAGAGAGCGAACCACGCAAGGGAACTGCGGGGGCAATGACAGACGTGAATACCGCTGCAAGTGGATTGCACGTGGGGATGCATACTGATTGCTCTGTTCACGTTGTTCAGCTCTTACAGCTCTACACGCCATATGTATAAATAATACACACTGTTCCAAAATATGTTTTCCTATTCGATTGAAAGTTCTCAGTTAAAGCTGGGAATCCGTTGTATAAAAACTGGCATAGCATTAAATCGATAATTATAAGAAATTTATTTCTATCCAAACAGTGCTAGGGGTAGGATATATTAGTAAATATTTATATTTTTTTGGATTTTTCCGTTACTTGTTTTGCTTTTTGCCAAATTTCTTGACTCTAGGTCAACGGGAAGTACCCTATACTCTATAGGTTTTGATTCCCTTATAATATGCGGCATACACGGCCGTATCTTTTGATTGCGTTGACTTAGAAGTTTGATTTTTCACAGCTCCAAGGGATTGACCTGATCTGAGTATTTGATATTAATTTCAACTTAATACCTCCACGCGTTGCTGAGAAAAAGATTCATGACAGACAGAGGGGCAACGAAGTGATCCTATAAGGGTTCCTTTTTTCCTTTTGAGGTACGAAACCCCAAAAATATATCGATGCAGTCTCAGCTGAAAATTCGACGAAATGCCATTGAATTCTAAAATTATTAGCACGGTGAGCCCGTGAAATAATACAATTGTTTCACGGACACATGTCTGCCCAAGAATTTAAGTACATTTTTATCTACAAAGACCGACACTTTTTGGTGTAGATTGTAAAAAACCCCACAGAGATTCTCCGACAAGTTGTCTATTTACTCTGTTCCTATATGTACAAAACTATTCATTAAACGATTATGGTTGGAAAGTTCCCAAATAGTTTAAAACTTTCAGAACTGACTAGAATTTTACTCAAAGTTATATATTTGCATGCACTAGACTCCTTGTCAGTTGTCGTTAAATGCATTTTAGCATACGCCACAATCCCATTTCAAAATGCTTACATTTGATCTTCCGTTAAAAGCGAGAAGTTTCAACTTTACTGAAAGTCTAATCTGTACAGTAAGAGGAAGCGTGATACTGTAGATTATAGACGCTCGATAATAGTAATTTTCGGAAAAAATATAATACAAATATTTGATGTTTAAGGTCACTGTTTAGCAGCTGTTCAATATGACGTTTAGGAAATCACCATTTCTATGAAAAATCTAATTCAATCTTTGATGTTAATGCTTCAAAATAAACTAAAAATATGTACCATACTTCCTATATGACTTTCAGTCAAGTTTTTAGATTTATTTGATCTAAATAAACGTTTCAAAATCAGACAACGACAAGAAAATTTCGAATAGAAAAAATTAAATTTCAAAAAATTTATTGAGTCAAATTAGTCACTACTTTTAACATAAGCTTGTAAAGAAAAAACTTTAAAATATTAATTTGCCTTCTCGTACCTACTGTAAAGAAATATTGAAGAATATCACATTTTTTTTAATTTATTTTTAAAGACAACGTATGTATTTTTAAAAATTTTTAAGCAGCAAGCCAAATTTATGAAGCCTAATGCTTAATCATAGCTAGAGTTGCCAGGACGCCAAACCTAAAAGCCGAACAGACCAGCCAGTTTGGCCGGACATTTGGGTACATTATTGACGATTTTTTTCTCAGTATTAATAGGTACGACAAAAAAAATATGTAGAATCAAGCTTTTGTGATTATTACCATAAATCTTGTTAAATTCTAATGAAAAATAAATAAAACGCCAAATCAGTCCAAATAATTTATTTTCTATCAATCAAATAAAGCCAGTCAGTCAAATATTAAATTCTAGAAAAAGCCGGATACCGTTTAATTTTGGCCAGACACGCAATCAAAAAGCCTAACTATGTCCTGCTTTATCCGGACGCCTGGAAACCCTAATCACAGCTAATAAAAATAGGAATAAAATGAATTTTGCGACCACAGTTCGAAACTTCCCGAGAGCATATTTTACAATCTGCGAGGGATCAGTTACCTTAAATAAAAAATCAAAAAAAATAAATATGAATTTGTCTGTCTCCAAAACAAATTGCTCCCATTTAGTTATAAAAACTACACAAAGATAACAAAATTCCACTTCTACTGTCTTCTGTTTTATACTATTATACATGTAGATATTTATACCTGTTTTATCTAAGGCTATTTCGCCAATGAAAAATAGTGTTTTTAACTCTTTTAAGTTGTGCAATTTTTCAGTGAAGAACAACTATACGCTAAAACAGCACTTACAAATACCAACCACGTACATATATTACTTAACTCAAATAAAAAAAAAAACAAAGTGCAGTCGGAAACAAAAAAAAAACTACGAAGAAACAATATCTGGAGTACAGCCGCATGTTGTTTAAACCATTTCTTTTAATGCTGTTTCAAGTAATGAGTATTCACGCCAATTCTGTCTGTCCATCTGTTATCCAAGTCATTTCTCATGTTAAGGGGGTATTCTTACGTGACCACTTCGAAAAATCGATTTTTTTTTACATATTTTAATAGTAAAACCTATCGAAAATATGCTGTGAAAAATAGAGACCGAAATTCCTAGTTTTAAATAAATTATAACTCATAGTCGCTGACGAGCCGTATAAGCGACTTGTTGGCTCTTGAAACTTTAAACGCATTTATCTGGAAACATTATTTTCTAAAACTGTCATGGTCCTAAAAAAAAGTATTCAACCGATTGCTTTGAAATTTATATATGTTCTTCTACTCATTAATGGTTATCGTCCGTACTAAAATTGATTATTTTCGAAAATATTTTCTTATTTTTTTAAACGATTTTTAACAAAAAAATTAACAAAAAACACAAACTTTTTTTCTACAATCCGCCATTTTTTTTTTTTTAATGAAATTAATTAATTTTAGTAGGGACGATAGCGACATCCCTACTGAACAATGATCCATTCGATTTTTTTATTTCAGACAACATGAACAGCCGCTATTACCATGACCAGTGACCTGCTTTTTTTTTAGTGTCTAATTTAATTTAAAAAAAAATATATAAAAAAAATGTAAAATAAGAGAAAAAAAAATTTTTTTATACAGTTTAAGATTCAAACAAAAACATATAAAAAAATTAAAATGATTGAATGTTATTGTCGTCTAAAAAAAATTCCCTAAAAAGAGGTAAAATTTATGCGTTCACATAAGAATACCCCCTTAAGTAAAGAAATTGAATTATTTTGAACGAAAAATCGTGTCTGATGCAAGATAAAAGTCCGTTTGTATTACTCTTGAACGTAAAGAAATGTAATTTTCTGTATGATGGCTGTCTACCTGTGAAACTTTCGTTCCTTCAAAATGGACCGATCAGATTTTTTTAAATGTTTATCTCAGTAAGGATTCCATATTGATTGATTTCAATACAAATTAGATCAGTGTTTTAGAAATACACTCACATTGGTGGATATTTGTGACCGACATATACTAATTATTATTTTCTGTGTGGAATATCATTTTTTTTTTGGTATTAGATTACGATCAACCACAAAGTATATAACTTAAAATAAGACATCCGGTATATCACCTTGTATGTTCACTAATGATTGCTATTGCAAACTATAAGCTGTTCCACAAACTCCAAAACTTACACAACATGTCTATAATAACCATTTAAGAGGGGAGGGGGTCTGTTATCCGACGGCAGAATGCGTTCAAGTTGCAACTAACCTTCAGGTTAAATTTTATCTATACAATATCTTTCCTCTGCGAACACTAATTTCAAGTGCAAGTATTTTAGATAAGTAAAATTTTAACACGTTACAAATAGATTGTAGATTATAGATGCTCAACATCTGAGGTCATCAGCATTAATACCTTACGTTTTCAACTTTGAAATCGCCTATAAAATGCTCTTTTTAGGATTCCGTACATGAAAAAAACGGAACCTTGTTGAGTTCACTCTCGTGTCTGTCTGTCCGTCTGTCACAGTTTTTTTCCGAATCTGCTGGACGAAAAAAAGTGAAATTTGGTAATTATATAAAGTTAGATGACCCAAGCACGAGGTTAAATTAGAAAATTAAAAAAAATATTTACTTTTCAAGCGCATCTGCACGTGACGTATCAAATGAAAGGGCTCGGTTTAAGAAATACAAATATATTATTTTAGGAACAAATGGTGTTATAAATTTTCAACGTGTTTCTAAGTCATCATTTTATAAAATCTAAATGACTTATTATTATCTGCAACTCCTTGAAAACATTGAATGTCACGTTCGCGTTACCGAGGCTCTACTGTATTAAAGTCACCCATTGTTATTTGTACTAATAAAGCTTATGGAATTGGTAAATGAGTAACTTGATTTCAGAGAACACAAAAAAGGAAGTAATCTAAAATCGGAGGCACATAATATAAGATTTATTTCAAAGGACACAACGAATTCTAGTGTACTAATGTTATGTAGAGTGAAGTATAGATGGCGCTGCAGAAGAAGCATGGTAAGATTTCAAACCGTCGTAAATTTGATTCTACGACTTAGGTAAGGATGCCTTTAGTGTGTTGTGCCCTTATCAATACGTACACCACTGTAAAATCTTAAATTATTGTTCACAATATTTCAAGAAATCGTCTAAGGATTTCCTTATTAAAAAATGATGTTGAAGATTTTTTTTAGATAAATCTCTTTGATCATTATAAGGAATAGTATTTTTAAGAAAAAATGTATTAATTTAAACGAATCCGGAAAAAATGGCCCCGGAAAAAATAGCCCTGGAAAAAATAGACCGGATACAATATATGCACTAAGAATACATAAAAATCAGTATATGGGCATTTAGCATTATAAACCAAAAGCACCCAACACTCACCCACCCATTTTTTCCGGGGCCATTTTTTCCGATTACCAATTTCAACAGATTTAATCACTTTTTTATGCTATATTTGTTTATCTTCTACGAAATAATAAATTTTGAATTTTTTAAAGATTTTTTCAAATTGACCATACTTACTGAAAAAAACGCTAATTCCTATTTGGTATACGAGACTTCTGTATCTTTTTTAGTTTATAAGTTAGATCCGTTCAAAGATTTTTTTTATTTTTAAAAACTTTACTGAATTCAATGAAAAGAGATACAAGTTTTCAGTGTTAAAAAGATATGAAATATTTTGATTTTTGGTAAAAACCGTATTTTTAAAAGCCATAAAAAATCGCAAACTTCGACATTCTTTTAAGCCTGAACATATCTACTAAAAAAGACATGCCTTTATAGGTATAGAAAACGTCTACATTTCTAAAATTTAAGTGCACTCAAAAATATTTTTTTTTAATTAAAAAAAAACTAAACACCCACATTACTTCTAAACTACGAGAGATTCAGACGTGGGCTTGCGTCCATTGAAATCATGATTAATTTAAAAAGTATCTCACTGAATTTGATTTTTTTCCAAAAATCTTATTTTTTGAAAATACAGAAAGTCAGACAAAAGTTATAATAATAGAAAAGTAGGATAGCTACAGTTTTGCTACCCATTGTTACAATGCGATATTAGAAAAAAATCATTTTCAAACACTGTCACCGTCGGGACTTACACCCGAATCTTTCCACTATCGCGGCGGAATGAGTTATCAATTCCTCAACAGAGACATGGTTTGGTTTCATTATTGTTGATCCTCCGACAGAATATCCCCGGATAAAATATTATAATATATTAATATATTACATTAAAATTATGATTATCATCTATCCGCAGATGATAATCATAATTTCGAAGGATCAAAACGCCTGATACCGTGTTACATATCCAAACAGTCAATATTTCTCATATTTAATGGAAGTAAGTGCAGATATACTCGTAAAAGAGTTTAAGGAGAGCATTGTTTTAAAAGCTAAAAACAAAATGTGACGACGGCAAAAACAGATGAACAATTCCGACAAACGAAGCGCGTTGAAAAGTTGACCAGTGGTCAACCGCATTTAGTCTACGTTAAAGAAGTCGGTATATAGGGAACGCGTAGCGTGAATCCAGGTACAGAAAGATAGGTGGTGTATTAAGATACTTGTTGGTATTCAAGCAGCGCTTTGGACTGGGTGACCCCAACGCGACCACGTAAAAAATGGATGCCGGCCGGATTTCGGTCCCGTACCAGCTGGAGGTAAAAGGGTTCCAAAGGGTGTTTGTAGGACCGACAAGCTCGTGCGAGATGACACAGGTCTATGTCAACCATAACAACAGATACCATCTACCGAAACCGTTACAGAACACTACAATACCGATTATCGATCGAACAACGAGCAACGGGCGTCGGCAGGATTGATTTCAAAGATGGTTTCTATTTAGGTACTGAAATCAAGGCGTGTTCTACCAAACAGTCTTGTTTTCAAGAATACGAATACATTTTGACTTTTCAATTTTTGTACTGAGAGATGCGTTTTTGTGCACAAGTTTAGTACTAAACCTTATTTGCACAAATGGAAAATTTAGTTTTTTATTTTGCCACGGAGAGATAGCGTTACTGTGCTCATTTTTACATCATATTATCTTCATCATAGTAAGTACTAAATGAATTAATACTATTTTACATTTTACAAAAACAGGCAATTATTGCATCCAACCCGCAACTGCATTTACGAGTTTTATAGCATTATTTTTTTGTTCAACTTGGGTTCTATAACTCACCATAGCAAGATATTAAACAGATTTCAAAAAAGAAAAGGTTAAATCAATTTTTTAGTTAATTTTACAACCACTTTCCCATCGGATTGTTTAAAATCGACGCAAATAACTTTAACTACACAGTTACATCGACTTCTAGACAAACTAATTGTTCATTATAGACGCTCGATAACTGAGCCTTTTACCACCAAATTAAAAGGAGATGATTGTAAAAACTGCGAAAAAAATTATGCTATCATTTTTAGAGGAAGTATGATTCCTTCTTGGAAGTCGTTTTAATTGTTTTTCCACATAAGTACGAATGTGACTATAGACAATCATTGACTTCTAGACAGATTACACATTGTAGACGCTCGATAGCTGAGCCTTTTTATACCGGATTAAAAGGAGATGATTGTAAAAACTGCGAAAAAAAGTATGCTATCGTTTTTAGAGGAAGTATGATTCCTTCTTGGAAGTCGGTTCAATTGTTTTTTCACGTGCGTATGATGAAGGAACAGTTCGGTTTTGCGGAATGCGCTGTAAATGCCACACGCACACAGAAGATAAATTGATCTTGAGGACCACGACATTTTATACTAACGACACATTTTAAATTGGTACGACAATCTATATAGCCAATGTATAAAAGGAATGTTTATTGAATCTAAAAATACGTGCACTTAAGATTGATGTATTAACAAACGCTAAAATGATGGATAGATCGACATTAGATCGAATTACCAATTGTTATCAAACGCTTCGATTCTACATGGTGTCCCAAACTGCTTGACTTTGGCAGTTTTCCGTATTTCCAGACAAGGTAGAAAAAAACTGACCTATGAGTGAACCCGATTTTTTTGAAACGTCGATTGGTGAAAACCGCATTTCGATATCTCGAACAGTTTCCGAGATATCGACAAACATTGGCATTTGATCGATTTCGAACAAATGTCATAACTTTTTTATTTGTGAATATTTTTTCAGAAGGTAAAAACTTTCAACATACTTTTCGACGTAGAATAAGATACATTTGTCAAAAAAATCAAGCCATTTGGGACACCTGTAATTTGTCAAGAAAACAACTAGAACCACGTTTTTTTATTATCACCATCACTTCCACAGCATGTTTTTAATTTCCAATTTATAATATAATAGCAGTTCATGTCTCTAGAATGTAAGTTTATTATGTATGAGCTGTGATATTAGGTTATAAAGAGTACAAGGGCGTATCCAGCGAGGGGCAGAGGGGGGCAGCTGCCTCCCCCCCCCCCCCGGAAGCAAAAAATAAGTCGTTATTAAATTTTGTTGCTGGAATTTTTACCATTCTTGAAATAACTGTACTTCTACAAATCCAAGAAAAATGATACTAGTATAAGACATGTAACTAGAATAATTTTTTTTCAAGCAAATAATTGTAATAACTTAGTTGATAAAGCACTGCTATAATTATACATAATTTTCTTAATATTTTGGTTTCATTCACCTTTTCCGTGATAAAATGTTACAACCTGAACGACCATGGCTTGCCCCCCTCCCTAGTTTTGATCCTGGGTACGCCCTTGAAAGAGTACCAGCGAGTTTTAACAGACACACAAAATATCATTACTATACGTATCTCCTATAAAACAGCTGATTTTCACATCATAATAAGTTTATTTTTAATATTTTTGGCAGACCTATGTATGGCCATTTGCAATCTATTGGGGTTGGTTAAGAAAACTACGCCTACTTTACTTGCTTCGTTAAACATATACTGTTAAATGGTAACTGACAGGTCGCTTTTGCAAATTAATTTTGGAATGGTTATATATAGTATTTAATTGTTTTACTTTCAAATATTTACTGTCAAATTTTTTGATTTAACAATGATATTAGATTGTGATTACATATTTACAGTTTTTATACACGCTGGAGCAATCTAATGTCGTTGTGAAACTTCCTGTCATGTTGAAAATTTGATTGCACTTATTCAATAACAGATGATTGATATACACAGAAAAAGGTCGCTTTTTATGCTAAATTTTTATCAATGTGCGTAGAAAAATGTCGTTTCGAAGTGAAAATTGCGTGAAAAACTATATTACATACATGCAGAAATAGTTTAAGAAAAATATCGTTACAATCAATTAATTATTTTTCGAGCAGACTCGATTTAAAATTCAATATTACTTGTCTTATGGAGAAATATGCGCGGTCGCAATCTAAGGTCATTGTCAAATCAGACTTTTTGACAATGCTTCCTGCAACCCAGCATTACTACCGTTATACAGGCATGAAAAGCAGCAAAAAAAATTAATATCGCCAAAATATCACGTCAATCAGACATTTGGAAGAGAGTTAAAATCGAGTTACAATTATTTTTACATACATAGAAGTTAACATACGTTAAAGCGATGTAAAACCAGAACTTAATGGGATTTATTAACGCGCAAAAAAGACACTGGAAGACTGCATCGAATTACTGGAATGGCGTACCAACAAATGCACTTTTATAAAAAGTCTATAATAAAATTATACAACTACAACAACAAAAAAATATAATCGCTGTAAGCCATCAACTAAGTCTATCACATTTTTCAAGTGGCATATATTTTTTCAGTTGGGACACATTATATGAACTATTACTATGTAAAACAAGTGAACGGGGATAAGTCTACGTAAATGTTATAATGCATTAACTATGGTACAGTGAGAACAATACACCTTTTCTACACGGATTTTATTGTTTGCCTTTTAAGTTACGAATTCTAAAGTTTGGGTTGATTTATTGATTATATTGTATTATTATTAAAAAAAATTAAAGTAATAAAAAAAATAATAAAGGAAACTTTTTATTGAGGAACCCTAAAAAAATAATTTTTCAAAAAGATGATATCAAGAAGTCAAACGTTCAAAACTTAGATAATTTTGGAGCAAAAATGTAAATATTTCCCTCTAGCAAGAGATGAAAAGTTTTAAAAGTTTAAGACATTTTAAAAAGCATTTGAGACCAATACTCTAGAGTCTAGTATATATTTGTTGGTTAATCATAAATGCTATTAAGTCTCGAACGCTTTTAAATATTTAAAAAAAATATTTTTGCTTTATTCTGTTCAAGTACCCACATTATCTCGAACAAAATGTAGATATACAAAGACTACATCAGTAGCAATATTCGCTGTGAGCAAGAGCTTTTCTACTATGAAATAACGAGTAGAAAGTATATTAAATGAAGCAAGACAGTTTATAGCAACAAGGGTTTTCATACGGCCTAGATGTGTTAGTTTCTCTTAAACTTCCTACACAAGGTGTTCGACAAACTCTTTTGGCATAACAAGGGGCATTAAAAAGCAAGCATATTTGGATAGTCATTGCAAGCACTATATATAAACAGCCTCTACTAATCTGCTAATTTTGAAAGTCTGAAAGAAGCTACTTCTGAAAGTCGAACTGGAAAGCTAGTTTTTATAAATTCAACAAATAAATTATAGACGCTCGACAACCTAGGCCTTGAAAGTGTTTTGGTAAAATTGACGTTCAGGTACATCGTCTATTTAAGAAACTTGCATTTAAATTTTTTAGTGTTTATACTGGATTATATTGGATGTATACTTTCCTATTTGAATCGGATTTTGTTCACAATTGCATGGGTTTAAATTAAGGACGTAACGATTCCAATTCCGATACATCGGCTGATTTAATCGGTAGGCCGATATATCGGCATCGCCGATTATATACTACCGATATCAAACAGTTTAAAAAGGGCGCGAAACGACGCCACACGCGCGTGATATTGCCGCAGCGTCGCAGGTGGGAGAGCTGCGCATGTTTAGCGACATGGTAACATAGCAGATTATCTGGAAATAATTTAAAACAATTTTTGTTTCTTAATAAAAATCGGCCAAAAGTAAACTTTAATTACTGACTTTATAACTCGGTTTATTATTTTCTCAAAGGATGAGTCTCTGTTAATTATAGGTAAGTTTTAAGCATAATAAAGACGTACAAACGCCCGAGGTACATACTTTATTATTTATTTGATTTATTATCTACTAAGCCATCGGTATCGGTATCGCCGATTATTTACTTCAATAATCGGTATCGGTATCGTATCGGCAAAACTGTGTATCGTTACATCCCTAGTTTAAATTGTTTTTCGCGGAACCCTAATTCTTTTTCTGAAAGAAAAGTAACCTATCTTACTCCTTATAATCTGCCAGTGAAAATCCCGTCAAAATCAGTCCAGCCGTTTCGGAGAGTAGCCGGACAGACAGACAAAAAAATTTAAAAATTGTTTTTTATATAAGTACCGTATATACTTTCATATGCTGTTATTTTGACATTACAGACACTTCAATTTATATTAGTATAGATTTTAAATATTATGTCAACATAATACAATATTTTTGCACTACAGTTACGGTCGTTGGCGTTCATTATATACCAAAGCGAAGTTTAAAATATTACAACTGATATTAATAAACATATCAAAAGCATGTCAGCTGATTAATTCAAGTCTACAATTTGTCAGACAATCGACCTTTTGACACTCGAATGCTAAAAATATGCAGCACGGCCAGCACGGTTCAATTACCAATTATTTGATTTCATCAAAACGAACGTCAATTAAATGTTTTAAACGAAATTAAAAAAATAAACACGTGTTATATGTGACAAATAGTCGCCTCATTAATTTACTTTTACGAGTACATGGTTATATTTCGACTTAAATTTATAATCATTCATTTATTTCTTAAGAGTACCAAATTCATTGCTTTCCGCTGCCTATACTGGCATCTATTTTTTAAATAAGTGAAGAACACTTCTAATGTTAATTTTCTGGTATGTTAAATATAGTGATGTAAAAGAAGAAATACTGGTTATTTAACCGGTTAAATATCAGCGGTTTTATATCACTATCATATAAAATATCATACTAGCCGCTATCCGCAATTGAGTTGAAATACGACTGCTTCAAATACGGTAGAACCTTCGGATCAACCGTATTTGACGAGTTACAATAAAGATGATCTCCATGAAAAAATACATAAATGTGCCAAATTTCATTGTGATCGGTCAAACGGTGTCGAAGTCTATTAAACTCAGACAGATATACCAACATCCATTTTTATATATTATGTCGCGGGGAAATCATGAAAACGGAGATTTGATCAAATCTCTAAGGTAGATGATCAATTTATGGAAGATGATCTGCCGTGAATTGATCATCTACCTTAGGAATTTGATCATCTCCCTGCGACATATATATATACGTATAAATATTGATGACTTAGTGTTTTCAATAAGCTTTCAATTGACATCCCACGATCCCTTAAAAAAATGTTTTTTCTATGGCCCAACTGACCCCCTAAAATTAGCCCCCAAAATCGAAATTCAACTTTTTACATTTCAGGTCTGTATTTGGGCGACCACACTCTATCCCTATGCTAAATTCCAAATTTTTACGTCGAATAGTTTCAGAGAAAATCGCCTGTGTGTTTAGTTTGGCACGGAACACTAAAAACGACAACGCATGGATTCATTGTATGTTCAATGTCATTTAAATACGTACATTCATTTTACGGCAACTTCCTTTAATTAACCCCCAGAATCCATATTCAAGTTTTTATACTTCACGTCTGTATTTGGGTCACCACCAGCGTTGCCAGATTTGTTTTTTGCCAAGTCGGGATTTTGGAACTTTTTGAGTGAAAAAAGCGGGATTCTTTCGTCGAAAGCGGGACATAGTAAAAAAACGTATATAATCAGAAGTTTTTAAATATTTATCTTTTTATTTGAGTTCAAATTACGTTTACGTGACAATAGATAGCAGAAATAGCCATAGAAAATGTATTTTAATAAAAATATGATATTTTAAATCAGATTTACCCTATCATTAAATAGTTGAGTTTTATTCGTCTTCTGAATAAAAAAAATAAATAAAACAGAAATCAAAATCAAAAAAGTTTTATTCATTAAAAAAATATGGCGTTTCAAACAACAGTCTGAGGAGTGTGTTACAAATTGCAAGTTACAATAAAAGAATAATTATTTACGCACGGTCGAGCTATCCCCGAAAAGCGGGACTAAGCCTGTCCCGCGCGGGACATTTAATTTTGATTTAAAAATCGGGACGTCCCGCCAAAATCGGGACGTCTGGCAACGCTGGTCACCACTCTGCATCTTTGTGCCAAATTTCAAATTACGTCGAATATCGTCTACGATAAACGAAACGGGCACCGACGCGATTTTATATGTGTTTAGTTGGGCACGGGTGACGGAACACTAAAATGAAAGCAGGCTAGCATTGTATTTCGTATCCGAAATGACTCTGTCCCCAAGTGAGGTTCTTATGGAGATTAATCTGGAATACCAAACTTTCTTAAAAGTCTATTACGCGGATCACAGACCAGCCTGTATGTAAGGGATGTATATCGACACCCAGTATATAAAATTCAGGTGTGTGTGTGTGTGAGATCATATATGGATAGAGTAGTGCGTATAATCAGTAAACATGGTTTGATATGAATGAATATTACATTATCTCCGTCGTCGTGTACCTGGAAGCCTCCAAGGTACTCTATAACCTACGTTCTATCGTCGTCATTACATTCACTTTTCAAAAATATAGAAACGATACTTTAATACGTAAGTATAATTCGCGCCACGGTTCCAAAAAGGTTCTGAAGTTAAATGCAAATGGAGGCTTGCGCAGGTACAGTCGGTTGGAACATTACAAACTCACGCTATATTATTGGAACGAAGTTCCTTATCGCGGGTTGGCGAGGGGACCAAGCCGAGAAAAAATGTAACATGTCACGAAAAACCGTAAGACAAATGTGTCACGAAAAACCGGAAGACGTATAATGTATACTGGTATACGGTGATACCGGGTGTTTTTAGATTATATCGGGTGTTTTATATTATACCTGGTGTTTTTATATTATACCGGGTGTTTTTAGATTATGTCGGGTGTTTTATATTATACCGGGTGATTTTAGATTATACCGGGTGTTTTTAGATTATACCGGGTGTTTTTAGGTTATACCGGGTATTTTAGATTATACCGGGTGTTTTCAGATTATATAAAACGCGTTACGAAAAACGTCTTATACGAAAGGGACTTCGTTCCAAACGCGCGTCCCGCGACACGTTCCAAGTTTTTATTTTTAAATTTTTCTTTAATCTAAAAGATTAATTCCTTGCATAAAGTCATCCAAAAAATTATTTTTCGTGCTTGTCAATGCAAAACTGTATTAGGCATCTTGACCAATTAACAAGCAAAGAAACAACTCAACAATAGCGTACTGGACTGTACTTTATAGCAGGAAAGCGACAAGAGACACGACAACCAGCAATAACCAATCACCGACGAGCGCATGTTCTGTGCCGATAACTGGGAGGTGGTGAGAGTCGTCCTTTCCCACAAAATAACCAGGACGGCTCTAAAATATGCATATGCGACGCTGTTTGTGACTAGCTTCAGAACCTTTTAGAACGGTGGCGAGTATTATAGTGGAGAGTGTGCCAACTAGATATCGACATATTCGTCACAATATCATAAAAACACTGCTCGCAATGCCCACAAAATAGTGTATTTGCTAGGCACTCTAGCATTTAAAAGTATCAATATGTTGAACATAAAATTTTTGAACAAAATAAAACAGTTTACCGTTAAGGTAACTGTATATCAACTGTTTAATATGTCCTCTTTTTCAACCCGCATAGCTATATCTTATACGAGTGCAGTCGGATGTGTGTGTGTGCATGTAAAATGCACTTACGTTGCGGGAATTTCGAATTTCTAAGAAAAATGTTATTCAATCTTTGATGGTAATGCTTCAAAATATACTAGAAATATGTGCCATTCTTCCCATATGACTTTTAGCCAAGTTTTTTACGGTTTATTTGATCTGAATAAACGACTTAAAATCTTATAAAAATGAGAAAATTAGCATAAGTTTTACATATATTTTTGTACAGAACAAAATAATTTTGAAAGAGATTATGGAGCAAGCCAAATTTGTCAGTATTTTTCGTAAAGAAAAAACTTCAAAATGATTTACCTTCAATTCAAAATCACGTTTTCTTATTCAATTTTTGGAGTAAAAATATGTTTTATGAAATTTTCAAGCAGCAAGCCAAATTTTGCGAAACTTAATGCTTAAACATAGCTTATAAAAACATTAATAAAATGAATTTTACAACCACAGTAAACTAGAAATATGTACTAGACTTCCCGTATGATTTTGAGCCAAGTTTTTACAGTTTATTTGATCTAAATAAACGATTTAAAATCTGATACAAAAACGAGAAAATTAGCATAAGTTTTACACAAATTTTTGTAAAATTTAATTTCAAAGAGATTACTGAGCAAGCCAAATTTGTCAGTATTTTTCGCACAGAAAAAACTTCAAACTGTCAGTATTTACTTTCCCGTAATTCAAAATCACCTTTTCTGATTCAATTTTTGGAGTAAAAATATATGTTTTATGAAATTTTTAAGCAGCAAGCCAATGTTTGCGAAGCTTAAGGCTTAAGCAATAAACACAGCTTATATAAACATTAATAAATTTTATAACCACACTTTGACATTTCCCGTGAGCATATTTTATTTTTATTTTATTCTATGGAATTACTCACCTTAATAAAACCATAATTATATTTTGAAACGAAGTTCCTTATCGCGGGTTGGTGAGGGGACCTAGCCGAGAAAAAATGTAACGTGCCACGAAAAACCGTAAGACGTATAATGTATACTGCGATATATAATGTATACGGCGATATCGGGTGTTCTTAGATTATACCGGGTGTTTTGGAACGAAGTTCCTTATCGCGGGTTGGCGAGGGGACGTAGCCGAGAACAAATGTAACGCGTCACGAAAAAGCGTAAGACGTTTTTCGTAACGCGTTTTATATATGTGTGTGTGTGTATGTGTATTGTATGTGTATTAATTATGCCAACCCTGCATACGAAAGGGACTTCGACTGCTAAGCTTAGATTTTTTCAACGTTTTCAACAATGTCCATGGTGCCCGATATTTTTCTCTCGGGTAAAAAAAAATCTACTGGTGTTTCTATATTGTTCATTAACACAAACTGTATGCATCGTTACATGCAGAGAGAGACCGTCTTTCTATCCACCAATATAACTGCAGGCAGGTACCGACTTCCTGCGAGACTTGGGAGAGTCTCGCTTGCGCCGCGACGCTACGGGTTACACTTGAGACGTTTAAAATTTAATTTGATTAGACGTAGCGTCGGCATCTTTATATATAGAGACGTGCATTTAATTGACAAGGTAATGCGCTAAAATGGCGCATTATAATATGCATATTGCATCAACTGCCTCTGTTGAAAACGTCTGCACTTCTACGGTGCACCATTGTTAATTAATATTAATTAAAGGTAATTAGTAAAAGTGCAGTTATGTTAATTAAAAAACATCGTTAGCAGGGAAATACCCGACCATTAAAACAATAGGTTTGTTTCGTATATTAATCTACACTGAAAAGTGTACGTTAGGTTTACTTACAAAAAGTGTAAACTGTTAGTACTTGGCACACAAGCAAGATACTGGTTCTGAGTGTTCTAAGAATGTTCTGAGTAGATTTTACAGGCGCATTACGAAATAGATAAATGACAAATATGCGACAGTTACACTTTTGTACAAACGCAATATCTGCGTGTATTTGAGTTCTACTATTATTTTCTTAATTTTTTTGAAAAATATTTCAGTTTTTTATTGAAAACGGACCCGCTGAATTTATTAAGCATAAAATTAGAGTTTAAAAAAACTTAAACAACACGCTTTTATGAACTAAAAAATGCAAAATAATTTGACAACAAAATTAGCTTTACTGTAAAAAGCGTGTAATGCGTAATATCGGTAATACATTTTTCATTTACTAGCTAATTGTAAACGTAGAGCTATTATGAAAATTTAAGTAGATAGCGTTTCGCGCTTTTTACAGTAAAGCTAATTTTGTTGTCAAATTATTTTGCAATTTTTAGTTCATAAAAGTGAGTTGTTTTTTTTTTAATATACTTAATGTAAGACTAAAAAACACATTGCAATTAATTATTAGGTAGGCAACTCAACGTACGTCTTGCTTGCTGAAATTTGTCAAGTTTTTTTATCCTGAAGGTCTTGGTCATAATGGGGCGAACTTATAAAATTATTGTATTGTCATCGGTCGTTGATAAGTGTGCAAAGTTTCAGTTTAATCTGATGTTTTAAAGTAGGTGAATTTCACGTTCAAAGATTCCATTACAAACAAACAAACATGCATACAGGTGAAGCTAATAAAAGCGTGTTAAAATAGTGTCCAATTTATTTTGACCAGTACAAAACCGAAAATTTATACGACTCAACTTTATATTAACCCATTAACGCCGAAGAATCGTGTTTTTTTTTCTCATTTTCAAGCTAGATTCTTATCATCGAAAAAAAATCATTTGCAAATAAAAAATATGTTCTCTTGTACTTTCGAGTGTCCCCTTTCCGAATCCGAAGTCAAAATTGAGTTTTGTCCATTAGAAAAAAAAATATGTCCGTTTTTAAACAAAAAAAACCGAAAAAATCGAAGACATTTTTTTTTCAATATTTTTTTTCTCATTGACGACGCGCGAGGACCCCCCCTTTTTCTTCAACCATGAGTGCACAAAATAGTTGTAGTTTAAGAATATATTTTTTTAATTTGTCGACATTGACATTTTCACCCCCAAAATGGCGCTTTTCATCCCTTCAGCAGGAAGACAATTTTCACTCTCGGTGCCCGACAAAAAAAATATTCAAATCTTAACGAAAATTGGTATCATGGGGTTTTCAAGGTCGCTGATTACGATTCCGCCCTCAAAATTCGAAAATTCAAAATGGCGGATCCAATATGGCGAACCCAAATTCAAAAACTTATTTGAATCGGATGAAATGTGGCACTCGGGGGTTTTCGAGGTCGCTGCTTACAAATCTGTCCTCAAAATTCGAAAATTCAAAATGGCGGTTCCAATATGGCGGACCCAAATTCAAAAACTTATTTGAATCGGATAAAATGTGGCACTCGGGGGTTTTCGAGGTCGCTGATTACAAATCTGCCCTCAAAATTCGAAAATTCAAAATGGCAGTTCCAATATGGCGGACCCAAATTCAAAAACTTATTTGAATCGGATGAAATGTGGCACTCGGAGGTCTTCGAGGTCCTTGATAACGAATCTGGCATCATCATTTCAAAATTCAAAATGGCGAATGCAATATGGCGGACACCTTCCCGTTAACACCCAGTTATTATCTAACGTTTATTGAAGAATTGACAACTTTATATATTGACAAATTGACAAATTTATAGAAATTCATCACTCCGCATTACTCAACGGATAAACTTATAATTCCTTATTCTACTCTTAGCATTACCCAGAGAAAACGACATGGACGTGGTAGAAATCCTTTCTCCTTTGGGGTGCTTGATTTGAGTGAGTCCCCTTGCCTCTCACTTTTTGGGGTGCTTGATTCGAGTGAGTCCTCTTGCCTCTCACTTTTTGGGGTGCTAAGAGTAGACTAAGGAATTATAAGTTTATCCGTTGAGTAATGCGGAGTGATGAATTTCTATAAATTTGTCAATTTGTCAATATATAAAGTTGTCAATTCATCAATAAACGTTAGATAATAACTGGGTGTTAACGGGAAGGTGTCCGCCATATTGCATTCGCCATTTTGAATTTTGAAATGATGATGCCAGATTCGTTATCAAGGACCTCGAAGACCTCCGAGTGCCACATTTCATCCGATTCAAATAAGTTTTTGAATTTGGGTCCGCCATATTGGAACCGCCATTTTGAATTTTCGAATTTTGAGGGCAGATTTGTAATCAGCCACCTCGAAAACCTCCGAGTGCCACATTTCATCCGATTCAAATAAGTTTTTGAATTTGGGTTCGCCATATTGTATCCGCCATTTTGAATTTTCGAATTTTGAGGGCAGATTTGTAATCAGCGACCTCGAAAACCCCCGAGTGCCACATTTCATCCGATTCAAATAAGTTTTTGAATTTGGGTTCGCCATATTGGATCCGCCATTTTGAATTTTCGAATTTTGAGGGCAGATTTGTAATCAGCCACCTCGAAAACCTCCGAGTGCCACATTTCATCCGATTCAAATAAGTTTTTGAATTTGGGTTCGCCATATTGTATCCGCCATTTTGAATTTTCGAATTTTGAGGGCAGATTTGTAATCAGCGACCTCGAAAACCCCCGAGTGCCACATTTCATCCGATTCAAATAAGTTTTTGAATTTGGGTTCGCCATATTGGATCCGCCATTTTGAATTTTCGAATTTTGAGGGCGGAATCGTAATCAGTGACCTTGAAAACCCCAGGATACCAATTTTCGTTAAGGTTTGAATATTTTTTTTGTCGGGCACCGAGAGTGAAAATTGTCTTCCTGCTGAAGGGATGAAAAGCGCCATTTTGGGGGTGAAAATGTCAATGTCGACAAATTAAAAAAATATATTCTTAAACTACAACTATTTTGTGCACTCATGGTTGAAGAAAAAGGGGGGGTCCTCGCGCGTCTTCAATGAGAAAAAAAATATTGAAAAAAAAATGTCTTCGATTTTTTCGGTTTTTTTTGTTTAAAAACGGCCATATTTTTTTTTCTAATGGACAAAACTCAATTTTGACTCCGGATTCGGAAAGGGGACACTCGAAAGTACAAGGGAACATATTTTTTATTTGCAAATGATTTTTTTTCGATGATAAGAATCTAGCTTGAAAATGAGAAAAAAAAACACGATTCTTCGGCGTTAATGGGTTAAAAAATAAACTGTCGGAGTTCGTGCATCCTTGACAGTGCAACAACTCATTAACATATTCATTATCTTTGAACTTTGTACGCTACTTTATAAAAAAAATCAATTTTTAATATATCAATGTTTTAAATTTAATTTTTTACCGTGGTTTCATACAACTGCAACAATTAGCAACAATTTTTGTTAAAATATAACATTTACTTCCTGTGTCAACGACTGACCTACTGATAATATGTAAACAAACTTGTCCGATAAATAATGAAATAATCAATTCAAATTTATTTTATCAACATAAGTTGACATCGTTCTAACTAATTAGTAATTGCTTTATGAAACTATTAAAAATTAGTACCATAATGATACTACGATAAACATAATACGATATCTTTGTCAATATGATACCGAATATTTTGTCATTATCACAGATTAGTTGCCACCCAAGTTGCTGACCTTGCATTATTTATTACGTATAGGTAAGGTGATTGATCCCTCAGACCGTAAAATATGCTCTCGAATAATTTCAAACGGTGGTTGCAAAATTCATTTCATCACTGTTTTTATTGGCTGTGATTAAGCATTAAGATATTCGTCAATATTTCTTTACAGTACGTCACGAGATTTCGAATTACGAGAAAACAGATTAATACTTTAAAGTTTTTTCTTTACAAACGTGTGTTACAATTAATACACACGGTTACTAGAACGTCGGGCGTAAGAGGCTATAACATGATCACGTCTGTGATTGATTGAGTCGACTGCTACGTCACCGATCTCCATGGCTTGGTTTTTCAATTATAGTTTTCCCAACTGTTTGGAAAAAGACTCCATGTGTCGTCACAAGCCCACTCTCGCGTCTTGGTTAGTCAAACCTTCAACGATGCTAACATCCAACCTTAGTTTCTAGTAAACTTGAAATACGAGTATACTGACACATTTTACTCAATAATTTTTTTCGAAATTTGTTTTTTTCTGTACAAAAATTTGCGTAAAATTTATACTAATTTTCTAGTTTTTACCGAATTTTAAATCGTCTATTTAGATCAAATAAACTGCAAAACTTGGCTAAAAGTCATATGGGAAGAATGGTACACATTTCTAGTTTATTTTGAAGCATTAACAGTGTTGGATCACTTTTACACAGTTTGTGCTGAGACCCAGCGGTAAGAGGCGAGCTAGGCAAAAGACATATTGTGGGTGTGACCTTCTTTAGCTCTGTTTCCCTCAAATCATCCGCACGTTTCAATTTTTGACTGGTGCCACACTACGAGGCTTAAAGATGCTATTGCAAGGGTGCCGCTGTCAATTGATTACTCTAATTTTTGGAAATATTTTGAAGATTTAAAAAACTTTTCCGAAAAAGGAAGAGAGGTTTGTTTTTTTGGCGCAATTAATGCCAATTTTCAATTTTTTTCTAGTAAATGGTACATAAATTACAAAAGTAGTCCATTAGAGACCATAGATTTGTCCTTTATCTTCCTTATAGAGAATGAATTTTTGCAGAATGTTGACGAAGTCTACAATCAGTTGACAGCTCTACAGCCCTACTTTTGGCTTAAATTCAAAGCGTTTCGACAGCCTTAAACAATTAAAGATTGAACAAGATTTTTTATAGAAATTACAGATTTCCGAAACGTGAGTATCTGTCTACGCGGGTGAAAAAGGGAGCATATTGAACAGCTGGTAAACAGTCACTTTAGCAAAATTGTTCATCAGGGGAACCAAATCACAAAAAAAAATCGAAAATTCAAGACCTTACCTTATCTCTCAGCATATCCCGGACACGTGTCGCCTGATTCCTGGACCTGTGCAATTCGAGCTGCAGCTCCAGACACCGCTCCTGCCAGTTGACTCCCGATTCTCCGGGCCACGGCGCATCGTCGAGCATGTCAATATGCATGGCAGTCGACGTCGACGCATGGTTCATACCACCGCCACCAGGTCTCGGCGGAGGCGTCGGCGCGCCCATCATGCTCTGGTTCGCGCGCGACCGACGCGGCAAAAGTCGCGGACTAGACGGCGTCGAGTGCGATAACTCGTGGTGATGGTGCCCGAAACCGCGCATCGCGCCGCCTCCCACGATTGGATGCGTCGTATATTCGGACATTCGCGACAACGGATCGAATATTTGCGATAGTCGGCGGGCCGGACTACCGCCGCGAGGAATTTCTTCACTCATTTTTATTTGAATTTAAAACTTAATACGACACTGCACTTTTTCACATTTAAAATTATTTAAGGTGAGAAATGATTTTACGCTTTTTCATTATTGTGATTAGGAATTTGTGATAAGAATGATGTAATTTCTAAGAATTAAATGGCCGAGATTATATAACTTGCGCATCATACACCATTCGTTAAAATTCGTTAAAATTTTTATGGAGATTTCGACACTTATTTTTAAAATGATATTATTTTTTGTACTAAAAACACTGTTCTTTGGCGTTTGAAACATCAAAAAACGATATAAATTATTATTGGCACGATGATAAACATCGAGCAATTTTCGATGTTTCTTTAGTAAGACGCGATTTATTCAGTCTTTAAACATTTTCCAAATTTAAAATAACAAAAAAAAAAAAAATTTTGGCAACATTAATATTTTAAGTTTAGATCACCGTAAAATTAAGCAAAAAACAACAACACTGCCCACATTAAAATTTTATAAATATTTTTCTCAAGAATATTATATTTTCAACATCTTCAGCCATTTTTTAAAAACAGCAATTTTAAAAATTTATATTTTACGTATATAGACATTTAAATTCAATTTTAAAAAAGATATGTATTTTTTAACTTTCAAAACATTTTTAACACGAATAAATAAGAAGATTAAAAAAACGTGTTGAAACTAAGACTACTGTCAAACGATTGAAATCAAAGCGTTTGAAATACGCAATTTAAAAAACACTGAATTAATTAAAACCAAAAAGAAAAAAAAAACAGTTCACACGTTTTTGTTTCAATTTACAACTTTCTTCATTCTAAAATATTTCTCTCACACTATTATAAATAATATTAATTGGTGATGTGTTGAACTAATAAATTATTCATACAGAAATTATGTAAAACGCACAGAGATAATTTATTTTTATTTGAAAGTTTCTTGACCTTACCGCGAGCCATGAATCGGTTTTAAACAATGCATTATCTTACGACTTTTTAGTACGAATTAATGTAAACAAAAGGTTAAATGTTTATAATATTTGAGAGATTATTTATTTTAGCACCCAACGATTAAATTTATAATATCAATTAAGGCAATTTTTTATTTAAAAATCAGTATTAACGCAATACGCAACAGAACTTTTAAAATATTATATAAATATCTATAAACAAATTAACATTTTATATATTTTTAACAGGTTAAAATTTTTGGAAGTCAATAAGAAAGTAGGAAGTTAAGATACAGTTAACACTCACATTTTAGTTAGAACTTAAATTTTTTATAGTTATTTTACTGCTAAGGTGTTTACATTCAAAGGATTTGTTTGGTTGATTTTGTAGCATGATTTTTACCTGTAACAAAAAAAAAAACTGCATTAATTAAATTATCGGAAGAACAAGAAGAATGGTAGATTATAGACGCTCAACAGCTGTGGTCATCATCATCTAAATTAAACTATCAAAAAAACTAACGAATGTTATCAGAAAGAAACCTTATTAATAATATTGTAAGAATGTAAAAGGTTATAGACGCTCCACAACTAGGAATAATTTAAAACAAAGACAAATTCCTGACTGTTAATTTTGTTGAGTCTCCTAGTGACAACATTAATACTCTGCATTGTCGACCACAACATTGTTTTGTTTAAAGTTTCTATTAGCAACGCTTAAGAAACAAATAAGGATTATAATTTTCAATCTCTTTGTGACTAGACCTATTTAGACTTCGTCTTGATTAAATCAAATTTTATTGTGTTTTATTTATTTATTTTTTATTTTATATATAATGATCAAATACGATCATTATAATTTATTAAAAACAAAGCAACTGACAGATATTATATTACTATTAGATTAGATTGTTAAAATCGTATTACTTGTGTTTTATCTTAAGCACTAGTGCGAAATATGTCATTTTAATTTCGGTATTCATGCATGAAAAGCAGCTATTTTATATAAGAGATCGTGAAAAAAAATGTTTTACAATTTTCCATTTTGAATTATTTTTTACTTCTAATTAAATTTTGTAAAAATTTACCTCGTTTCTCTTATTTTTTAGAAAATAACAAAGCAGTACAATAACACTGTAATTATTATTTATACCGTATTTGAAAACGAATTTATTTTATACTCGCAAATGATACACAAACGATTGTAGTATAAACTGGTTCTTCGTTTGGTCCGAACAAGAATAAAATAATATTATAGTTCAAATAAGTTTATTAATGAACAAAGTAAAGACAAAATTTATGCAATACCTGCCGAATGACTATCAAGACAAATCAAGTTTTTCAAATACTTATATATAGAGTGATTCATAAAAGAATTTTCAAAAACAAATTTTTGTGTTTAATTTTGTTTGAATAACAATTTTGATTAGTTTTGGGAATAATCGACTGATTTTGATAATCGAAAGGTTGCCCTTCAAATGAGTTTTATAATCGAATGATTCATTTAAAACTATTCCTTCAGCTGATGTATCATAATAATACGTGTGTCGCTATTATGCGTGAATGAATTAATTTATCAGTATTTTAACAGGAGTTTGTAAAGAAAAAACTTCATGTTAATTTGCCTTCCCCGTTCCCGTAATTCGAAATATTGACGAATATCACGTTTTTTTATTCAATTTTTATATTTTTATAAAATATGTGTTTTTTGAAATTTTGTAGCAAATAAAATTTTATGAAGCTTAATGCTTAATCACAGCTAATAAAAACAGTTATAAAAATCAATTTTGCGATCACAAGTTCGAAATTTACCAAGAGCGTATTTTACGATTTAACTTTGATAATGAACATTTTTTTTGGCAAGCATATAGAAGTTTTAAAACAATACACCAATTTAAATGTCTTTATATAAATGGTTCGTCTAATTCACAGTAATACTTAAAAAGCTTTTCAGTCTTAAAACACTTTTATTCACTTCAGCTTTTGAGCCATCACGATACAAATAAAATATTTAAATGCACAAAACAGACACAAACGACATACATGACAATGTCTGACAAAGTTCCAGATAAAGATCTGCATGTAAACGAATGGAAAATAGGTATATAAAAATTTGCAATTCGTGGACTGGGACGACTCACTTTAAATAAATGCGCCCAATCAAATAAGTACATTCACCGAACAATTCAAAAATACAGTGTCAATTTTTCGCCCAGCTGCTCGTCTTCGAATTTGACACAAACTTTATTTCAGCCAAATCACAGCTGAATGAAAAGTAGGTACTTCAATACTTTCTTGGGTTATACTAAACCGCTACTTTTGTAAAATAATAAATCACCGGTTAAATAACCGCGGAAATTTATTTTAAATAGCCGCGGCTATCTAATATATTATTATTATACGAGGCTGCGCAGAACGTCTTGCGCACGATGTAAATTTCGGTCGAAATAATTTTATAACAAATATCTACATAAATATGAATACTTTATTTTATTAATACTGTTCGTCCTACGGTGTTGTAAGCTGCTATTTTGTTGTTGTGAAAAACAGAAACTGGAAGCCACAATTTTGTTTTATAGATAACCGATAATTAACCGATAAATTATGCGTAAAAAATGGTTACTATCATAAATAACCGGTAATTTTACATCACTACAAACCGCTAACTCGAGGCATTCAAGTGACATGCATCAGTCATCGTAAATCGTACCAAAAATCATAGAACATTATACAAATAGCAAGAAACCGGCAATATTGCCAATTTTCACTGAAGAACTACTAGATCACTTGATATGTCAAGTCGTACTAAGAACCTGACATTCATGTGACCTTGTGTCCACAGAATATATACAAATAGCAAAAAACACTGACAATGCTGTCAATTTTTACGGAACTACTAGATCACTTATGCTGGATTGCAAAAAATATTGTCAAAAATTCATAAATAATTAAAAATATTTGATTCTACCAACAGTAATAGATATATTAACAAAATAAAATTACTTGCAATATACTGTTCAATTGATTTTTTATTTAAATATTTAGTAACCGTTTTTAATATTTTGTTTTAGATTTATTTAAACAATTGTAATTTAATTTTAGTTTTGAAAATTGAAAAGGACTAAAACTGTTAGTCGAAACGTCTTTATATAAATAAAAAATCGATTGAACAGTATATTGCAAGTAATTTTATTTTGTTATAATATTGTCAAAAAATCGCATTTGACAATGACCTTAGATTGTTAGCCTAATGTCGTATTCAAACTCCCTATCATGTACATTAGATTGTAATCACACAAAAACAAATGCTTGATATTCACAGAAAAATATCGTTTTTTAAGTTAAATTTTGATTAAAATGCGTACAAAAATGTCGTTTCGATGTAAAAATTATGCAAAAAACTAAGTTACACGTATACATATTTAAAAAAAATCATTTCAATCGTTCAATTATTATTCGAACAGAAATGTTTTTCTTCTGGAGAAATATGTATGTTCACATTCTAAGGTCATTGTCAAATCAAATTATTTGACAATCCTTTCTGCAATCCAGCATCAGTATGTCAAGTCGTACTAAAAATTTAAATATCTGACCTCGCGTCCACAGAATTTATACCAATAGAAATCAATCGGCAATGTTGTCAATTTTCACTGAACAACTACTAGATCACTTGATACGTCAAGTCATATCAGAAATCAGACATGAGCCATCTAACCTTGCATCCATAGAATACATACCAATAGCAAGAGACCAGTAACGCTGTCAATTTTCACCGAAGACAGCTAGATCACTCGATGCGTCAAGTATTACCAAAAATCAGACATGAGCCATCTGACGTCGCGTCCCCAGAATATCTCCAATCAGCAAGAGACCGACAATGCTGTCAATTTTCACTGAAGAACTACTAGATCACTCGGTGTATAAAAAATCAGACATGAGCCATCTAACCTTGCGTCCACAGAATACATACCAATAGCAAGAGACCAGTAACGCTGTCAATTTTCACCGAAGACACCTAGATCACTCGATGCGTCAAGTATTACCAAAAACCAGACATGAGCCATCTGACGTTGCGTCCCCAGAACATATACAATCAGCAAGAGACCGGCAATGTTGTCAATTTTCACTGAAGAACTACTAGACCACTCGATGTATAAAAAATCAGACATGAGCCATCTAACCTTGCATCCATAGAATACATACCAATAGCAAGAGACCAGTAACGCTGTCAATTTTCACCGAAGACACCTAGATCACTCGATGCGTCAAGTAGTACCAAAAACCAGACATGAGCCATCTGACGTTGCGTCCCCAGAACATATACAATCAGCAAGAGACCGGCAATGCTGTCAATTTTCACTGAAGAACTACTAGACCACTCGATGTATAAAAAATCAGACATGAGCCATCTAACCTTGCGTCCACAGAATACATACCAATAGCAAGAGACCAGTAACGCTGTCAATTTTCACCGAAGACACCTAGATCACTCGATGCGTCAAGTAGTACCAAAAACCAGACATGAGCCATCTGACGTTGCGTCCCCAGAACATATACAATCAGCAAGAGACCGGCAATGCTGTCAATTTTCACTGAAGAACTACTAGACCACTCGATGTATAAAAAATCAGACATGAGCCATCTAACCTTGCGTCCACAGAATACATACCAATAGCAAGAGACCAGTAACGCTGTCAATTTTCACCGAAGACAGCTAGATCACTCGATGCGTCAAGTAGTACCAAAAACCAGACATGAGCCATCTGACGTTGCGTCCCCAGAACATATACAATCAGCAAGAGACCGGCAATGCTGTCAATTTTCACTTAAGAACTACTAGATCACTCGATGTATAAAAAATCAGACATGAGCCATCTAACCTTGCATCCATAAAATACATACATACCAATAGCAAGAGACCAGTAACACTGTCAATTTTCACCGAAGACAGCTAGATCACTCGATGCATCAAGTAGTACCAAAAACCAGACATGAGCCATCTGCAGGAGACCGGCAATGCTGTCAATTTTCACTGAAGAACTACTAGATCACTCGATGTATAAAAAATCAGACATGAGCCATCTGACCTTGCGTCCACAGATAAACCGACCAGCAATCGAATAATGCGTATCGGTAGCAACACTGGTGCTGAATGCGCCCCACGCATGTTGACATTCATGACATATGTGTATGGTTGCATGTGTGTTTGTGTGATGATCAATTCCATTCAGATGCAATGTGCATGGCTAGATTTGTGTTGTGGGGGTGGGGGGAGAGGCGACGGCGATCGGTGGTGCAACATATGTATGTAAATAGTGACACAGCACGCAAGAATACCGACTGACACAAACTTCTATCAATATATTTTATCACTTGCATTTTTTGAGGTTAAATTGTAGACTCGACAAGGGAGGGAAGTTATACTTCTTTTAGCAGGCAACGGAAGTTGAGCGCGCACACCTAATGATGGGACAGTATGAAGTTGGCCGCGCTTACGAAAATTCGACTGTATGAAGTTGGCCATAAGAAGTTCAGACTGAAATGATAGATAGAAGTACGATACTCGAAACACTGAGATTACTGTTAAACACAAAACAGCATTTTTTGAGAAATATGTTTATTATACAGGGATAAAAATGTTTAACTCGTTACCACAAGAAATTAAATGTTATAAAGACATTCAGTTTAAAAAAAAGTTAAAAGCTTATTTTGCAGAAACTGTGCCTTATCGCATTTCAGATATTTATTTTATTTATTTATTTATTTTCCAATAATAAAATACATAAATGACAGACATTTTTGGCAAGAATTTCCTGCCCAACTTGGCTGTGCCAGTGCTAGGGCAGGACATAGATGTAGTGTCGGTCGTATGTATTATATAGTATGGCATGGTTGCATATACTTTGATTTTTTTAAAATTGTATTTTGATATTTTTTTAATTATATTTTCTTAATTGTATTTTTGACGACTGTTCCATACTTGGCTCTACAAATAAAAACTATACTATACTACTACTACTTTCTGTCATCTGGAAACAACATAATATACTAGACGACTATATAACCTTTGATTTTAACCAATAATCGCTTTAAGTTTCATCCAGTGGAATTAAAAATGTATTTATGATTACTCGATTAAATGAACATAAAGGAAGAACTAAAATATAATTTTAAAAATGTTTTAAATTTTTGAGATTAATTGTTTGTATGTATTATTCTTAAACTTTTTAAAGACTTTATTTCAATAAATTATTTGCATGATGTATATCAAAAATTAGTTTTTAATCACGCCAAAGAAATACAACTTCAAACATGCACCTACTTTTTAATAGTACAATGGTACCTCGACATTGTCTTAACAAACGATTTTTTTTAGATACGAGCTCGTCGAGGAGCACTCTCAGGAACTGGCCACCAAGGAGTTACAAGAGTTAAAGTCGCAGCAGCATAGGGAGATTCTGCAAGAAATTGGTTTCGAGGAGAAGCCAGAGGTGGAAGATGTTATCTCTACAAATAAGATAAAGGAGATCTTGGCAATGTGGGAGAGTGTTTTACAATTCGTTGAAAAGAAACACCCCAAAAAAGTTGCAACTGGTCGTGCTTTGGTTTTTAATGACACTTGCCTAACTCAGTTCCGCAACATTTTGAAACGGAGGAAGAAACAAACATCCTTGGACAGGTTTTTAGTGTATTTGCCATAAGGCAACATACACTATTGGCGTTGGTCGGATGGCGGGACCTAGGGGTCGGACCAAATTTTCTCGACGTTTCATAAGCTCCTAAACACTTTGGCACCATTTTTGAAAATGTTTATATAATATATAAACATATATATATATATATATATATATATATATATATATATATATATATATATATATATATATATATATATGTGTGCGGGCAATAACTTTCGAAAGAGTTAATTGATTTTAATGAAATTTGGTCCACGTGTTGAAATCCATCACCGCAAGAAGCCTATTTAAAATGGGCGTAATTGGGGCATTTTAAGGGTAGTTTTTAGGGGTTGAAAAATGTTTTTGGGCCCCAAAATACCGAAAAAATTCTCAGAATCGTTTCAAAATTGACATTTAACCCTTTAGTAGTAATTAAAAGGTGTCCCTGAAATTTAAATAAAATCGGCCCGACAGGACCGGACTTACAAATTTTATGAAAACACTAGTTTACAAATAGTGAATTATGTACTGAAAGTTCTATATAATTTGGTATAGAGGTTCGATTTATAATAATATTGCAATTAAGAAAAAAAATTATATTTTAAGGGGTGTATTAAGGAGTAAAATTTTTTATTTTGCCCAAAAACCAACTTAAGCTCGCAAAATAAAGCCACACTGCCTGTATAAGCAAATACACTATATTGTCGGCAGGGTTTTGGCACTGCGACCCGGTTTTTTTTTTAATCGGCCTGCCAGGTGAAAATGGAGAAAGCGTGGCGAAAAAGACAAAGACCAGTGAAGAGAAAAACAGTGACGAAAATTAGGCGAAAGTAACATCTCCGCCAGTATCTTCCGTAAGCTCAAGTATATTTTTCTTATTCAAAAACACGTAACAAAAACAACTGGGGTGGCATTTTGGGAGTTGGAACGGATTAATGGCATTTCAATTAATTTAAATGGGGAAATTTGCTTTGATGTACCGGCAAATTGACAAGAGCAAGGTTCCGAAACGAATAAAACTCGTATGTCGAGATATTACTGTATTTAATTGAGATACGTTTTGTGTCACTCGGTATACGATGTCAGACATATCGTGTCCACAAAATCATCGATACTTATGTATGTACGATAGAGGAGATGTTCCCATATGCAATGCTTAAATAAAATACACATATAAAACACAAGTCGATATGATTGATCCAAGCATAAGTGCATTTAGGAAAATGTAATCGCATTTTTGCTCTATAACCGAACGTTGGAAAATATTGGAAAATGCACTTCAATTTACGACAGCATAGTGCCATAAATAATGAACAACATATTTTTTACAAGATATCAAATGCATTATTAACTTTTACCAGTGACTCTGACCTCGATTTTGCCTGCAATTTTGCTCGAGTTAACAGGTGTGGAGTACGACTCCAGTTTAAAAAGTGTTAGCACTTTTTACATTATTGCGTTTGTTGAAAGCAAGTTTTAATGAGGAACAATCAAACCGATGTTTCGCTTCGGTAAAGCTTTCCTCTTTTGATTGCACATCATCCAAGCTTCCTTTCAACGATTACAATATTGGAAGAAAACAAATAATTATTGCGTTTGTTATACAAAGGACTAAGGTACACTGATCTGTTTAATATTTCAATATTGGAATAAACATTACCAGCCTCGACTCTTGAGCAGGAGTGCGTTGAGTAGAGTAGACCATGTGACATATGTCTAATTTTGAGAATTGTTAAACAAAGTACATTTTTCATTATCCGATTTTTACATTTTTTTTGGTGTCTTAAAATGAATCAGTTACGATATAAAAATTCCAGCCAAATGTATTACTGTTGAGAGGAGTTTCAGTGACAATTTAGCGAGCTACTAATTTTCTCTGTAAATTTAACCTAAAATAGATCTCGTAATGTTTAAAGGTTTCCCTATTTCCATTTAATTGTGTAGCATCTTCGCGAGAAACACTCTAGGGCATAGATGAACAGGAAACAGGAAGCGTGCAAATACAAAGGGAACGCGCGACGTTCACTTGTTGTAATTGCACGACTGTGATTGGTTTCTTGAGAATAATCAAATAGATTGTCAACTGTTTCATTTAACGCTTCACTTATAGAACTGTCCTAACTTTAGTAAATGTTACCTGGTTCACACAAATTTCCAATTTTGTCTTTAATTAATCTGCAATTTCTCTAATTGTAAACAGATTTCAAATATAGTAGTATCTAAATACATGTTGTTCGGCATGGCTTCTCCCGAATTTAAGGAGTCTGATCCCTCAGATTGTAAAATATACTGTCGGGAAATTTCGAACCGCGGTTGCAAAATTCATTTTATTACTGTTTTTATTAGCTATGATTAAAGCATTAAGCTTCGCAAAATTTGGCTTGCTGTTTAAAAATTTCAAAAAACATATATTTTTGTCCTAAAAATTGAATCTAAAAACGTGATAGTCGTCAATATTTCTTTACAGCACGCCACGAGATGTTGTGTTACGCGAAGAGAATTAACATTTTGAAGTTTGTTTTTACAAACTTATGTTAAAAGTACTGACAAATTTGGTTTGCGCAATTTTTTTATCGGATTTTTCTGTACAAACATTTGTATCGTTCTATTCTTAACATCTGCAATTTTAACATTTCCGACGCCGCCGTTCAATATTTTCTATCTGATACACTGTTAGAGTTCGTTTACACTATAGCCGGACGCTGGAACGATTTTTAATCGGTTGTCCTTGTAGCTTATTAGTTTATATGGCATAGTTCACATTTATCCGACACAATTAAAAAACGTCTCCGGCACGTTTTAGCACGCCGGCCGGTCAGAAATCGGATCGGAACTCGGCGTATAGTGTCTCTGTTTACACCTGTCGGACAGACAATGCATCTATGCTATAATATTGCTTATATTATGCTATAGGTACAAGCTGTCTCGGACGCAGAAAGATTGTTTAATTTTATTAGAACATATTACGGAGTAAGTCAGACATTCCAAAATAACCAAGAACTTAACTACGAAACTTCTTAGTTCATTCATCAACACTTGGAAAGTTTCTTCCGAAAATCTCTTCTAAGATTGGATGCACTCAATATTTATTTTTTTTCGATTTTTTCCATAGTTAAAGAAATTCACCCTGAAGTTTTAATTCCACTAGTCGAGGAGATAATTACCTTCTGGAATAAAACTTCGGATCTTTATAAAGACAAAACGTAGGAAAGTTTCTATAGAGAATCACTCTACTAAGATTGGCTTCACCCAATATTTCCTTTTCTTTCTATGGTTCTTTTTTTTTTGTTTAAAATATACCATATCACAAAAAAAACTTCGCTTCCATAAAGCATGGAAGTCTGTTTGAAAATGAGCTCGAGTCAACGAACGGACAGGAATTTTATCGTGTAGTTTGAACAGGACGCGTCCAGCACCCGATTAAAAATCGTTCTGACGTTCGTTATCCGATTAACAATCGTTCTAAGGTCCAGCACCCGATTAAAAATCGTTCTGATGTCCGTCATCCGATTAAAAGACGTTCTGGCATCCGGCACTCGATTAAAAATCGTTCCGGCATCCGATTAAAAATCGTTCTGACGCCCGTTATCCGATTAAAAATGGTTCCGGTGTCCGTCATCCAATTAAAAGTCGTTCTGGGGTCCAGCACCAGATTAAAAATCGTTCCGATGTCCGTCATCCGATTAAAAGACGTTCTGACGTCCAGCACTCGATTAAAAATCGTTCCGGTATCCGATTAAAAATCGTTCTGACGCCCGTTATCCGATTAAAAATCGTTCTGGGATCCAACACCCAATTAAAAATCGTTCTGGCATCCGATTAAAAATCGTTCCGGTGTCCGTCATCCAATTAAAAGTCGTTCTGGGGGCTAGCATCCGATTAAAAATCGTTCCGACGTCCGTCATCCAATTAAAAGTCGTTCTGGCGTCCGGCACTCGATTAAAAATCATTCTGGGATCCAACACCCAATTAAAAATCGTTCTGGCATCCGATTAAAAACCATTCCGATGTTTATCATCCAATTAATAGTCGTTCTGGGGTCCAGCACCCGATTAAAAATCGTTCTAACGTCCGTTATCCGATTAAAAATCGTTCTGGCGTCCGGCACTCGATTAAAAATCGTTCTGGGATCCAACACCCAATTAAAAATCGTTCTGGCATCCGATTAAAAATCGTTCCGGTGTCCGTCATCCAATTAATAGTCGTTCTGGGGTCCAGCACCCGATTAAAAATCGTTCCGACGTCCGTTTAAAAATCGTTTCGACGTCCGGCTAGTGTGAACGAGCTTTTACCTACAATTGGCAAACCTTCGATACGAAGTAAAATCGCAAGACTTCGTGATCACTAAACATTAAGGGTTGGGAGAACAAATCCAAATGACAACTCGGCGCAGTACAGTAGCTGTCAGATATCGTCACGAACATGCGTCAGGTCACATAAAATACAATACAATGATATAATGATATATTGTTTGTTGTATACTGTTTACACAATGCAGTATTTTTTGCGGGGAAAAACTCCATGATACAGTGATGATATGTTGGGAGTGAATATTGTATTATCTTGTTCGTATTTGATTTAACCGCAAAACCATAAATCATTGTTTATTTTAATGATGATGATACTGTGTATTATCAAATTAGAACACGGGTCAAGCACACATTAATTATTTTTCCCCAATTATTTTTCTCGGAATACGTTTTCACATTTTCCCCGATGTACAACAAAACAAAAGACTATAACCAAACCGCTACGAAACGAATCAACCTGACGCGATTTCTCTCATGATTTTAATTTGATTTTGATGAAATTTTAATATTCATTTAAATGACTAAAATCACTAACTTCAATACCATTCATTAAGATCAGATTTGCAGCAATTAACCTGCGCTCGCGGAGCAGTACCAAACACGCAACGAAGACGAGGTTAGGTTAGGTTTCATTGTTGTTCCTACTAAAATTTTGACTGTTAACGTATCTGAAACGATAATTGCCAATCGTAGCTGGCGATGACGAATGAAATATTTATATCACAACAACGCGCAGGTTCGACAACCCCGATTCATTCGAAAATTGACCGTATTCCATTGTTCAAACTTCCAATACGAGCAAAATTTTTGGGGCATGTCAGCTTGTCTGGTATTCCACTTATGAGTGGAGTAAGTCGACGGTCTAGTATTTATAACATTACAAATTTAAACGGAGATAGCTTGTAATACGTTTAACAGAGCACGTGTCTAAATTTTTCATTCTTTACTTTGTTTCTCGTTTATTTTAAGTGTTGAATTTTAAGTTTTTGAAGCTTACGGAACGTTCTAGATTTTAGAATCTTTTCTAAATTTTAGAATAATGTGGAAACTTCTAGAATACAGCTGACAATGTATGCCTTAATGTTTCAATCACATTGGGTGTCAGTACTAAAAACAAAGCAAACTTGGAATTAAGAACCATCTAAGACAATTAGATCAGAGTAACATGCCTTTTCATTTCACCTGTTGGCATGTTTACTAGTTTCTTTATGTTGGTACCGTGATTATAAGAATCCTCCATTAATAGAAATATAAAACAAAGAAAATTATAAAAAGCAGCAGCAGAATTCACCCAGCATAAGCCGATGATCCTAACCTCAAAAGTGATGTTTACAGCTTGGTTGCCAACATTTCGATTTCTCTGTGGCAACGGCTGACAACAAAGTTGACAACCAAGTTGATTATCTATGGACTCCTTTAATCAGAGAAATATTGTCGAAGAAATAATGTCGGGTTGAAATCGAATGTGAACCAAGTGGATAAAGCAGATAATATATAAACTGTATCTTTCGTGACGTCGTCGTCGTGTCGTCTCTGTGTAATTGAGGGAGCGCGCAGAGTCGTCGGAGGCAAGAGGTGGGGTCGCAACAGAACATAAATCTGACCGGACAGAGGAGACATGCCTCTGCACTTGACTGCTACTGCACCGGAGATGCATTTCATTGCGCGAACAATGCTTCGGAATACAAGGGTTGTCTCCGAAGTAAACGTACTGTTCAAAATAAAAACAGCAGCACTCTGATGTGGACTAGTCGTTTCATAAAATTTCTGCACATTGAATGAAATGTCCGATTAAGTAAAGATGATAATTTTATGAAATGTCCCGACATATTATGAAACGAACAGTCACATCAAGTTGTTTTAAGAAATGTACAGAAATCAGACACTACATGAACATTTTATAAAGTGGTCAGTTACAATTGATGCTCCCGCCATCCGACCGACACCAATAGTATATGTGCCATATGGCAAATACACTAAAAATGTACAATTAGAACAGCTGTTCTCATACTCTTTTAGTGACTAAACCCTCTGGAAACATTAAATATTTTACGGAGCCCTAAAAATAAGCAAAACTTGATTTTATGTCCATTCTTTAATGAAAATCATACAAAATTCGTTCTTTACATAAAACTATGAGAAATTGATAAAATTGTTTCCATTTAATGGGACGTATGAAGTTGTTTTTTTTTTTTTTTTTTTTTGACCAGTTGTTTAAGTTGGTCTTTCACTCTTTAGGTTGATATTATTTCGGTGGAGCCCTCACGAGGGTCTAGCGGAGCTCCAGGGCTTCGCGGAGCACACTTTGAGTATGGCTGAATTAGAAGAAACAACTGAAATTTCTTTTATGACAAATAGTGTATTTTGTGTAGCGTAGAACCAACAAAGGCCCATATATCATGATATACTGAATTTGAAACACACTTTCCAAAATTCATGAGAAAAAAAGACACGACTACAGATTTTCGTATTTTCAGATATTAGTTTAGACGTTGGAAAATACATTTTTTGAAATTTTGCGTAAATATTATTTTGTTCTTTTTTCTATAAATTTGAATATTTTGCGTAATACAATTTCCTGTTTAGAATAACGAATGCACGATAAAAATAGAATGTGTCGCCAGAAACAATATAAATGTCACGTTTCACGCAACGCCAATGTTCGACTGTGATATGATGTACAACACTCCACGCGCTTGCCGGGGACACTTCGATCTTACAAAGATAAAAAATCTCCTATTCAATAACCACGTGTCAGCACGAACACTCTCGAAAATAAGATAGAATAATAGACCGCTACGAAAAGTGTGTCATTATTACAGAAAAAACGTTTTAGCTCATATCTCTTCTGCGCAATCGCCGATTATTCTCAAATACAATAGGGCTCTTCATATTATTAAAATTTTGTTTCGATCCGCTCAGCCATTTGACCTGTATCGTGTTTACAGACGCACAGGCTTTTTCCAAAAGGGCCTCAAAACGAAAAAATATTGTAAAATTATTTACAGTGAATTTTGATCTTAATTAGTACCTACCATTCCCCACTAATGGTTGGAATGGTAAAATTTCTCATTCAGTCGAAAGACTTAATCGATTTAAATGTTCGAAGTTTATTTCAAATGAACTTAATCGGACCATTTTAAGGGATTAAAACAAGTTTTTAGGCCCAAAAATACCGAAAAAATCTCAGAATCATTTCAAAATTGAAATATAACCCTTTAGTAAAGATTGTGCTACCAAAATTTTAATAACTTTTTATCTCGGAGTTATTTGGGGTTACTGTGTAAAAATTATGGGCTATTGTCTGTTCCAGCTAGTCTTCCAAACGGCTGAACTGATTGTGACGGCACTTCACAGACCAGAAGTGATCTAAGCTACATTTTATTCCAAAAATAAGCCTCAAGGGGATGAACGGGGGACACAGTCATAAAGGATACGCTGTAATTCTGAAATTGATTAACAGTGTTGGATCACGTTCACACAGTTTGTGCTGAGACCCAGCGGTAAGAGGCAAGGTAGGCAAAAGACATATTGTGGGTGCTGTCTCGCTCAAATCATCCACACGTTTCAATTTTTGGCTGGTGCCAACTACGAGGATAAAAGATGCTATTGCAAGGGTGCCGCTGTCAATTGGTTACTCTATGGAAATATTTTAAAGATTTAAAAAACTTTTCCGAAAAAGGAAGAGTCACTTTAGGTTTGTGGTGGAACAGTTTTGTAAAATAAGTACGAATAAGGTCGTAGTGTGACACTGAAAACATGTGTTTTTTTAGCACAATTAATGCCAACTTTTTTCATAGTAAATCGTACATAAATTACAAAAGTAGCACATTAGAGACCTAGACTTGTCCTTTATCTTCCTTACAGAGAAACAATTTTTGCAGAATGTCGACGAATAAGTCTACAATCGGTTGACAGCCGAAGCTCTATTTTTGGTTTAAATTCAGAGCGTTCCGACAGTCTTAAGTTAAAAACATGAGACTCGGGAAAAAATACTTTCCTTAGAAAATAAGGAAATACATGTTCGACTGTCTTTTGAACACATCTACCCGACCGAGGTGAGGATGGATTTAATCTAAAAGAACTGCGGGTACAATTTATACCACGTGGCTGAAGTCGACGGTAAAGCGCTAATCTACACTAATATTATAAAGAGGAAAGATTTGTATTTTTGTGTGTATGTTTGTAATGAATTTACTCAAAAACTACTGTGCCGATTTAAAAAAAAAATTTCGCCATTAGAAAGCTACATTCACTCTGAGTAACATAGGCTATATTTATTGCTAGAAAATATTAGAGATCCTTACTAAAACTTTAGTAACGTAACCCAAGGTGTAAAAAAATGCCATAAAACATCTTTCGTCGCATGCGCTGCGGAAACTATTGATGATAGAACAAAAGTATGTTCTACAATATTAAAGAACATATCAATAACTACAAAAAAATTTCGCGATACTATATGTCCAGCTATTATCGTTATGTCACAATAACCACTTTTTACATTTTAATAATCTATATAGATAAAAGACGATGTATATGTAATCTGTGGACTCCAAACGGGTAGACCACTTTTGATGAAATTTTCAGACAATCTTTAGATTAGCCCAGCGGGTGATGTTCTGAAGTTTGGTAGCGATCGAATCAACAGAATTTTTTTAATTTCTTTTTGGGAAATAAGATTTTTCTTCGATTTTTGAACATTCATAAATAAAAGCGATTGAATTCGCGCAAATTCAATATACGTTGAGAATTTAATGATAATTATTCTCATCTTTTATATCCTATATATTACACTTACACGCGGGCGAAGCCGGACTGGGCCGTTAGTAAACTATAAAAGTCGATAAACTTTATTTGTTTCAGTGTTCCCCGCTAGAGCGATCACACACAGTACGCAATTCGCAGTGTTGATTCAAGTGTCATGGAGCATGTATAGAGGAGATGGTATTGTTTGGTGAATTGACGATGAATGGATGGTTACATATCGAATATGTGTGTATTTGTACACAAGGCACATATATCATATACACCGCTGTACCTACTACATCGTATTATGCGTGTAAAACTGTACAGGATGTCGACATGGAAACGTTACATAGGCACGTTCATTTAATCCGTAAGCAATTACAATGTGATAAATCAATTTACATCTGGACTGTTAAGAGAAAACAAAAATATGTCGCAACTAAAGTTTCCACACCAGAATTCCCAAACGTCGCAGTTTTCGAGTAAGATTTATAAAAGCGATGTTATCTTCTAAAGCAAACGAGATACAAGGTCGCAAAAGATTCAACGTGATTTCTTCTAAATGCACACTAATTATTAACCGTGTCTGAAAACTCTTAGTGACAAAAACAGTCGCTGATTTGCAAAAACACGAGAAAATTTAAATTTTTTCAATTTTCTGAAAAATATATGTGTCACGGATATGGTTGATTTTACGTAACCTTATAGAAAAAGTTCACACGTTGAAGACTGTAACTCTGAAATCTCTACTAGTTTCCAAGTTATGGTCATGTAAAGTTAAACAAAATTCAATGTCTATATCTTCGAAATGAAACAAGATACAGCGCTGCGCTTGTGCTCATTGGATTCAGCAGGTCAAAATCTATAAAGTATCCTAAATATAAATCCGATCCAAGAGATTTTCTTATTTTGAAAAATGTCGATTTAGTTTGCAGGTGGGGGAGGGGTCGACAAAAATTCTCAATTTTAAAAGTATGGAATATTGAATTGGAAGTGACTTAATTCACGCTGAATCGAATGAACACACGTAAGTAGAAGTCTGGAACTATTATAATTTATAGTTTAAAAGATTTTTTGAGAAAAATTCATTCAAACGCTTGGATCTCCCAAAGAAAACGATATACAAGGTTGCGGGTGGTTGCAATGGATTCAGAGTGATGTTTTCTTAAAATATGGTAAATATTAATCGTGTCTGAAAGCTCTTAGTGTTAAAAAAAAGTCGCTGAATTGCAAGAACACGTAACCCTTCACGTATTGATACGACGATTCGGAACCAGCAAGATCGAAACGCTCGAACTATCTCTTTATGCAATATAAGACAGTAGAAATACAATACGAGCAGGTGTTGAAATACACCTGTGAGTTACCCGGTGTCTTTGTTATAAGCCGACAAGTCAATTATTGTTTCTTTCTTCAGTCGGTGATTCGCAATTATCACCATTTGCCATCCGTGCGTCGTGTTGGCATCGGAACGATCTTCTTTTGTATAAATAGATAATAGCTTTGTCACCCGTAACTTCTTATTGATGAATATTCAAAAACGATTCCAATTAATAATTCATGATAGCATCACAAAGATAATGGTTACCGTCAATTAGGTAGTAGTCGTTAAACGACCGCCGTTTTTCGTTTTGATAAAATTGTCTCGATTCCTTCTTATTGTTCTCACTTCTCACTATTCTGTTCTTTTACCATCGCAACCCATTAGGGGAATGGTATAAATTTAGGTCAAAATTCACTTTCCAAAATTGTATTAGATTTTTTCGTTTTGAGATCCACTGAATACAAAAAAACATATTTTTGGAACAAGTTTTTTATCTGTTTGTTTTTTTTTTTTTTTATAAACGATAGGGCTTCGGCACCAAGGCCATTAGCTCCAAATCTATAACTGATCACTGTATATTATATATAACTGTTTATCACTGATTAAATTTTGTTAAGAAGTTCAGTTTTTTCAAGGAAACGAAATAAATTATATTTTTATTTAGCTGGACATTTCGTGCCCAGTTCAAAATGGCCGCGATGTAAGTATTTAAAGGATAACACTCAGATAATAGTCATTTGCATCATTACAAAAACAAGCTTAAAGTATAAAAGTTCGCTATTATGGTTGATGAAAATTTAAACGAAACTGCATTTTTCATAGGTGCAGTGACGCGAAGCATAGAAGTACTTTAAGCTGGAGCAGTTCCGGCATCATATTTCCCTTCCGCTGTAAATTAGTAATTAATATTTAAGGCTCGTACAAAATAAATATATAAATCCTGCTGCACATACATAAACTTCACGCTTAGCGAACACTTCACAACGCCCCAGAGCACCGCCAAGTGCCAATGTATTTATTTAGTGAAAGGATCTCAAAATGAAATGCTTTAAGGTGTCTGATTCCTCAGATTGTAAAATATGCTCTCGAGAAATTTCGAACTGTGCTCGCAAAATTAATTTTTACTGATTTTATTAGTTGTGATTAAGCATTAAACTGTTGAAAATTTGGCTTGGAGCTAAAAAATATAAAAAAACATATATTTTTGCTCTAAAAATTGAGTTAATTAAATTAAATAAATTGAGTCTACCAACACTAATAGATATGTTTAAGAAATGAAGCTACTTGCTATACTGTTCAAATGTATTTATTGAAATAAATAACAATTAATTAAATTGAATAAAAAAATATGTCTTTACAGAACGTCATGAGATTTCGAATTAAGGGAAGGCAAATTTACATTTTGATTTCTTTTCTTTACAAAGTTACGTTAAAAATACTGACTTTGGCTTGGTCAATAATTTTTTTCAAGTTTAATTTTTTCTGTACAAAAATTTGTTTTCTCGTTTTTATTTTATTTTAAATCGTTTATTTAGATCAAATAAACTATTGTAAAAACTTGGCTAAAAGTCACATGGGAAAAATGGTATATATTTCCAGTTTATTTTGCAAGCATGGTAAGATAGAAAAACGGGTAAACGGTGACCTTAATTTGAAATTCTGACATATTCTAGTGGTACCATATTGAGTAGATACCTGGCCTTTTTAAAATTATTTCCAAATTCAAAAGAAGTCTTAATAACCAATTAAATTTATTAGATTTCTTAACAAATGTATACTAAACATAATTAAAACAAATTTATATTTCTATCTAACGTTTCGTCTACAACTGCGCTGCCACATCGCCTTTGATTATGCTTAATCAAAGGCGATGTGGCAGCGAGCAAAGTGTCCTCCTTGGCAGCTCACATAGGTCAGTGTGTCTTTTTTTCTTAATTGTAGGTCATAGACGCTCGACAACTTAGGTCATTAGAGTCTTTATATAAAATAACATAATTTTCACTTAAAACTAGACAACACATTGCATCCATGAGTAGATGTAGGATTCGAACTCACAACAGTCCGTTAACCATTGGACTGTCCTCTAGGTAAGCGTGTCAATGACGCGTGTGTAACCGAATGTTTTCTACACGGTCGTAGCTGTAAACACGTACTACGACCGAGGAGAGAACACTCTCATGTTTAGTCGTCGTCACACTTACCTGTGAGCAGCCTAGAAGGACACATCGCTCGCACGTAGGTTTACGTGATATTTGAGATTAATCATGTTGAAGTTTCAGGTTTTTTTAAAAGTTTTTGATATAAAATCAATATTACGAGCTATTCAATAACCGGCTTTACCACAAACAATATACACAGTAGATTGTTGTGTGGCATCGTTTCTGTTGTATTGTTATGAAAATAATTTTAATATTTAGAGTCGACAAAAGCCGAAGTACAGAACGGAATACTAATAAGCAAACAGTGAAACTGAAAGCTTCAAAGTCTAGACATCAGACTTTATCCACATATAAAGTTACAACAGAGCCTGATTAAGCCCAATTATCGTATATTTTCTTTAATATATTTTAAGCCATGCATCTTCAAAATTAAAATTAAAAAAAATACATATTTGTATTTCTCATAACGAACTATTTCATTAGATACGTTACATGATGCACTTGCAAAATTTATTTTTTTAAATTTTCTAATTTCACCCCCAAAATTGGAAATCGTTTATTTACGCTATACGTCAGTGATTAGGCCATCTAACTCTATACCGGGTGTTTTTTTCAAACCTTTGAAAGGATTTTTTTGTTGATACACCGGTTGAATCAAAAAAAATTTTAGGCAAAAGTTGTTGGGTTTTGAGGGAGAAATAATTTACACGTAATACCAACCCCCTCCTCCCACCCCTCGGCAGGGGGAGGGGGTAACTTTTGTTTTTTAAATGAAAACCCCCGATTTTTATGATTAAATTTTTTTTTTGTGTAAACAACTTTAAAATTTAATTTAATTTATTTAATTATAAAAATCGGGAGTTTTCATTTAAAAAACAAAAGTTACCCCCTCCCCCTGCCGAGTGGGTTGGTATTACCTGTAAATTATTTCCCCCTCAAAACCCAACAACTTTTGCCTAAAACTTTTTTTGATTCAACCGGTGTATCAACAAAAAAATCCATTCAAAGTTTTGAAAAAAACACTCGGTATACGTACCAAATCTCAATTCGGCCAGTAGATTAGGAGAAAATAAGCTGTGATAGACGGACAGACAGACACAAGAGTGATTCTATAAGGGTTCCGTTTTTTTCAACCCTAAAGATAGGTAATTCTAAATCAGGACCTGCTCATAAAATATAAATATCAGCTTGTAGGTACAGTCATGAGAAGAGACAAGACAACAAGTTTTAATGAGTTGAGAGTCTGCAGCGTCTATGTGTACGAAGCCTTACATATTATGTGAGTATATAAAAACAAAAACAAAAAAATGTACGAATATATGAACACGTATAGCAAGTGAGGCAGATAGATGGTTGGAGACGAATGAATAACGGAGAAGAAAAAGAGAAAAAATAAACTTTGATGAAAGTTTTCATTCAGTCGCGCTAGTTAATTGTGAACAATGCATAAAAAACTATATGTTGTATAATTTTAATAAAAAAGTTAACTGTGCGATCAGGGATGTCTGATGGCGAAATAATTATTATATGCATCATGTTTTTGGTTAAGGTGACTGTTTACCAGCTGTTCAATATGCCCCGTTTTTCACCCACATAGTTCTGTCTTACGGGAAATCTTATTCAATCTTCGATGGTAATGCTTGCAAAATAAATGTACCATTCTTCCCACTAGTTTTTACAGTTTATTTACTCTAAATAAACTACTTAAAATCTCATAAAAACGCGGAAATTAACATAAGTAGTACACAAATTTTTGTACAGAAAAAAATTAATTTGAAAAAAATTATTGAACAAGCCAAAATTGTTAGTATTTTTAACAAATTCATATAAAGAAAAAACTTCAAAATATTAATTTGCCTTGGCGTAATTCGAAATCTCGTGACGTGCTGCAAAAAAATATTGACGAACATTACGTCTTTTTATTCAATTTTTAGGGTCAAAAAATATGTAACTATTTTTTTTACATTTTTAAGCAGCAACCCAAATTTTGTGAAGCTTAATGCTTGATCTCAGCTAATAAGAACAGTAATAAAATGAATTTTGCGACCTCAGTTCGACATTTCCCGAGAGCATATTTTATAATCTGAGAAATTACAAAAATAACAGTAAAGTTCTGAGAGAACAGTTTATATTTTTTAAATTATAAACCAACTAGCAAGTAGGTAATAAAACTGTGTCATTTGCAAAAATCCAGAACTGAAATAAAATAAAAATTCCTCATCCCATTTCAAATTTTAATAATAAACTTTTCTCCTTAATACGAAAAGTCCGTAAGAAAATCTGATGTGATTCTTATATTAAAAATGTATTATTCAATTTTCCTATACTTTGACGTAATTTAACAAGCGATTTATAAAATTATGCTTGCATACACGATTTTCCATCACAAAAAGTAGCTTCCACGAAGATTGAAACGATTTTCTTTAAGCTGCTCTCCTGCTTAATATTAAAAATCCTGTATTCACAGTACGTTACTTGTACGAAGACATCAAAAAACAGTTTCAAAATAATTAAAACGAAAAAAAAGTGGGTACCACCATCGCAGGCGACAAGCGAGGACTTTGGAGAGATAACTAATAATTTACGTTTAGCTGTTGGTTCTGCTGAAGTGTCCACTACTGTTGTTGCTGCCGTTACAATCGCGGGCGGAGTCGCGGGGAGCGGCTATTAATTATAAGTTCGAGCGAACGAACGGAGTGAATGAGTAGTGAAACATTAATTATAAATTCGAGTGAACGAACGGAGTGAGTGAGTGAGTAATGAAACAAATAATTATAAATTTGAGCGAACGAACAGAGTGAGTGAGCAATAAAACAATCATAACTATTAAAATCGTAGGCGGAGTCGCGGGGAGCGGCTAGTCTACAAATAAAAGTGACCTTTTCAAAATTAAGCTGTCAAAAGTTTTGAAAATTAAGTGAAAATCAGCTCTTTTATAGAAGGTAAGTGCAAAAAAACTATCACATGCACACAGCTATATAGTTTTTTTGCACTTGCCCTGTATAAACTAGCTGATTTTCAATTAATTTTCAAAATTTTTGACAGCATAATTTTAAGAAGTTTACTTTCAATTGTAGATTACATTGTATTCTTACGCGGTTAGACTATGATTTACTATGAAAATGGGAGTATGACTACGTTTCTTGTACATTTCGCAACGTTACAGCACTAAATGAGTCATTTCACGACCACTAGACAAGAATGACAAGAAGCTACGTTATAGCGGGCTGTGCTAGAATTATTTGTTGCACTACCCTTTACAAAATAGCTGCTTGATTCAATATGCACAAGTGCGGTAAAGTTAATTAAAAACTGGTCGCGTTATATCAATTCCATATGAATTTTTTTTTGTGTAAAATTTCAACTTAAAAAAAAGACGGCAATTTGTTTAGAATCCCTAAATTTCTTAAGAAACATTTAAAAGATCATAAAAACAAAACCAACCGATACTTAAAAAATATTTTTTGTATTTTTTATTGAGTCAAAAAAAAAATTGCCGCTCAACCACTGAGTAGAAGTGACTTAATTGATGTAATATAATTTGATCGGGATCAATGCCGCGTCAACGCGTAAATAGATCTTTTAAAAAAGAGAGAATTTTCACGCGGCAGATTGTCGTAGAACGTACAATATATATTTACACGAAAAAAACCCGTAGCTGTCCGTTTTTATATAGAAAACCATTTATTATAACACTTTAGGGACACCAATGCTGGCGATGAGGGGCGCGCGAGACTCTACACTACATGCAAAAAAGTGTACAGTAACTAGCTAACTCGGAAAAACGCCGCACGACAGTGGCGTCGCGGTCGGTCGTTTACCGGGAAATGTTGACGAACGACAACCGACGCTTAGACGATGACGTGGCACTTTTGTGTCCTCACGCTGTTATTAACGAGTTAAATCAGATGCGAGAATAATAGCATATTCGCACAACACATCACTAGTGTGTTCATACAACAATAGAAGACATAATGATGGAGAGACATATTCTCCCAAATCTTCCTTTTCCAATTTTGCAAATATTGACGTATTATAGAATTTAGCGTACATTTATGGATGTACCGTCTGATCAACGACAGTAAACAATCTGGTCTGTGTATAAGATATATTTTCTCCCACATCTTCCTTCTCCGGTTTTCGCAAATATTGACGTATCATAGAATTTAGGGTACAATCATGGAGGCGCCGTCTAATCCAGAACTGTAAAAATCTGGTCTGAAACATATTCTCCCAAATCTTCCTTCTCCGATTTTCGCAAATACTGACCTAACATAGTCAGAATATAGTCATGTCGTCTGATCAAAGATGTAAAAAATTTGGTGTGAGATATATTCTTCCACATGTTCCTTCTCCAATTTCCGCAAATAATGATGTAGCAGATTTAACATTTAGCCTTCACTCATTTTGTCGTATGTTTAAGAACAACGGAAGATGCAACTCACCATATAGGAGATATGTTTTCTGTCACGTCTTCCATCTTCCTTCTTCAGTATTTGTAAATGATGGCGTAAAAGACTAAAACTTTGACGTTTCGTATGATCAATGATAACAGACAATCTACCAATATCCTCCGTCTTCTGTTTGACGTAACAGCTTCAGTATTTAACAGAAGACACATAATTGTGTATAAAATCTATATATTCTCCCATCTTCCTTCTTCAATTTCTATAAACGTTTGACAAACAGTTTCAGCATTTAACATGGAGTCATAAAGATGTCGTCTATCCAAAAGCCACAGAAGACGCAGAACAGAGTATAAAATATATATTCTCCCATCTTCCTTCTTCAGTTTCTGCAAACGATTGACAAACAGTTTCAGCATTTAACATGTAGTCATAAAGATGTCGTCTATCCAAGGGCCACAGAAAACACACAACAGAGTATAAAATATATATTCTCCCATCTTCCTTCTTCAGTTTCTGCAAACGTTTGACAAAAAGTTTCAGCATTTAACATGGAGTCATAAAGATATTTATCCAAGAGCCACAGACGACACAGAACAGAGTATAAAATATATATTCTCCCATCTTCCTCCTTCAGTTTCTGCAAACGATTGACAAACAGTTTCAGCATTTAACATGTATTCATAAAGATGTCGTCTATCCAAGAGCCACAGAAAACACAGAACAGAGTATAAAATCTATATTCTCCCATCTTCCTTCTTCAGTTTCTGCAAACGATTGACAAACAGTTTCAGTATTTAACATGTAGTCATCAAGATGTCGTTTATCCAAGGGCCACAGAAGACACAGAACAGAGTATAAACTATAAATTTTCACATCTTCCTTCTTCAGTTTCTGTAAACGATGACGTAACAGTTGCAGCATTTAGCGTGCACTCGTGAAGGTGTTGTCTTCTGCACGGAGACAATATTATAGAAGAGACAAGCTAACAGCGTGTATGTACAACGGATACCTCTTCTCCCGCATCTTCCTTCTTCTCCAGTTACTTGAATATACACACATAGAGAGAGAGAGCACACCGAGGTATTTCCAATAACATTCCATTCTTTCACTGTCGACGTTTAATTTAAAATCTTTCAGTGGGATATTTTGATTTCAATGTGCCTTGCGTTATAAAGGAATCCAGCCTCGTCCCGTCACGTACGCAGAAAGGTTTTGAGAAATTAAAAAATATTTACCTACAGGAGTCTGCGTTAGTGATTGAATGTTACCAGTGGACACCGCGCAATTTTTTACTATGTAACACTTTTTGATCTGACGTTTATTATTTTTTGTGATCTGTTTTGGAGAATTAAACAATGCGAAAAAAGTAAAAAATAGTTGACTGTATTTTGATCTTACCTTAATAGTAGATTTTGAAAAAGTATCTCTAATTCTCGTTGCGGTCGGAATAAAAGGAAAAGATGAAATGAAGAATTATTTCAACGACACAAATTGTTTATTTAAAGGTTTAACTTAGTTAATGATAATAATTAAAAGGTATAAAACGTCACTTCACTGATATCAATTCACGAGGTTACCTTTGCTCTACTTCAAACACGACTATCATTAGAATGGTTACATAAAAACAAAAATTAATATATTATCATGACTTTACCACCCTCTTTGGGTCATTAATAAAACTAAACAAGACGAACTAAAGAGGCGTCAATATCTGTAGTATATTGAGACTGATCTGAGTTATGTAAAATATTAGATGGATGATGTAACAGTATTATTACAAAAGTATTTTGTTAAAATGAAAGTTAGAACAAGTCTGAACGTTGACTAAAAAATGAAAATTTAATTTATAATTTTAAAATGTATAATTTCACTAAATAAAAGTTATATTTTCATACTTAAATGTTTAGTTCGTTTTTCAACGCTCAACTTCTTGGTGGCACTTCAATTAATGATACATCGGCGAAAAAATGTCGAAGAACTTTCTGCTCTGAATTATTTTCTCTATTTCACTGTAGATACCTACTGTCCGTCGGTCATCTATCTAAGGCACCTTGTATATAATGGAAAAATACAAAAACGCAAATACAAAGCATTGCTGAATTTTTGCACAAATCTAATTGAAAATCTTTTACACATCTATAATCTCTTTTTTAGTAGACAATCAATATTTAAAGTGACATATCCCTCAAAATATACACTCGGGAAAATCCGAACTATGATCTCAAAATTTATTTTTTCACTGTTTTCAAAATGGACTTACCAGATAATAAGATTTATAGTTGCTCAAATGTGAAATGATCTCTTACCTGCAAAGAAAAAAAAATGTATTAAAATTTCTGTGTAAATTTCTTTACAAATATAATTACAATCAACATCGAAATTAAGTTTCTCAAGGTGATCCCTCAAATTGTAAAATATGCTCTCGGGAAATTTTGAAATATGATCGCAAAATTCATTTCACGATTGTTTCTATTAGCTGTGATTAAGCACTGAGCTTCGCAAAATGTACAGCATGCTGCTTAAAAATTTCAAAAAACATATATTTTTGTCCTAAAAATTGAATACGAAAAGCTAGGATTTCGAATTACGGGAAGGTATATTAACATTTTGAAGTTTTTTCTTTACAAATTTAAATTTGTGTAAAACTTATGCTAATTTATGGTTATTATCTGACTTTAAATCGTTTAGTTAGATCAAATGAACTGTAAAAGCTTGGCTAAAATTCATATGGGAAGTTTATTTGGAACCATTAACGTCAAAAATTGAATAAGTTTTTCACAGAAATTAGAGATGTCAGTAACATATAAGTGCATTTTACATGTACACAGGCATACAACTGATCATTAAATAAAGCTATGCGAGTGAAAAAGGGAGCATACTGAACAGCTGGTACTCAGTACCCTTAATGTCAATTTACGATTCTATTACTAATTTTCAAAAAACTGTCCTTAGATCTTCAATATAACATTGATGTGTTGACAATATAAATTCATTGTCTAAAGGCTCCTCTAATGTTTTCTAAAGGATCATAAGCATAAAATAAAAATAAAAAAAATTAAAATGTCGTCTGAAAACGCTAAAAATATCTGTAATTATTAAATTCCAGAAATATTGACATCCCTACTATCCCTACTATAAGGTATTTTAATAACGTCGCATACAAAAAGCAATTCATAAATTCAATTTCAAATGCTTCATTCTAATAATATTCAGTCACGTTGAATGGTACTTTATTAAAAGGGGGATAGACGATGTTTTTGTAAGTGCACAGACAGATATTAATATGGGACAGATTGATATTATGGTAATAAGGCTAAACTACTGGAATAGAACAAAAACCAATTAGACGTCATAATACTACAAATCTCCTAGGCGACCTTTGAACTGTTGCAATTACCAGAACGTAATTGCGTTATATTCGTTATTGGAAAAAGTTAAAAGCGACATAAATGATATATTTCATCAGACTTAAATGAAAATAATTAATATAGACCGGATAATGGTGCCACTATATCCTTATTTCCAGTAAGCGTAGTGTATTTTTCGTAAAGAGTATTCACCACGAGCTTCTAAAAATAACGAGCAATTTTTATAAACCAACTAGATACTTATAGTCGTGTTAATAACCGATTAAATATTCAGTTAAATAACCGCGGTAATTTATTATTATTATACACGGCTGCGCAGAAAGTTTTGTGCATAATTGTAATTTCTGATCGAGTTTTTAATTTTATAGCCAATATCTACATAAATATAGATAATTTATTCAATTAGTTCTTTCGATTCTACTGTTGAAAACTGCTCTATTATTTTGGTTTTTGTTGTTCTGAAAAAAAAGAAAGCGGAAACCATAATTTTGTTTTATAGACAGCCGGTTAATTAACCAGTAAACTATCCAGCAAAAATGGCTACTATCATAAATAAACAGAAATTTAATTATAATAACATTTACAAGTCTGTATCTTCTCCTAATAGAATGGTTCTTTATAATTTAGGGTTTATTAGTTTATAAATAAAAAAAAAACCTAGGTATTAGTTTCTTTGTTGCTATATTAAATGGAATCTTTTAAGAATTTATTAATACGGATACTTTCTTTGAAACAAGACGGTATCGTTTAGTTTCTGAGCGTCAAGTACAAGAAAAACTTTTATAGTAGCAATAATTTAACCGCTTATTTACAAAGTTCCGTAGCAAGAAAATTACGGTTCAGTCAAAGACTGAAAGGATTTGCACAAAATTCTTATGTAATCTTAGAAATTAGGAATCATTTGTCGCCGCTAAAGAAAGCGGCTACATACGAGATAACATTTATTCTTTTCAACGAAAAAAAATAACGATATACACTTTGGTTTTTAAATATTACTGAGGATTTTATATATTTAACTAGCAAACCAGACGAATACTTCGTACCATTAGTGGTCAGTTACGTAATATAATAGGGTGGAAATAAAGTTTTTCTATTCTATTCAGATATTTTATAAAATAAACAGATTGCCACCAGATGACAACATTTGTTTTTTCTGTAATGAAATTGTTATGGGCTATAATTAGGAATCATTTCGATATTTGTCTGAAATTAATTGAGGGTAATGATGGAAGACCTCAACAAGATGGTCGGTACAAGAATTACCGCTTCTCAGCGAGGGACGATAGGAAAAAGCTCTAAGCCACACATGCCTCCACAGGGATTCGAACTCAGAAAATGAATTCCGGCGGGGGCAGATATGGATTAGCACTGCATAGATGTTTAACTTCAAATATTAGAGATGGGAAAAACGGGTCTTTTTAGTGATCTGCATCTTTGCATCTGGATCCCGTATGTGAGCCGGCTCACTGAACCGGTTCAAAAAGAGCCGAGTTCTGAATATGTTACTGCAGTCTGCCACTGAGTTACCTAGTTCAGTCAATTATATCACGACCTGTATAGAATCAAGAATGCATAGCCAAACATGTGATGCATGAGTCATTTGAGCTGACAGATGCATCAAAGCAAGAACTGATACGTAAATGTAAAATGTGCTTCTGTGTGTTAAGTGTTTCACTGAGTCATGCGGATCCGTTGATCCGTCGGCTCAAAAAAAAGTGGGTCGGCTCTCACGGATCTTCTGTCGGAGTCGGCTCTTTGAACCGGTTCAGATCTGAGTTGCCCAACTCTAACTTCAAACGCACCCATTTTTTAAATTTTCATACGTCTATATAAAAACGTCTATTATTCCTCCGTTTGAGTTACGCTGGCGTTAAATTCGTCGTTATATATTATGCATCGCTTCAGCAGCGTCGAACAATAAATGTAAACACAGAGAGAGCCGCGAGTTATGGGCACTAATTTCGGACAACCGCGCCGCGATATGCGACAGCTTCGCATGACAGTTTTCGGTGCCGATTTTTCTTTCTTTTCCACGCTCGTATAGCGAAGCTCGCTCGCTCATTTTTTCCCTAATGGCCGTCCGTTTGTTTTTATTGTCCTTTGGGTATACGCGTTCGCAAGGAGCCAGACAGTTATGGTATATGCAAGCTACAAGTCGATCACGTAAAGTCAAAACTCGCATAAATAAACGGTTCATAGGACAATGGAGCCCTCTAAATTATATACAGTATACGTCTGTCCTAAAATATAATAATAATAATAATAATTTTATATGGATGATTTAAAACTTTACGCCTCGAGCGCCGCAGACTTAACTCTGGCGCTGAACACCGTGCAAGTATACAGTGAGGATATCGGTATGGCATTCGGATTGGATAAATGTGCTGTTCTGCATATCAAAAAAGGACGAAATGGGGAGTACGGAGAAGACGTGCAACTCGTTGATGGAAGTGTCATCCACCATCTCGACATCGGAGAGTCCTACACGTACTTGGGTGTGAGTGAGAGTCACGTTCAAGATGTCAAAGTCGTCAAAGAGGCTCTCTGCGGCAAGTATCGACGAATTCTGCGACAAATCTGGAGTTCAGAGTTGTCGGGAAAGAACAAAGTGGCTGCTACAAATATGCTTGCTGTTCCAGTTCTGCTCTATACCTTTGGAGCATTCAAGTGGACGGTTAACGAATTGCAACAGCTTGATAGAGGCACCCGAAAAATGATGACCATCTACAGAAGTCTTCACCCCAAATCGTCCGTCCCTCGTCTGTACCTCCCGCGTCACCTTGGAGGGAGAGGATTACTCAGCCTGGAGTATCTTCACAACAGAATTATATTGGGTACTGCTATTGCGGTTTGTAACAGTTCGGACCCGCTCTTACAGCTCGTGCGCGATCACGAATATGCGGGTGTTGGGGCGTTTCTGTTTCAAGCCGCAAACAGAGCAGCAAATGAACTCAGTCTTGATTTTGACTTCAGTTCCGCTGGAAATCGTAGAAATGCAACGTATGCATCTCTAACGTCAGATCAAGTAAGATTCACAGTAAAGAAGGCAGAGCAAAAGTTCTTGCTCAAACAACATACTGATAAACCGATGCATGGGACTTATTATAAGAACATCAACACTTGCGGTTTATCGAAGGACCTGACTTTTGCCTTTCTGAGATCAGCTGGACTGAAGTCTGAAACTGAGGGATTTGTTTTGGCGTGTCAAGATGGAGTTATCAACACTCTTGTGTACCGTCCCATAGTTATAGGTGCAGAAGTAACAGATACTTCTTGCAGGGCATGTCGATCGCATCCAGAGACGCTCATGCATCTCTTATCGGCATGTAGTCACTATGCGAGTTGTGCTTACATTCACCGCCACAACGCTGCTCTAAGAGTTTTATACTACCACCTAAGACATCATTATGGTCTTGATAAAACTCCTGTTCTACCTTATGTTCCAAATGATATTAAGTCCGTTGTCGAAAATGAGTCATGCAAGATTTTCTGGAACTACTCATTTAGTACTACCAGGTAACTTTCAGCCACAAAGCCTGACATAGTTCTCCGTGATAAACCTGCGCGAACTATGTATGTTATCGAGTTTTCAGCCCTGCTGAAACGAACATAGCCGCAAAGGAGACTGAGAAGCGGACAAAATATCAAGATCTTCTTTTTGAGCTCAGAAAGCAGTACCCAGAGTATACTGTTAAATTAATTGTCCTTATAATTGGTGTTCTTGGAGGGGCAAAATCATCACTGTTAACAAATATGAAAACTATTCCGGCATGTCAGCGTATTTCTGAGTCACTAATTTGCCGTATGCAAAAGGCCGTGCTTATTGGGTCGCTCCGTGTACTTCGTGCGCACGACCCAAACTCACTGTAATCGCCCATTTCATGGTTTGAGACGCGGTTATAGTTACAACTTGCTCCACAAGTATCCCTAGTATGACGGTGACGAACCCGAAGTTTGGGTGCTTGTGGATGCAAAATTTTTTAAGGAATATTTCCTTCACAATAAGAATAATAATAATAATGCGTTTAATGTCCGTTTCTCGACTTTATGTCATAACAGACGCCATTCGCACCATTACTATTTTCCATTTACCACCTCCCGTTATTTTCTACATTTTTTAAAACTTCAACTTATATAATAGCAATGGGCAAATGAAGGAATTATAGGAAATTAGGATAAGGTAGGTAGTTTTTGAACTAGGAGTTTGATAGGTAATCGGCCATGGCCTCAAATAAGGAACCATCTTGATATTTATCTGGAATTAATTGAGGGAAACCATGGAAAACCTCAATCAAGATGGCCGGTACAGGAATTACCGTTTCTGGGCGAGAGGCAGTAGGAAAAAGTCCCAGCCACATCTGCCCCTGCCGGGAATGCGAGTCTAGTGCTGTACCACTACTCTACCCAGCTCGGTACTGTCGTAAAATATAATGAGGAACAAATGTCCTCCGTCTGTATATTAGGAACGCTTGATGAATTGTCAGAAGCGGATTTGGTTGGATGATGAGATGATGCTAATGACAGAATCCCAAATTAGTTCCACTGGGATTTTTTTTAAAATGCTTTCGAATTTTGCACTATACCTCTTCCAATGGACATGGGGCATGACAAGCTTAACGTAGATGGCAGCAGGCACATAACGACCTAAGTTATGGATTGGTTTTCACTATGGAGCATAGTAAACACCAAATTTACGTGTTCCTTCTGAAGTCGCGTGGTTTAAATTGTGGTGGAATTATAAGTATCGTTGAATGTTATACTTTAATCGGGTGGTAACCAAGAGTCATCCGCCACAACAAGATACCATCAGCGTTTATCGTCTGACGGATAAAAAATATATAGAGGTTGCGAATTGATAGGTCTCCTATAAGGACTACTGACCGTTGCGAATTATTTTGTAAAATAATTAACGAAATATTTGATTGGGTGATATATATATATATATATATTTGAAAATTCAATTATAAACAATACAATACGATGTAAATATAAACAGACGGTTCACTAATGATGTGATCCCGTATAATAATAATAAAAAAAATCAGATTACAAGAAGTTCGACAAATGACTAAATTAAGATTGGAGTAACTGAAAACAAACCTCACATCATACAAAGTGATAGCATATTTTAAATAATAATGTGATCATAAAATAACAAGTCGAAGAAAGATGCAGTCGATAGGCGTCCAAGGTCAAATCATCTCTACAGGATTGATTGGAAGTTAGGTGTTAGCAAGGACCCGAAGTACGTAAGTATATTATAATTTATTTTAATTCCTTTATATTAGTAGTTAGTAATGATACCGAAATTGAGACGTTAAATTGTTATTATGTAGGGAAAACGACGAGGAACTACCGTCTATTGTACGATTATTTAGATGCAATGTCCAGAAAAAGATCGTCAAATAAAAGTTAAGTAAATCAAAATAATTATGAAAATTAATACAAATAAAGATTATAGAAAAATTGTTACTCAGCTATAAGATCGGTCTTATCTTACAAATAACTCAACTTTGTCGTAATAACGGTTCGGATTATTGTAATTTGTATTCAGTGGGTTTTTGTTGTATTATCCGATGGATAATATTTCCAATAAAAATGTAATCTGACATAAACACATTAAAAGTCGCCGCACCAAATGTACGATAATAATTGATTGATTGCCGTAATTCGTGAATATAATAAGGTATGAATCCAATTATTATGGTTAATTGTTAGTTTCAATTAATTTATACTTGTTTTTTATCATAAATGATTAGTAAAAGTTTTAATATTTAATTTTAATTTATCAAGTTATATCAAGGAACAGTACGCCATTTTTTATAGATTTATAAAATTTTTGTTCAAGGTCACGTGGATTTGAGCCACACCCAAACTCAATTGATAAGGGTAAATCAAGATTCGAGCAATTAATCGAATGAAGAGAAAAAAATTAATTTATATCTAACTATTACTTACTAATAAGCGTTTAGAAATATATTTTCTTAAATATTAACATGCATTAATCTAAATGAATATTTTTATATTTTTAAATTTTATTAATAAAACTTATATATTAATAATAAATGTTTACTTATCTAACAAATCCTCGATGGGAAGATTAATTTCAGGATACGTGAACCTCTGCAATAACTTATGTGATTCCGAGTCTACATTTGATTCACGGAGCAAGTTGTGGCTTTGCTGGGCGACAAAATACTAACTTGTTTCGCGCGTAGCGGACACGTACAAGTTTTCGCGGAATGATCGAATTATCACTATTCATTTAAAGCTAAATTGTCTTGCTCTTGACAAGTGAACCAGAGGTTCTTATTTATTACAGAGGTAATAAATATGTCGTGTTCTGATTCCACGACAAAATAAAGAATAATTCGATTTAATAAATATGTGATGTTTTAATATTATATTCTTTAAAAAGAAATAATTAGTTTTTTCTATATGTAATTTCTCCTTCTGTGGCAAAATCTTTTTTTAGTAAAGTGGGTTTCACAAACTATTATCACAGAATTTACTGTAAAAGTTTTTTCTCTTCTGATAGCACCACTTATTTTTCAGTTTCGAATCCCTTGGAAATATAAAACCCCTATAATTTGAACACTGGTAAACACACATCGGCATTGTCAATCGAAATCAAATTTTGGTAAGATGTTTGACCTGTACGCAGGGGCGTCGCCAAGGGGGGGGGGGGGCAGGTAGGGGAGCTGCCCCTCCCTAGATGTTCGGGATTTTTTAAGTTATAAGTTTTCCTGCCTAATGTCACAGAATAAGTAAGTAATAAAATGTAGCGCTCAGCAGAAACTATAATCAAATTTAAGGATTCAATAAATGTGTTAATATTTAATATCTTAACCCTCAAAAATATGAAATTTTTGTTTTTTTCTCATCCTTCTGCCCCCCTCTGGCTCAAAGGCTGGCGACACCCTTGCCTGTACGTAACCAATTTCACTTATGTAATGTGTAGTGTAAACTACAGTTTCATTTCAACTTTTGAATCGTTCTAAATACGACTTTCTAACTTTTTAATAACATACTAATTTTTAATAAAACAGTTTAATATTTTCTACAAGTAGATACAATATCATACGAAAAGTATCTGAAATTTTTAGCGTCGCAGCAAGAGTCAAAGATTATTTAGGCCTTTTATTTTAATAATAAATCGAAAAGCTATAACAACCTGGAAACTCGAGATTTGTAATAGAAGAGCATTCCTGTACTGTCTGATTATATTTTGTGGAACGTACTATTCGTGAATAAGCTGTAGATGAATAAGTAGTAAGTCGACACACATATTTCGCTGACCTCCTCTCCAACTGCATTTATAATTCAACGAATACAACGATGACAGCTTAAAGCTTTATTTTAGTGCAAAATGGAGACATTATTTGCTCACAGAATCTTCACACAAAAACCTCTATTTAACCTCTATTCGTATTTATTATTAACTAGCCACTACCCGCGGCTCTGCACGCGATTGAGATGAAACACGGCAGCGACAATAGTAGTGGAGACTTCGGCTTCATCTGATGCCATCCAGTGGCGAGTTACAACAAAATGGACCTTCTCCATGAAAAAGTTAATACGTGTGCCAGCTTTCATCTCAAACAGACCAACATCCATTTTTATATACAGAGATTAATTATTCTAGCTTATACAAAAATTGAGGCTAGTCTTTACTAGCGGCCTCGCTCACGTTCGAGCGAAGCCGGTTAAAAAGTACCTTATAATTCAAGTTTCGATACACTAACTGATGTTTCAAATTTCATTAAATCCGATCAAATTGGTTTCGACTAAATTTTTGGAAACGCGCGCTTTCCTGGCTAAGTATCGTGCAAAGTAAGTACCTAAAAACCATTATCACAAAATTATAAATGCTCCGTTACTAGTTTATAAGTATATCTATTAGTACTGATTATTTTGCTTTATATAAAAAATATCTAGTAAGTTTAGATAGCTAAATTTTAAAATTTTACATGTTATAAAAATAGAAGATTTTTGGCTGAATAATATATACCTAGGTAAAAATAAATAAATAAATATTTTTCTTAACTAAATATTATATTACAAAAATAGTGTCGCGAGTTTTATACACACAAAGGGACATTCTTCTAATAAGGGGTTGGAGGGCATTTGTCTGCAGTACCACACATAGGTACACTAAACTTTTATTGCGTAAAAATCCTGCAAAAAATACGAAAAAAATAATTTATGTGCTGCATTCGTCTTCATTAACCTTAAAATATTGTACAGTGCGTCCAGTTCTTTCTGTTTAACATAATTTACTCGACTTTTTCCCCTAGTGGTGGGTTGCGAACGATTTTAGCGTCAACGAAGCAAACCCATTAACTGTACTATGTCAACCAGTTGAAAAACCAGTTAATTTCGTTAACTGGAAAGCTGGGCAAGGTCGTTGCGAAAACCCGTTTGTATTTATTGGTTTAAAATAACGAGCATATCAGGTTGCTAATTGTTTATTTCGTATGAATAAACATTTTGTTTTCATGTGTTGTCATCTGCTTAGATAAAACCAGAAAAAACTGGATTCACGCTGTGGTTCGTATATGATGTCTAGTTCGTTTCGATAGTTGAAGGCATGGAGAATATGTTTAAAGAATATGTCGATGCAAGGTCGACTTTATCATAGGGCGAACGAAGCGGCGGCTCCAGACGTCAAGTTGCAGGGGGGCGCCTCATTGGTAAAAAAAATAAAGAAAAAAATATTTTTCGTTTTTCGATATTTTGATTGTGGTATCTATATATTTGGGGCGAGCACAATGGGTGCCATAATTGGATCTCGCTCTATCCTTAAACTTGCCTCACGCCGGTACGGTGTCGATGAGCTCATTTGAAGGATGTATCTTTTATTTGTATAAGTTCGTCGAGTTTTGTTAATGATAGATGAAGTAGCTGAAACGTCAACTAGTTAATTTTAAAAACAGAAACGGTTGATTTGTTAACGTACGATTAACAGTTAATTGAACTAGTTCGTTGAATCAACACCCATCACTACTTCGTCCTTCGCATTCAACAAAAACACGTCAGATTATTCATTTCAATTTTATTATATCCTTATCAACATATAATACAGTCCTCCATTTGTAATTTCGTTTTTGTAGGGATTTTGAGATTTTTTTGTATAATACCTGGACAGCGGATTTTTGTCTGCTTATAACACCATCACTCGAAAACGGAAAGCTCGATTCTGATGAAACTTGGTACTTTTGAAAATATTGCTAGGGAAAAAACCATCTCAAGACATCTATGGCGCACTTTTTAATAGGTTATGCTTTTGGTTAAGATCAGAATCCAGCTTCGAAACGTACACTACAGTGAAAAATTTAATAATCCAATTTCCAAATAAAATTTCTTTTCAAATAAGTTATATTATTGTTCATTCCCACGTTCAAAAAGTGAGCAAATATTTTAAGCTTGCTCATAAATTTCACAAGCATAATAAAATCCGTGAGAGATCTAATACTAAAACTTTTCTCAAGCTTCTGCTGTTTTGTTTTGCGCAGTGAGTTCGAATAACACAATTAAATCACACAAAAACTAAAATCAGTTTAGTTTTTACTTCATAGAAACATAAAACACAGAACGGAGAAACTAAATCCGAACAACTATAACACATCTTGTTACGTAACAAGGTGAGACGTTTTGGAGTTAACTAAATTAAAGGAGACGGTACAGAGCGACTTCACAACAACAACGCGTAGATATGGTCGGCATACTGGCTGAGACACGTCCGACCGGTCGAAATCTTAAACGATTCCCGTAACAAGGCGAAACATTTGGAATTAACTAAATTAATGGAGACGAACACAAAGTGATTTTACAACTCCGCGCGTCGGTGTTTCACAACAAAGCGTAGGTAGGGCCAGCAGATCGGCCGAGACACGTCCGACCGGTCGAAATTCCAAGCGATACCCGCGCGCCACATGATCTCATATGTGCTGTTACAAAAAAATTGCAAAGGTTAATATTTTGAAAATAGCTAGGATTTATGGTGTAATTAATAGACTAGTCAGCAAGTCACAGGAGTCGGAACACCTAATGTCGGGATGCTTTAGAAGATGCAAAAAAAAAACGGATGATTTATAAATGTTGAAAATTGACACATGGTTAATTTAGTGATTAAAAAAAAAACACAAAAAACAATCAAACCTCATTTTGATAAAATCGACCTCGTCAGCAGTCGGTAGAAGTCAAACTTCTGGATCTTATTTGTCAATCTCCAATAAACAAACTTCACTTCTTTAACAATATTTTCTCAAAACGACACCCTGATCATTGTAGAGTGAATACAGTGAAGCAATCGTAGTTTTCTCAGGCGTCAACATAACAAAAAAAAAAATTTTACAATACACAACCGTTATATAGGCCATACATGTGCAATATCTACTCACTTCGAGTTCGGTTAAAGCTTAGTAAAAGCTCAAAGCGGCTTTAACACAACCCACACTCTGCGTCTATCTCTTTTCATCGTTAAGGGTCGCGCTTATGTTACCGCAAAAAATATCGTACAATTTTTTACCGCACAACGGTTTACTCAGGATTGCCAACCTACAAAAATGTACCACGAAACTACACTGTATATACAACGTTCACTAAAAGTGGTTCACGTTTTAATTTCAGTTTAAAAGATATTAAAAAATGAAAAAACGACTATATATCTAACTAAATCTTTTAAATTCTTTTTTGCAACCCTCCGTCCCTATAAAAGTATGTTCGTCTGTTTATTTTTGGGCCTAAAAACTTTTTACAACCTCTTAAAATGGTCTGATTAGCCCCACTATAAATAGACTTCGTGCGGTGATGGATTTCAACATCTGGATCAAATTTCATTTAAATCGATTATGTCTTTCGACGTGGTTATTAAATCAGAGATTTTACCATTTCATCTCATTAGTGCAGCATGGTACGAATTTAGGTAAAAATTTACTTTTCATAATTTTACAATTTTTTTCCTTTTGAGGTTCCTTGAAACTAAAAAACATATTTTTGGAAAACGTTTGTGCGCCTATTTGTCTGTAAGCACGGTACAATTCAAACGGCTGAGCTGAGATGTTTGACATATGTAAATATCAAGAGTCCTATTATTTTTGGGGAAAATTAGTGCATGCGCAGAAGAGATATGAGCTAAAACGTTTTTTCTGTAATAATGGTATACTTTTTCGTAAAATTCATTCATTATTCTATTTAATTTTCCCACAAAGTTATGCCAAATTTTTTTCCTAAGCTTTATAGTTTCGGAAATATTTTGAAAATAAAAAAACCAACTGGTTTTTAGTGTATTTGCCATATGGCAACATACACTATTGGCGTCGGTCGGATGGCGGGACCTAGGGGTCGGATGGCGGGACCTAGGGGTCGGACCAAAATTTCTCGACGTTTCATAACCTCCTAAACACTTTGGCAACATTTTTGAAAATGTTTATATATATATGTATATATATATTTATATAGATATATATATATATATATATATATATATATGTGTGTACGCGCGATAACTTTCGAAAGAGTTAATTGATTTCAACGAAATTTGGGCCACGTGTTGAAATCCATCACCGCAAGAAGCCTATTTAAAATGGGCCTAATCAGGCTATTTTAAGGGTAGTTTTTAGGGGTTGAAAACTGTTTTTGGGCCCCAAAATACTGAAAAAAATTCTCCGAATCGTTTCAAAATTGAAATTTAACCCTTTGGTAGTGATTAAAAAGTGTCCCCACAATTTTAATAAAATCGGCCCGACAGGACCGGATTTACAAATTTTATGAAAACACTAGTTTGCAGATAGTGACTTATTTATTGAAGGGTGTATTTAATTCGGTGTAGACGTTAGATTGATAATAATATTACAATTAAGAAAAAAATGTTATTTTAAGGGGTGTATTAAGGGGTTAAATTTTTTATTTTGCCCAAAAACAAACTTAATTTCACATAATAAAAGTATAAAACCACACGGCCCTATACAAGCAAATACACTATATTGTCGGCAGGGTTTTGGCACTGCGACCCGGGTTTTTTTTTTTTTTTGTTCTGAAGATCTGTCAAAAAGAAATTAGGCAGCTGACAAACATGCTTTGGTTACTTTTTTCAAGTGAAACCATATTATGTAACTACACAAACGATTAGCAAATATAATATTTATTACTAGCTGTTACCCGCGGCACCGTACGTGTTAACAGAAATTTATTATAATATGTCAAGATGTAAATAGCTTTGAAGTTGGAATGGCCCTGTCGCGCAAACGACTGCAATTTTTTTCCCAGTTTACTCTCTAGCAGATGAGCGCGCAACGTCCGAAAAAAAGCTTCGTTTCAAAAAGCATTATAGCTTTCTTGCAGGAACGTGCTATATATTAATGTTTATCCTGAAGTAGAAAGTACAATACGGAAGTTTGTGAGAGAAAGAGAGGGAGAGAGAGAGAGAAAGGAGAAGAGACCGAGAGTGAGGCAGAGAAAGAGTAAAAGCGGGAGAAGCAACCGAGGCCCCGTTGCGGTGGTCGTTTACAGCACTTTCGCGCACCACTGGTATTGTGTGCCGGCTCTCCAGATCAATTCCCCGAATTGTATTTACCTATATGATTTGACTGTTATCACCACATCGGTCGCGTATACAGGCTGTTCCACCTAATCGTTCATCTAAATACTCACAAAATCCCAAACCATTAGGTATGACTGTTTACCAGATGTTCGATATGCCACCTTTTTCACCCGTATAGCTCTATCTTACATGTAAAAAGCACTTCCTCACATTTCGGAAATCCCTAATTTCTACGAATATATTCAAACTTTAATGTTAATTGCTTCAAAATAAACCAGAAATACGACTTTTAGCCAAGTTTTTACAGTTTATTTGATCTAAGTAAACGATCAAAAATCAGATAAAAATGAGACAATTAGCGTAAGTTTTACACAAATTTTTGTACAGAAAAAAAAATTTGAAAAAAATTACCACGTTCACTGCGACAGCAATTTTTGGTACTATTGTTGGGTCTCCTAGTGACAACATTAATACTCTGCATTGTCGACCACAACATTGTTTTGTTTGAAGTTTCTATTAGCAACGCTTGAGAAACAAATAATGATTATAATTTTAAATCTCATTGTGATCAGACGTATTTAGACTTCGTCTTGATTAAATCAAATTTTATTGTGTTTTATTTAATAATTTTTTATATAATATAATGATCAAAACGATCATTATACTATGTCGATTCTCACTTTACCAGATTGCGGTATCCGGTATATCCCCTAACAGCATAATTTTCGCTACCAGATACTGACATCTGGTATTCGGAAATCGAACTAATACGTAGTATAGACGGCAACAATCACATAGGTATCTATAATACTGATCTACCTTAACAAATAATATTTTTATCGTCCCTGCAAGAACGATAAAAATTTACAGTTTTCTGTGCCGCTGGAACGGAAAGTTACCTACCAGTCACATGTAACTGGTAACGCAGTGAACGCGTTAAAGAGCAAGCCAAATTTAGCCGTATTTTTTACATCAAGTTTTTAAAGAAAAAACTTCAAAATGTTAATTTGCCGTAATTCGAAATCTCGTGACGTGTTGTCAAGAAATATTGACGAATATAACGTTTTTGATTGAATTTTTAGGGCAAAAATATGTTTTTTGAATTTTTTAAGCACCGAGTCGATCCGATCCGATTAAGTGGGTGTGGACCTTCAGTTGTGTAATGGATCACTTAACATCCTTCCATGCATGCATATAAAGCATCTGTTTTTATAGGAGCTAGTGCAAAAAATATATTAAACAACGACGTAACTGAGATACTAGACAGTTATCAAGACATTCGGTTCGCCTTTATATGCAATCTCGACCCGAAGTGAATGTGACAAATTTTCATACAAATTTATTTACGTATAAATGTATGAACAGATTTATCTTAACCCTTTTCACATCGATGTTTACATAAGTGATAAATTGCTATATCGATTTTTTTCGTACGTTACAGTTTAGTAAATTCTATTCCGGCTTTAATAAAAGACGAACAGATAACCTATTTATATGGAATAAACTAACGTTTAAAACACATCCGAACTATGTATATAAAAATAAGCGTAAAAAATTGTCAAACCGGTCAGCATAAATTTGAAAAAAACGTTTTTTTTTAATCTATGAATAAATTGAAATTATATGACTGTCACTAACCTTAAAAATTTATATTGATTTTCAATAACTCCCTATTAAATAATTTTCTTTAAGGCTGTCGGAACGCTCTGAATTTTGTTTGTGCTGAGACCCAGCGGTAAGGGGCGAGGTAGGCAAAAGACATATTGTGGGTGTGACCTTCTTTAGCTCTGTTTCCCTCAAATCATCCGCACGTTTCAATTTTTGACTGGTGCCACACCACGAGGCTTAAAGATGCTATTGCAAGGGTGCCGCTGTTAATTGATTACTCTAATTTTGGGAAATATTTTGAAGATTTAAAAAACTTTTCCGAAAAAGGAAGAGTCACTTTAGGTTTATGATGGAACAGTTTTGTGAAATAAGTACGAATAAGGTCATAGTGTGACATTGAAAACGTGTGTTTTTTTAGCACAATTAATGCCAAATTTTTTCTAGTAAATCGTACAAAAATTACAAAAGTAGTCCATTAGAGACCTAGATTTGTCCTTTATCTTCCTTATAGAGAAAGAATTTTTGCAGAATGTTGACGAATAAGTCTACAATCAGTTGACAGCCGAAGCTCTATTTTTGGCTTAAATTCAGAGCGTTCCGACAGCCTTAAGTTAATTTTCAAGTCACTCAAACATAAAGTAAGGTTAATTTTATCTGAGAGAGTTTAATGTCTGTAACAGTTGCATTTTGAAAACAACGGTGAAAATATTTAAAAATTTGAGTTTATTCTACGTTTATTTCTGTTCGTATATAAGTTTCATATGCATGTTAATATATTCACGATGCACAGGATATGCTATGCGCGTCTGCACAGGTATACATAATAAACAGGGTGTCCCGGGTAGAATTTTCTAAATTTCAGGAGGTGTATTCCTTAAGTCATTTCAAGCAAAAAGAGTTACATCAACATATAGGTTCGATTCGAAAAGGTAAGCACGTTTTGGAAGAAATCAGTTCGTCCTTTGGACTATTTTCTTTTTTTATTTATTTTATTTTATTAGCTCTTCAGCTGTATGTTTGTAACGGAATCTTGGAATGTGAAATTCACTCACTTCAAAACGCCAGATTAAAAGGAAACTTTGTACACTTATCAAGGACCGATGACAATACAATAATTTAATAAGTTTGTCCCATTATCCTGACCAGGATCATCAAGATAAAAAAATAAGACTAAAAAATAAAAAATTAATAATAGTTTAAAAAAACTATAAAAATACTATTTAATAGCAAACCGAACTAAAAAGTAAAATATAATTTTTTTATTTTTTAACGGGAAATTGGACAATTCAAATTTAGTTAAACTAAATTAAAAAATTGCGACGTTTCGTTAAATCTTTTTAACTTCTTCAGGCACAACTGAAATGATTAAAAATACAAATTAGTTAATGAAATAATTTTTTTTGTTTAATTATTATTATTATTTTATTATTATTATTATTAATGAAATAAATAATTTAAAAAAAATATTTATTTCATTTTTTAAAATAATTTTAATCATTTCAGTTGTGCCTGAAGAAGTTAAAAAGAGTTAACGAAACGTCGCAATTTTTTAAGTTAGTTTAACTATATTTGAATTGCCTAATTTCCCGTTAAAAAAAAACTTATTAATTATAATGGACGTGAACAATATTGAGAAAAATATATTTTTTATGTAAAAAAGCAAGGGGTGCTTATTACTATTTTGAGACTAACTCTATACTTTTACCCATGAAATATTTATTTCAGTCGATACCAAGCACGCCACGCTTTTTGATAATAAAAAAATATTTTTGACTTTTTAGTTCGGTTTGCTATTAAAGCGTGTTTTTCAGGTTTTTTAAAACTATTATTTTTTGCCTAAAATGGCCTCAAGAATACAACCCTGAAATTTGGCAGATTGCCCCGAAACAGTCTAAACATAGATGCTTTAACAGGGCTGTACTCAACAAATTTGACACAGTTATATTATTATAAGATTGTTTTATGTGTCGCTACTTTGCAATCTTACCACTAGATACCGCAATCCGACCAACGCCAATAATGTATCAGTCTATAGACTATGTGCAGGCAAACAGGAACAAAAAATCGTTAATTAACTTAGCACACAGACGAGTAAAAAAATACGCCGTGTTTTAATTGCTTTACTCCACATAAAACTATTATTTAAGGTACTAAAAAAGTTTTAAAAGATATTTTTTGTACACTCCCTTACAAAATAGCTGCTTTTCATGTATGTATACCGGTCCTGAAATAACACGTTTTACTCTAGTAGTGTAAAGTTGTGTCAAGAAAAATATACGTAGTCGTACTACCATTTCCATGGCACGTGAATATCACCAAAACAAAACATGATATCAAAAAACCACGATTCGTAAATAAAAGTTTACACATCCAAGCACAGCGCCAGCCTACAAACATGTGCCCAAGCGTAATACCGGGCAGTACTAATTCATAGCATGTTAAGAGGCACCACTCCGCGTAAATGCGGAGATGGCACCCCGCACTCTACACTCCGCATATATGCGGAGTTGGCAGCGAAGCTGTTTTAATTTTTAAATTTCAAAGCCTTGCAACCATGACTCTTGAATGGTTTTTCGCAAGCAACCGTATACTATCGTTCCGCAAAAAATATAAGCTTTATTTTGATGTTTAATTTAATTGGATACTCGATCGGTAAAGGTACCACTTTCGATTCACCTTTTTAAACCTGGCAACCGTAAAGTCTTGAACAGAAAAAAAGTAAGCAACCGTATGTTTGCATATTCTATAGGCTTTATACTTTCAATTAGAGTTAATTTTTTTTTGTTACAAGTTCGGTGAAAGTATGGAAAAAAAATAATTACTGAATTTTTAATTAAACAGAACCTTGAACAGATTTCTTTAGGCAACCTATTAACGTTACTTTTGTTAACATATTTTATTTTATAAAAAATACATTTCATTCGGTTACTTGATCGGTGTAGGTCGACATCAGTTACGTATCTTAGACTATTAGGAAGTAATAAGTTTATTCGTGAGTCGAAATGTCACTTCAACACAAAAATACAAATATGTAGTTATGGACAAAGTTTCTTAAAATGAAAAATCAGTTACTGGGTGGTCGACGAATCCACCGAGACTGCATTTCACCCATCCCCGACAACATTCAGCAATATTAGACATAATAATAATAATAGTAGTTATGTAGGCACGTAACTACGAGCACACCTATGTATATTGTCGACTGCATCTTAATGCAATTCATCCGACTCTGCACGTGCTCAATGCACTCTGCAGAGTGTATGGCCCGTAACAACGTCATGTACGACATGCAAAATATACATCCATTATCGTCATTCATATGTCTTTATTACCACGTAGATACCTGCTGAATAGATTATAAGCAAGTATACAGACCGAGCCAAAAGCAATCGGCATCTTAATATTTTAATGGCTGCTGTATTTAAAATTCTTCAAGTCTGTCACGTTTATATTGTACGTAATACAATAATTAATATTAACTCGGCATTTGGTAGAACATGGTTAATAAATTACCAAATGTATACTATAGACGGCCATAACCATATACTAACTATAACTTTTGATTACAACTTATAGTACTTTTAAGTGTCATACAAAATAGATTCTAAAAAAAATTAAAAGTGTTTTCAAACATTTGAGGCTAATTTTCTGCAAGTATTATGTTTTCTGAAGATTCTATTTCAAAAAATTAATTGCATGTAGATATATTAAAAATTAGTTTTTAATCATGCCAGTAAAACGCACCCACTTTTGTTTTAATTTGCGGGATTTGTATCAGGTCGTCAGATATCTAGTCAAATTAAAGTCCACACCCACTGAATCGAATCGGATCGGCTCGGCAGTGAATTCGCACACTGGATATTGCCGAGTCGAGCCGACAGACCGGGAGATGGTGACACATTTTGGTAAGTCATTTCTTACAGTATGGCGCTTTTAGGGGGGTTCATATACGTAATAAGTGAGAGGAAAATTATGTTCTTACCGGTGGTGCGCGGGACGCAATGACAGAATAATCAATTGAAATTGCTCGAAAATCCGGAGGTGTCAAACAATTTCTTTCACAAAATTTCTTCACTTTATCGTTATTTAAACAAAAAAAAACCCGGCGATCGCTATATGCCATACTTCTCCGGTGGGTGTTTAGGCCCGCCATACTTTTTTAAAAATGTTTTTTTTTTTCTAAATTCATTTCTTACAGGTTGATTTTTTTTTAAATAATTGTATTTTATTAGTCTTGTATGGAAATCACCTTGCCATACCATTCCGACGGTCCAAAATAACCGCCATACCCCCTCAAATGTATGGCAAATGTAATTTTGTCTCACTGTACCATAAACTGACCACGATTTAACTGCCATACTGAAAGAAATGGTTTTTCGAATTTTGAAAACTGACATGTTTGAGGGGGTATGGCGGGTGTTTTGGACCGTCGGAATGGTATGGCAAGGTGATTTCGGTACAAGACTAATAAAAAACAATTGTTTAAAAAAAAATCAGCCTGTAAGAAATGAATTTAAAAAAAAAAAAAAAACATTTTCAAAAAAGTATGGCGGGCCTAAACACCCACCGGAGAAGTATGGCATATAGCGATCGCCGGGTTTTTTTTTGTTTAAATAACGATAAATTGGAGAAATTTTATGAAAGAAATTGTTTGGCACCTCCGGATTTTCGAGCAATTTCAATTGATTATTCTGTCATTGCGTCCCGCGCACCACCGGTAAGAACATAATTTTCCTCTCACTTATTACGTATATGAACCCCCCTAAAAGCGCCATACTGTAAGAAATGACTTACCAAAATGTGTCACCATCTCCCGGTCTACGACTAGTGCGCAGGAATGCATTTAACTTCATATATTTTAAAACGGCCCGTCGTGCTGAGTGGATCAAATCCGAACCCGTGGGTGTGAACCTTTAAGGTCCAACTCACTGATTCGAATCGGATCGGATGTTGCCGACTCAATTCGAGCCGACTAGTGCGTGGGGTCTCATTTAACTTCATGTATCCCAAAACTGCCGATTGGGCCAAGTCGATCCGATCTGATTCAACGAGCGTCCGATAAAAATTGGCAATTAAAATAATTTACTTTCTATCGTTTTTATTTTTTTGTTGCACCCTGAAAACACATGTGCAGTACGCGTAGAAAATGTTTAGAAGTAGACTATTTCGCAACAAAATAACGCTCTCTAAGCAAATATAACGTATAACTACATCTAGAACATAATTAGTAATGCAAGACGCCCCTTTTCTATATTCGTTTTGTATTGCCAAGAGCGACGTTTTATAATGAGCTTATAATTCTATGTGCAGACAAACTACACAAATAGTCAGAATATATTCAAAACAGTCAAAAGTTCGTATCCAGGGGTGGACTTAGGTTTTTCGGAAGTTTTTGTATGGAGTCCCACTTTTTGTAAAATTAATAATCTTTAAATTGGGATTTAAATTCATTTTCGTAACCTCTGAATTGGAACTCGGTGACTTAACCAAACAAATAACACTATAAATTCATCTGAAAAGTTGTCAAAATTCATCTAAAAAATTGTCAAATTCATCCAAAAAAAGTCACAATTCTTCCTAAATATTGGCAAAATTTATCCAAAATATTGTCTAAATTCGTCCAGAGAAATGTAAAAATTCACCTAAAATCCAAAAAATTTTCAAAAGAATTCCTGATATGATAATAATCATCATATATATACGATAACTGCTCAATGTTAATGAAAAAGTAGATTTTGAAAATTTATAATTCTATTTTTGCGGGCTCTTGACTATTAGGGGTAAGGGTTTAAGCCCTATTAGTCCCATTGTAGATCCGCCTCTGTTTTTTGCCACGAGTTAGGGCTTCCGCATACGGAGCGTATCGTCATAGACGCGTTCTAGATTCGTCATGGGGTGCTTTTAGGACTGTAAACAAACAAATTCTCAAGCGTATTTGGTTGCTAAGATGTCAAGTGATGACGAGGACCTAATTTTGCTAAATTATCTTCACTACCTCAAGAAAAAAAGAATAAAAGCAGAAAATTTTGTTTGCGCCCATATTCTTAAAAATATCAACAGAAGGATAATTTATTGCTCTCAAAGAGTTATCAGAAGACGAGAAATGTTCTTTTAATTTGTCGCAAATTACAATTGTAGTTTTAAACAGCAGTAGCAGAGCGTAGCTACTTCAAAATTAGACAACAAAACTGTCTTGAGCTGCTCACAGTTATGCATTCTAATGGATATTTCATTGAAAAGAACAACGCATCCAAAACGTATAACACCCCCAGGAATGATATTGTGTTAAAACATAAAACCACTTTTTTTGAGAGAAGTCCTAAGTATTTGGGAATTAAAATTTTCAACACACTACCTGATGAAATAAAAAATTGTATGAAAACAGAACATTTTAAAAATAAATTAAAAAAAAACCCGGGTCGCAGTGCCAAAACCCTGCGGACAATATAGTGTATTTGCTAATACAGGTATTGTGGCTTTATTAAATGAAATTAAGTTTGTTTTTGGACAAAATAAAAAAAAAATTGAATCCCTTAATGCACCCCTTACAATAATAATTTTATTAGTTGAAATATTGTTATCAATCCAACATCTGCACCAAATTAAATACGACCTTCAGTAAGTAAATTCGTATACGCAAACTAGTGTTTTCAAAAAATTTGTAAGTCCGGTTCTGTCGGGCCGATTTCCTTATAATTTTAGGAACACTTTTTAATTGCTACTAAAGGGTTAAATTTCAATTTTAAAACGATTTTGAGAATTTTTTCGGTATTTTTGGGCTCAAAAACTTTTTTCAACCCCTAAAAACTACCCTTAAAATGACCCGATTGGGCCCATTTTAAATAGGCTTCGTGCGGTGATGGATTCCAACATGTATGCCAAATTTCGTTAAAATGAATTAGCACCTTCGAAAGTTATTGCCCGCACATATAAATATATATATATATATATATATATATATATATATATATATATATATATATATATATATACGTATATAAATATATATATATATATACACATATATTTATATAAACATTTTTTAAAATGGTGCCAAAGTGTTTAGGAGGTTATGAAACGTCGAGAAATTTTGGTCCGACCCCTAGGTCCCGCCATCCGACCGACGCCAATAGTATGTATGTTGCCATATGGCAAATACACTAAAAATATTATTGTAACCCCGTGCCTTATGATTTGAAATATCTTTTTTAAATTATTATATGTATTTGACGTTTGTATCCGTATTTGTGGCATTTTAATAAATGGTATTCTATTCTATTCTATTGTGAACAGGGTTGGCATTGTCACAAATGTATCAACTAAAAATTTGTATTCTATAATGATGCCGATACATATAGACACAAATTCTAAAAAGCGCTCTAGAAATGCAAAATATTAGAAAATCTGTATTATTCACTTTGCGTTGAGGAGTGTATTTCTGAGAAAACAAACGGCAAATAAAAATGCTTCGATGTATTTTTCTCCGAATAAAAAAGAAATAAATACAATTTCAAGTAAATCATATATATAAAAAGTAAATAAAAAGAACGCATATAGGCACTTATATAATATATGAAGTCTAGAAATATACTTCTTATATACAAGTTGATAGAAATTCAAGAAGAAAAAAAATCTACTTACATGTTTTCATATTAAAGGGAAAATGGAAGCTTTTCCAGTATAAGTTAAATTGGATACACCTATGTATAGGTATTTATATTTACACACAGGCTTTCATAAAAAAGGCTCGTCTGAAAAGTTTTCTTTGAAAGTTCCATCAACTTGTAAAAAAAATTACTTGTTAGTTGTGCTATCAAAAGATGGCATCATGGTGTTGTAAAATGATATAAAAGAAAATTTAAATTTTTTAGCCGACTTAAAAAGAGATCAATTTGACGTGTATTATGCCTTTCGTTACGTAGATCATGTGCAAGATTGTCTCAGGAACGACGGTACCAATGTGAGAAAAAAATATTTCCTCGAGTTGTTTACTTTTTCTCGTATAATATAAACTAAATATTATTACGGTACAATGAAATGGGGACAAGCAGTGAGCGAAAATGTAAACCAACTCGGGCATATTATATATGCACTTTCAAGTACGGACGCAACTCGTGAATCACTGAACCAATTTGGATGAAATAACAAACAAAAAGCAAATACTTACATATTTATTATCAGCAAAAATACACATTAAAGTTGTGTCTACTGCGCAGCTCGGCAGATTTTCAAATAAAATAAACTTTGTTTAAAGATTTCGACGTTATTTTTTATCATATGAATACACAAATACTTTGATATACTTTTATGTTAAACGTATTTTAATAAGCTTCAAATTGTGAAAGAGCCTCGAAATCACTGAAAATTTACTTTTTGGTAATTAATATGAACAAAAGATTTATATAATCTCTCAAAAAGTCAGTTTGAAAGTGTTTAGATTTTAAATAAGACGAACCGATTGAACTTTTCAGCAAAACCGCGTTTGTTATTGAATAAAGGATTAATTTTAAAACTTAAAACCGCGGCAGAACAAATCAACGATCAATCCCAGAAAACAAAACACCGACTGAAACCTTACGTCTCGGAAAAACAAGCGCGCCATATTCATCTTGAGTTTAAAAATAAACCAGCAATTTGATTGGCTACTATCTAATTATATAAGTAATGTTTTTGTTTCAAACAATTGACAAGCGGATCGTCACCAACTGGGTTAGGTAGGTTCATATAATTATTTTATTATTCAATTATATTCCGAACGACTATACCTACATTAAATCGTTGATTTTAGACAAATTATCACTTTAAATCATTTTATTTTCAGAAAGTCTTGCTAACTATAAAATGCTTGATTATAAAATTTTACAAATGAGTCAACGTAAAGGGGTAGTCGTAGCAAGGGCGTACCCAGGATCAAAACTAGGGGGGGGGGCAAGCCATGGTCGTTCAGGTTGTAACATTTTATCACGGAAAAGGTGAATGAAACCAAAATATTAAGAAAATTATGTATAATTATAGCAGTGCTTTATCGACTAAGTTATTACAATTATTTGCTTGAAAAAAAATTATTCTAGTTACATGTCTTATACTAGTATCATTTTTCTTCGATTTGTAGAAGTAAAGTTATTTCAAGAATTGTAAAAATTCCAGCAACAAAATTTAATAACGACCTATTTTTTGCTTCCAGGGGGGGGGCAGCTGTCCCTCGCTGGGTACGCCCTTGAGTCGTAGTAAAATATAATAAAATGTGTGAACCTCACCCACATAAGAAGAAGTGACACTTCTTGAGAGTTTTGAACTTGTTTCATTGATGCTTTTATCTATTTTGCGTTATACCAAGGTTACTCTTATATTTCCCCGCCGTTATATAATTTCCCCTTTAACGTCACAGAAAAAGTCTAACAGATATGTCGTTAAAGAAATTTCACTTCAAAAAAGATTTGTCAGAGTGGAATTTCGTCTTTTAAAAATCGTTTAGTTTTTGCGTTAGTTCTTTCTACTGCGCCCTAAAGTAAGTCTTACGAGCATTTAATCGTGAATTTATTATTTAAAAAATCATCCGACCGTAAATAAAACTGAATTAACTAACGAAAAGGATTTGCACAGCAGTCATAAGAAAGAGGATCAAGTGAGTTAGCCTGTCTCAGACGGCGTAACGAAGTGAGCTGTGGAAAGGAAGATGCGTTTCTATTTTGGATACGTTCACTTCCGGTTGACGCCACCGGTCACGTCTATGTATAAAGACAGTGGCGGGGATCGTCAAAATTAACGTTCTCTTTCAATAGCTCGAAGAACCAAGAAATATTAAAGCTTGCAACTCTGTTTTTTTGTCGGTTTTAGGGCAGTTTACCTTAATTGGACGGTTTTTTGTAAAGCTGTAATTTGGTTGCATTTTCTCTGATAATTTTATTTGTCAAAAGAAATAAAAGGTCTCATGTATTAGATTGCCAAAGAATAAAAATAAAACACTAGTTTTAGATGCATTAAACCTAAAATATGTACACAGACAGACAGAAAGAGGGATCGTTTCAAAAATAATGTAGACCTTGAAATACAAAAAAAAATGTTAAAAAATTTAATTTCGATTTTCGGATTCATTATACCATTACTTACTTCCAATTTATTGAAAGTTAAAAATAACTTAAAACTTTTTGGACTGCTGGAATAGGGATGTTGACTATTTTTGGGAAAGTATTTGAAATCGTGCATAAGTACCTAATATAACCACAAATTCTCAATATTGTTCACGTCCATTATATTAATGTTTTTTTTATGAAAAAATAAAAAAAAAATAACCAAAAATATTTATGATATTTTTTAAAACGACTCATGCTTTAAAAATCATGTATTTTAAATTCCGTTCCAAACGCTCCAAAACGTCAATACTTGTCACGTGACTACCGTGACGTCGTAGGCTCATAAACGCTGGTAAACTGATGAGGTGATAGGTTTTCTCGTAATTGTTGTCATAGAAATTTTCGAATAAATTACACACATTAAATATTAGCCACCAATGAAACCTTTTGACACCGTAAACCGTGTCCGTCTCTATGACAGCGTCTGATGATGTTGATGAGCCAGTGACGGCATGCACTCTGATTGGTGTTCGTTGTCACGTGACTTGAGAGAGATTAAATTACGTTTTATTTATTAAATATTAATTCAATTCTTTAAAAATAAGGAAAAATATAGTGTGGTTTTAGTATTTTTATCATAGAAACTACCACTTAAAGTTAAAATCATGTTTTTATTTAAATACAGTCAATATACCTATTAAAATAAGATCTCAATTGAGTATTTGTATTAAAAAAAAACTATTTTTTTTAATTTTTTAAATAATATATCGTAAATAATATTGAAAAATATATATTGAAAAATTTAAGCCATAGGTAATTAATAACAAATTAATTAAAATGTAATATAACGTGATTACAAAACGTACCAGGAATGTTTGTGACGTCAAAATGATAAAAGTTGTGTATTTGTGTATGGCTTTATAATACATACTATCAAAATAACCATGGCAACCAGGACCATAAAAACATTTTGACGTCACAGAGGTTTTTGGCGCGTTCTCAGATCTAACTCTTTCATTATGAAATTAAACAAAATAATAAAAGTAGTTTCGCTATAAAACTTGTATGTGATCTTTCCATTTATGTAAAAAAAAAATAATTCAAAAACCCAATTAGTCTAATTCACAAATTCCTTTTAATTTGGCCCTTTTTTAACACGCTACCACTGTGTATGCGTATATATGCACACCTCTAGCTTCATTACTAATGAGCCAAAAAGCACAGACTGTCTTGTGTTGAAATCTTGTTCGTATTGTATTTTTAAAAATATATAATAATGAGCACATGGTTATCAATGGTCGCTTAACGCTTTCGGCACCGCACATTTCATTTATATTGTAAATTAGAGACGCTTGACAATCAAGTTCATTAGGGTCTCTATCAAATTAAAACATTACAAAACATCCAAAGCTGGAATCTGCCACAGTTTGATCCAAAGGCAGGCACGTTAACCGTTACACCAAGTTGTCCCCGTTACTAAACTTAAATCATCCTTTAAAATTTAAACCACCTTCGACGATATAAAAAAAATGTGTAGGAGGAAAGATTCACACCTACTGAATCGGATAGGATCGGCTCGGCACGGCAGTATATACGACACACAGGATGTTGCCGAGTCGTGGCGACTAGTACGTGAAAACTCGTTTAATTTGATGTACATCCCAAAACTGCCGATCACGCCGATTCAATGGGTGTGGATTTTTAAGGTAGTTGTCGTGGTACAATATTGTCAAAAAGTTATAGATTATACGCGCCACAAAAGTATACTAGCTTGTAGCTAAGTGATCCATAATTTGTACGCAAGACTGTACCCGTGGAAACGTAAACCATACAGTATTCATATGCATGGATACTTTTCTATCAATTGTTGAACTTTAAACCGTTATTTATAATTAGACGGTCAAAAAAAATTTCTTAATTTTTTTTAAACTCATAACAAATGCCTTGAAAGACTGTCAGTTTTTGAAAAGTTTCTGACAGTTAGTTCTTTTTTTATATATAAGAAACTGGTTCAGAGCTACAAAGATCGTATACAATCAATGTTAATTATCCAATTTTTAATTGAATTTATCTCGGATTATATACGGTCGATCAACTTCAAATTTTCAGGGTAATTGTATTATCATGTCCTTAATAAGTATACAAAAATTAAGAATTTTCTGACGGTGTGCCTTAACCACGACAACTACCTTAATGCCAATATTTCTTCACAATATGTTTGTCAATCAGTTTAGGTCAAATCTTACAACTCGACTTTGAACCTCTTTTACTTGAACTATTACTTTGAAATTTTGCATACTTATGTAGTATCGTTGACAATATATTAATTGACGCTGCAGTCAGGATAATCAGCTCACTATACAACTTTTTAATAGCCTATTGTAGACTACCGTGTTTGGGTTCATTTTGGTTGGCAAACGGTTCTAATGATAATACACCCCTGCTATGTTTTTATAGAGTAGATGACTAAAACGGAAATAATAAAATATAAGTAAAAAACATTTTAAAGGCAAGCTTTCATTAAAATGTACTAAAACGAAGAAAATAATCAAATAAAATCATTTAATCATTGTTGACCTGGCCCAAATGCGTGTCGCGAGATATGTTCATAAAAAAAATATGAAATCTCAATAAAAAGCTTTTAGGTCATGTCAACAATAATAATAAAATGATGTGTGTCAAGTTAGCTAAACACCTTCAACGGATCAACTGCTGAATAGGTGGAGAATTTGCCGTTATTTTGCCGTTAATTATTCGTGAAAAAAAAAATTTTGCCGCTCTATTATTTTTAGTAAAAAAGTGATGTTCTGCAAACTTCATATGAAGTTAGCTAAGCACCACCACTACGCATCATCCTAATTGAAAACTGAATGCGTCAGAATTTGCCGTTTTTTTGCCGTTAATTATTCGTGAAAAAAAAAATTTTGCCGCTCAATTATTTAAAAAAAAAAATTGATGTTCTGCTAACTTCATATGAAGTTAGCTAAACACCTTCAACGGATCAACTGCTGAATAGGTGGAGAATTTGCCGTTATTTTGCCGTTAATTATTCGTGAAAAAACAAAATTTGCCGCTCTATTCTTTTTAGTAAAAAAGTGATGTTCTGCTAACTTCATATGAAGTTAGCTAAGCACCACCACTACGCATCATCCTAATTGAAAACTGAATGCGTCAGAATTTGCCGTTTTTTTGCCGTTAATTATTCGAGAAAAAAAAAATTTTGCCGCTCAATTATTTTTAAAAAAAAATTGATGTTCTGCTAACTTCATATGAAGTTAGCTAAACACCTTCAACGGATCAACTGCTGAATAAGTGGAGAATTTGCCGTTATTTTGCCGTTAATTATTCGTGAAAAAACAAAATTTGCCGCTTCATTATTTTTAAAAAAAAAAGTGATGTTTTTCTAATTGCATATGAAGTTAGCTAAGTATCACCACTACGCATCATCCTAATCGAAAACTGAATGCGTCGGAATTTGCCGTTTTCTAGCCGTTATTTATTCGTGGAAAAAAAAATTTTGCAGCTCAATTATTTTTAAAAAAAATTGATGTTCTGCTAACTTCATATGAAGTTAGCTAAACACCTTCAACGGATCAACTGCTGAATAGGTGGAGAATTTGCCGTTATTTTGCCGTTAATTATTCGTGAAAAAACAAAATTTGCCGCTTCATTATTTTTTAAAAAAAAAGTGATGTTTTTCTACCTGCATATGAAGTTAGCTAAGTATCACCACTACGCATCATCCTAATCGAAAACTGAATGCGTCAGAATTTGTCGTTTTCTAGCCGTTAATTATTCGTGGTAAAAAAAATTTTGCCGCTCAATTATTTAAAAAAAAAAATTGATGTTCTGCTAACTTCATATGAAGTTAGCTAAACACCTTCAACGGATCAACTGCTGAATAGGTGGAGAATTTCCCGTTATTTTGCCGTTAATTATTCGTGAAAAAAAAAAATTTTGCCGCCCTATTGTTTTTAGTAAAAAAGTGATGTTCTGCTAACTTCATATGAAGTAAGCTAAGCACCACCACTACGCATCATCCTAATTGAAAACTGAATGCGTCAGAATTTGCCGTTTTTTGGCCGTTAATTATTCGTGGAAAAAAAAAATGAAATTGAAGGTGTTTAGCTAACTTCATATGAAGTTAGCAGAACATCAATTTTTTTTTAAAAATAATTGAGAGGCAAAATTTTTTTTTTCACGAATAATTAACGGCAAAAAAACGGCAAATTCTGACGCACTCAGTTTTCAATTAGGATGATGCGTAGTGGTGGTGCTTAGCTAACTTCATATGAAATTAGCAGAACATCAATTTTTTTTTTAAATAATGGAGCGGCAAATTTTTTTTTTCACGAATAATTAACGGCAAATTCTCCACCTATTCAGCAGTTGATCCGTTGAAGGTGTTTAGCTAACTTCATATGAAGTTAGCAGAACATCAATTTTTTTTTAAAAATAATTGAGAGGAAAAATTTTTTTTTTCACGAATAATTAACGGCAAAAAAACGGCAAATTCTGACGCACTCAGTTTTCAATTAGGATGATGCGTAGTGGTGGTGCTTAGCTAACTTCATATGAAGTTAGCAGAACATCACTTTTTTACTAAAAATAATAGAGCGGCAAATTTTTTTTTTCACGAATAATTAACGGCAAAATAACGGCAAATTCTCCACCTATTCAGCAGTTGATCCTTTGAAGGTGTTTAGCTAACTTCATATGAAGTTAGCAGAACATCAATTTTTTTTTTTAAATAACTGAGCGGCAAAATTTTTTTTTTCACGAATAATTAATGGCAAAAAACCGGCAAATTCTGACGCATTCAGTTTTCAATTAGGATGATGCGTAGTGGTGGTGCTTAGCTAACTTCATATGAAGTTAGCAGAACATCACTTTTTTACTAAAAATAATAGAGCGGCAAATTTTTTTTTCACGAATAATTAACGGCAAAATAACGGCAAATTCTCCACCTATTCAGCAGTTGATCCGTTGAAGGTGTTTAGCTAACTTCATATGAAGTTAGCAGAACATCAATTTTTTTTAAAAAATAATTGCGCGGCTAAATTTTTTTTTTCACGAATAATTAACGGCAAAAAAACGGCAAATTCTGACGCATTCAGTTTTCAATTAGGATGATGCGTAGTGGTGGTGCTTAGCTAACTTCATATAAAGTTAGCAGAACATCACTTTTTTACTAAAAATAATAGAGCGGCAAAATTTTTTTTTTCACGAATAATTAACGGCAAAATAACGGCAAATTCTCCACCTATTCAGCAGTTGATCCGTTGAAGGTGTTTAGCTAACTTGACACACATAATAAAATGATATTGTTTGTCAGTTATTTTCTTCGTTTTAGTACATTTTAATAAAAGCTTGTTTTTAAATTGTTTTTTATCTATATTTTGTATTATGACAGCTGAACTAGTAGCATATCAAACGAAAGCAAATAAACGAAAAAAAATAAATCAAGTCTGATATTTGTTTTGGCAGTTAAAATGTTGAGAGTGCTGTGAAACGGGCAGCGCTCGAGTTGACTCATCATCATTATTATTATTATTATTTGAAACAGTTGGACACAGAAGACGTCGTTACGAATTTAAAAATACAACATTTGTTATAGCATGCGTGAGAAACATAAAAACACACACGCGCCCGCCTACCTGGGCGTTTCAGCTTACGGTTTACAAGCAGACATGAGAAAAACATATTATTTAAACAAATCTGGATAGACTTGTCAAGTGCGAGTCGATCTGAGAGAGAAAGAGAGATTGTAGATTATAGACGCTAAACAGTTGAGGTCATCAGCGTCTATTTGCACACTGAGGGTTTCATACTAAACGAGTTTGACATATATACAAAATTATATAATATTTTTAAAAAACTAAAAAAAGCGCTTTAATAGCAAACCGAACTAAAAAGTACAAATATTTTTGTATTGTAAAAAAGCACGGAGTGCTTGATATCAACTAGTATAAATATTTCATTGGTAGTTATTTGTAAGAGTAGAGTTAGTATAAAAATAGTAATAAGCACCCCACGCTTTTTTACAATAAAAAATTATATTGGAAATTGTTGCGTCCATATTTTTTTTCAAACATACACAATTAAGTTAGCAGGAAAGTGGACAAATTGATATAAATCTTTAAACCAATTATAAAAACTAAAAAAATACGTTTTAATAGCAAACCAAACTAAAAATTAAAACATAATTTTTTATTTCAAACATACACAATTAAGTTAGCAGGAAAGTGGACAAATTGACGTAAATCTTTAAACCAATTATTAATTTAGCGACGTTTCGGTCATTTATTTGAGCTTCATCAGGCATCTATAAAGTACAGCACATGTTAAAATTTGGTTGTGTACTTAATTTTAACATGTGCTGTACTTTATAGATGCTTGATGAAGATCAAATAAATGACCGAAACGTCGCTAAATTAATAATTGGTTTAAAGATTTACGTCAATTTGTCCACTTTCCTGCTAACTTAATTGTGTATGTTTGAAATAAAAAATTATGTTTTAATTTTTAGTTTGGTTTGCTATTAAAACGTATTTTTTTAGTTTTTTTAAACTACTATTTATTATTTGTCTTATTTTTTAATCCTGATGATCCTGGTCAGGATAATGGAACAAACTTATTAAATTATTATATTGTCATCGGTCCTTGATAAGTGTGCAAAGTTCCAGTTTAATCTGACGTTTTGAAATGGGTGAATTCACGTTCAAAGATTCTGTTACAAACATACAGGTGACGCTAATAAAAACGTGATAAAAATGGATGTTGGCCTGTTTGAGATTAATAGACTTCGATACCGTTCACCATGAAAATAGGCACATATACAGTACAACGTCGATATAACAAAGCTGAAGGGAATTAGAAAATATTCGTTATAATGAAGTTTGTTATATAGAGGTTAGGTTGGTCTAAGATTCGTTTTAACAAGGTAAGAAAACCCATTTTCTTCTGAAAACTTATCTTCAAACTTTAAAATTTCGAACTCTTTAGCGATGTCTAATTTTTTCTTTGTACGATTCTCGTCTACATAGTTAGTATTTTTTCGTTTCTCTGCCACGGTTAAGGAACACTTTTTTCGTCTCAGCCGCTGCAACTTAAAATTTACTAACAGTGACCAACAGCAGTGTTTACATTACTTTACATCAAACAACAACGATTGTCTTACGATAAATTTAACGTGTCTGAACCTGTCGAGACATGAACTGTTGTTGTATTGTGGAATTGTGATTGATTGGTAGGACAAGTTATTTTAAGGTTATAAGTTGACAAAAATCTGTAAATAGAGGTAAATTATACTTTTTATTTATATTCTGTAATGATTGAAAATTCGTTGTAAAGAGGTTTCCGACAAAAACTTAAAAAGTATTCGTAATGTAGAGGTATATTTTGCATTAACTCTTACGGGCAGTTATAGAGGATTTCGAAAAATTTGTTAAATCAAGGAAATCGTTATATTAAGGTCAAAAGACGCAACTAAAAATTTGAAAATAAAATATTAGATAAAAAAACTTTTATAAAGACAAGTTTTTATTGCAGTGTACTAAAAAGGATAAAAATAATTTTTAAGTTTTTTATTCAATAACAATAATAATAATAATGCGTTTAACGTCCGTTTCTCGACTTTATGTCATAACAGACGCCATTCGCACCATTACTATTTTCCATTTACCACCTCCCGTTATTTTCTACATTTTTTAAAACTTCAACTTATATAATAACAATGGGCGAATGAAGGAATTATAGGAAATTAGGATAAGGTAGGTAATTTTTGAACTAGGAGTTTGATAGGTAATCGGCCATGGCCTCAAATAAGGAACCATCTCGATATTTATCTGGAATTAATTGAGGGAAACCATGGAAAACCTCAATTAAGATGGCCGGTACAGGAATTACCGTTTCTCGGCGAGCGGCAGTAGGAAAAAGTCCCAGCCACATCTGCCCCTGCCGGGAATCGAACCCGTATCTCCCGAATGCGAGTCTAGTGCTGTACCACTACTCTACCCAGCTCGGTTTTTTTTATTCAATATTTTATTAACAACTTTACTGGTAGCTTGTGTTGCTTTTAGCTAATGATTTTAACTGGGTAAATCAGTTAAGCAAACAAATTTCCAGTTCTATAGTCTTATAAGAGTTCAGTATACAATTTTAAAACTTGCAGTATGTTACAGAAGCATTGTTACAGCACATTTAATGATGTACACAGATAACGAGATCACATTTCAGAAAAAACAAACATCAGGCCGTTTCAAAGAAATTTATTTCAGGATTGTTTTTAAACACCCAATCATCGAGAAATCTCGCCGAATTGCTTACAGAAATTAAAATGTTTAACTCATTCAAGTACTCATTAAAATCTTTATCTCAAGAGTTATTTATACATTATTTTGAAGCATTTATCGTTACAAAATAAATCGTGAGATCTACTAATTTTATAATTTTTCTCGCGATAATGGCCATAGAAGTTTCAGATTAGCACTACTTAAAATAATGCAAATAAATAGTATATTACAACACAAGGGCAGAAAGTAAAAATTCCTGCACTGCGCAACATAACGCCCGAGGCGAAGAAATATTTTAAAAATAGTTCGTATAACGGACGCATTAATCTATCGTTAAGAGCTGTTTCACACAATTGTCGCCGACATGGGCGGTGACAATTTTCAAAATAAATACTGAACTGGTTTGAAATATTCTTCAAATAAAGTGGAAACATCAATCTGTTATCAAGTGAGAGTATATATATTCTACAAACTCATTTGAAATTTTTTACGACCTTCAAAAACTTGTTTACCTAATTATAATTTCAAGGATACACATTTTTCGGCTATTGTGCCTCTATTTGCCCAAAAATGTCACAATAAAACTAATTCAATATGTAAAATTGTGTGTTGTATTAATACTTTGAACAGTAAATTCGAAACAAAATGACACCATAATTAATTCAACAACAGTAAATTCGAAACAAAATGACAGTTCAATTAATTCCTTCTGATTTCCAATAAACTTAAAAATAACTTTTGAAATAATTATCTATTTAAAAAAGATCGAAAATTAAAAGCGATAATTTTTAGAGAATAAATTCTTTATACAAAAAAAAAATGAAAATCTATTCACTACAATTGTGTTCCGAGGTTTTGATTTTTTGAGTCTTAATTGAACTCCACTTGCTATATCTTAGAACCAAAAAACAGACTACTGAAAAATACTGCTCTGTACTTAGTTAACATTATCTTAACAATCTAGGCTATATTTCTATGAAAACGGACACTCGATTTGAGCTTTGACGTCATACATTGTTTTTGGTCAAATGATTTCTATTGAAATTTATTCATATTTCAATAAATTAATACACCTCAACGAATCAATCATTTTTACAGTCGAGTTCAAACTGACGTATATTTTTGTGTTACGTAGTAAAAATGTGATCAAAAAATTCATGCATATACCCTACTGCGACGTTTGCCAAAATGTGGATCACGATCCGGCACCAGGTTGTAGAAAATTTTGCCAGGTCGCAAAAAAAAATTGTAAAAACACAATAAAACATTTTTTGGAATGAAATTCCTTATCGCGGGTTGGCAAGGGAACCTAGCTGAGAAAAAATGTAACATGTCACGAAAAACCGTAAGACAAATGTGTCACGAAAAACCGTAAGACGTATAATGTATACTGGTATACGGTGATACCGGGTGTTTTTAGATTATACCGGGTGTTTTTAGTTTGTACCGGGTGTTTTTAGATTATACCGGGTGTTTTTAGATTATACCGGGTGTTTTTAGATTATACCGGGTGTTTTTAGATTATACCGGGTGTTTTTAGTTTGTACCGGGTGTTTTTAGATTATATCGGGTGTTTTATATTATACCGGGTGTTTTTAGATTATATAAAACGCGTTACGAAAAACGTCTTATACTTCGTTCCAAACGCGTGTCCCGCGACACGTTCCAAGTTTTTTTACATGTCTATGGGTTTTTTTTTACATTAGTTAGACACTAGAAATAGTGACAAAGTGTGTATTTGTACTCTTTTATATACCTTTATCGCAATTTTTGTGTATGAAATAAGCAAAACAAATAACTTGATTTCTAATAAAAAACAAAATTTGTTTTGTAAATAAATGTTTTTTAGTGTATTTGCCATATGGCAACATACACTATTGGCGTCGGTCGGATGGGGGGACCTAGGGGTCGGACCAAAATTTCTCGACGTTTCATAACCTCCCAAACACTTTGGCACCATTTTTAAAAATGTTAATATATATATATGTATATATATATATTTATATATATATGCGTATATATATATATATATATATATATATATATATATATATATATATATATATATATGTGTGTGTGCGGGCAATAACTTTCGAAAGAGTTAATTGATTTTAACGAAATTTGGCCCACGTGTTGAAATCCATCACCGCATAATCGGGCTATTTTAAGGGTAGTTTTTAGGGGTTGAAAAATGTTTTTGGGCCCCAAAATACCGAAAACATTCTCAGAATCGTTTGAAAATTGACATGTAACCCATTAGTAGCAATTAAAAAGTGCCCCTAAAATTTTAATAAAATCGGCTTAACAGGACCGAACTTATAAAATTTTTGAATACACTAATTTGCAGATAGTGACTTATTTATTGAAGGGTGTATTTAATTCGGTGTAGACGTTAGATTGATAATAATATTACAATTAAGAAAAAAAATGTTATTTTAAG